>CM074736.1:103185649-103646248 GCA_037367245.1 Phrynocephalus guinanensis | reverse complement strand
CCACAGCATGCTCCTCTCTCTTCTCGCGAGAGGGCAAAGAGAGCTCCGCACGGCAGATTGGACTGCCGGCGAGCCCGCCATTTGTCCAAGTGTTTCATCATAAAATATTCCGTTAATTTATAAGGTAAACAAATCATACAACATATAATTTTGTGTATTAGTACTTTATTTTTATTGATAGGCTTCATTAAGAGAGTCCTGGATTCTGGAGGGGTCAAGTGCCCTTTCCCACATTTAAAGAAGGAGGCAAAAATCACTAGAGTTTTATTGGTTGAGGGTAATATGTGATGAAGGAAGCTCTCCACACATATATCACTTGTCTGCTGTCATTTCTTGTTTCCTATACCGTGGCACACATAACATGCAACTCCTATGACAATATTAATAATTACAACTGTAAGAAGAAATCTGGAATACCATATCAGAGATAGGATATGGGTTTTTTTGAATGATACCTTTCAAAAAAATTCAGAACCAATCTATGGTTAATTAGTGGAAACTGACTCTGAGAGCTGAAGTCCTGAAGAGTCAAACCAGCTTTCAGTGTTTTGGCTCAATTATGGTTGCTATCCATTTGCACTACTATTATTTGAAGTTAAGAACATAAGAACAGGTAAGAACATAAGAGCCATCCTTGATCAGGCCAAAAAAAAAAAAAAACAGCCATCTAGTCCAGCTTCCTGTATCTCACAGTGGCCCCCACAGATGCCGTATGCGGAGTGCACAAGGACTAGATATCTGTCTCCTGATACCACTCCCATGCATTTCTGGCCCTTGACTTACCCCCCCGTTTTATGCCCTGGCAATTACCACATCTCCCATCATGGTTTGTAACCTGTTATAGGACTTTTCCTCCAGGAATCTGTCCAATCCCCCATTTTGAAGGCATCCAGGCCAAGATGCCATCACCACATCCTGTGGCAGTGTGGTATCATAATCTTAATGTGTCAGGTTACTTCTGACTTCTGTCAACCCTGTCAACTGATGGTTTTGCAAAAAAAAGGACATAGTTTCCTTTAAAGTCAGCTGAAATACTTTGGGACCCAGAGTATTTTGTATTCCTATGAATTTAGCAATGTTTGAATTGTGGTCTGTATCAGGACAAATGGAATATAAAGCCCCTGAAGTAAAAACAAAGGAAGCAGAGTATCTTCAATAGGGAGCATGCATGTTTACACAAATAAGGGGGAACATACAGGGGAGTATGCAGTATATGATATGTGTAATTGTTTATTCTGCTGTGCAGTTGTAAAGTTCCATGAATCTTGACCTTGATGCAGCTACATTCACACTTCACACTATAGTAGAAGTGGAAAAAATGAAAGCTTTTTGTCCTTCTTGTCATATCTATTTGCTCATGAAGCCACCCTGAGCTCAAATTTTGACATAGAGAAGTTAGCAGAAACTATGCTGCGCAATAGATCTTCAGCACAGTTTCACCCTACTGTCTGTTTTCCCTGAAGCCACTTTTGATAACTGTATTATTGGACTTTTCTTAGTTATTAATTTGTAAAGAAGTTCAAAAATAGTTTATCTTGTAACTCAAATTTCATTTTCCTATTGTATGTGAAAAATAAGTAGAAACAAATGCCAACAAGCATCAAAATCATACCAGAATGTGTAAGGAAAAAGTTGTTAAATGAAGATGAAGATGAAAGTGCATAAAAAACTAAACAATTCAAATAAGAATTTAAAAATGGAAAGAAATACTAACAAAATCAGTGACAAAAGAAGGAGAGGAGGGAGCATTGGCAACTAATAGAAACAAGACCATTTCTATAGAGTGGTACCTTGTATAAAGGAATTAATTTGTTCCAAATGAAATTCTGTTAAGCAAAATTTCCTTTATACAAATTTCCCATAGGAAGGCATTGAAAACAGAGTAATCCCTAATCGCGACCATTTTTATGTTTCACGGATTCGCCCCATAGGCAATTCTGTTAAGCAAATTTTCCCTCTCTCTGGAAATTTTATGTTGTACAGATTTTATGTTGTACAAACTGTTTGTTTTACAAGGGTCCACTATATAGCTTGGAGGAAGAAGTACTCTTTTACTTGTTTGCTTCTTCTTTCTGAAAAACACAACCCTGGACAGCTGTCCTGTGTTTTCCTTGAAAATCAGTTCATCTTATAAATGCATTTCTTTTTTCTTTGATAAAATCATGAACACTGTCTCAAACTGTAGAACTATTGTGAGCTTTTTCAGCATGTGAAATTGAGGTAGGTCATCATTTCAGTCAGCGGGGCCTCTCCAATATTTTTATGTACAAATTCATCTATCAGACTGTCATACTTAAGGCTTTTTGACAGTTCGCTTTCTACTGATACCATTTAAAAAATCCTGAGAGTCGTTTCTTGGTTCATCAGACACCTCAGAGAGCTCTGTGGAAACCACTATAATGGAACCACCTAGGGAAATGTACAGAACTACAGCCTTGCGCTGCCTTTTTCATTCAGAAGTGCACACTTTACAGTGGCAAATGAATATATAGGCTGTTCAATTTCAGCAAAGCATTGCAGCTTCTTCATCCGTTACTAATAGCCAATATCAAAATAGTCTTTGGGGTCCATTGTTGTTTGTTAGGAAAAGCAAGCCTTAGCAGTTTTGAACAGGTCCGCTAAACAATGTGTTATCAGTTTTTTAGAACTTGCTTCCAGGGAGGCTCTTTCAGTTCAAGGGTTGAATTCAGCTCAAGACAAGTTCTCGGGAACTGCCTTACACTGGTGGCTGTGGCCAAAGGCAAAGAATAGGATATTTTGGCTTAAAGCTCTTACTGTTGGCATTTTAAGACTTGAAAGAGGCATTTCAAGAATTAAATCTTCAGAATGGGAAAAAGATATGGGGGGGGGCGGGATGAGAAACCCCTTAAGGACAGTGTCATGGGGCATAGGTATTTGGGAAAGGCTTCAGAGCCACATTTAAGCCCCTAGGAAGGCTGGATTAAGCCCCAGAGTCTGGAGCCCCTGACCTGATGTGAAGTCCTATGGAACAGAGCAAGACAGAATAAATTTTTCACACCAAATCTGAAACTGTTTGTTGTATGTAATATGTAAGCATTGGAGTCCAGAACTTTCAGTAACCATGCCACTGCTGTCAGAATGGCATTGCACATTTGCTCCCAACTCTTTAAAACCATTTTGTAGACCTTCTGGGGGGGACTAATAAGAGGTGCTAGCATTGATGTACAAATCTCTAACCTTGCAGCTTGGGAACTGGCCTTACATATATGAGACAGTATAATCTCTGATAAATCACACTGCAGTCTTCAAGATCAATAACTTTACCCAGATTTACCTGTGAGACCTTCTTATTTGGGCTGGGTTTTAAAAGGTCAAGATTAAGCAGCGATGGGTTGATTTTGCAACATGATAGTTGAACTCTTGGTGGAACTTTATTCCTTATTGCACCTTTTACTCAGCGAAATAAGGCTCTGAAAACTGTCGGCTGCAAAGTTGGCAGCTTGGTGGTTCGAATCCTGAGTGCCACACAGCGGAATGAGCTCCCGCTGATAACCCCAGGTCCTGTCAACCTAGCAGCAGGAAGGTAAAACAATGTTTCCTTGCAGCCATGCTGGCCACATGGCCATGGACTTGCACAACACTGGCTCTCTGGCATGAATACGGAAATGAGCACTGCCCCTAGAGTCGGATACAACTAGCACGCATGTCTGGGGGGTACCTTTACCTTTACCTTTGAAAACACAGTGGGCTAAAAAAGTTATAAAAACTGACCACCTGATGCTGTTGTTGATGAAGCAGAAGCTGTATTCCCATCAGTTGCCAATAAGAAATGCAACCCAATCGTTTGTGTTTGTGTTTCTCCATCACTGGATCCACTGCTAATTTTTTAGATTCGAACAAGTACAATTTCAGAAACTTACTTTTGCAAAATTTAAAGAAAGGTGATTCTCAAACTCTGGAATTAGATGTTAGAGGTCATACCCTATGTCCCATGACTTGTTTACAGCCAATCAAATTTCTAGAGCCCTTGGCATTTGGTACAGACAGAAGCAAAAGAATGTTTTGCTTGAAGCAGGACTTGAACGCTGGGCAAAGCAGAGACAATGGCCAAATCATTTCAAGGAACAGCAGATAGTCATATGTCATGTAACTGAGGGTGAAAGAATTCATTCAACACTCTGAGTAATGTTTGGGGTCTGCTTGGCATAAGAGATGAAAGGAACTAGTGGCAAAAAGCCCTGAAAAGAAGTCTTACATTAGAACTTTGGGGTAATGGAAAGGCCAGTGGAAAGAATTGTGTTGGTCACGCAATAAGCATGACACAAAATTCTTGTTGCACTGGTTGCAGTGCTAGAGACAAAGAACTGTAAGCAAGGGGCGAGACCAATACTTTGGCAGTGTGTGTGTGCAAAAAGAATCCAGGAAAATGAAAGTGGCAGGGCACAGTGATAAACTGAATTTAGGGGCATTCGATAGGCACAAGGGAGACATTTGCCAGGGAGGCAGTTAAAGGAATCTCAAGGGTATGTTAAGAGAACCTCCTCAGTTGACATCTTGTGTAAATATAGTCCGCCAGAGGACTCTCTTGGGCATTTTACTGCAACAAACTATTGTTTAAAGTTCACGGCTCTCACCTGAGTTGAGATAGAGGTGCCGTCTTCAACATTACAGCCTAGTTTGGGGTCACAGGGGCTTCTGTTCAAAGCAAAGGAACAAGCCCACCCCATCCCAACATGGTGGAGTAGGATACCAGTCCCCTCATCAAAGACGGCCCTCCAGTAGCAGAAACACAAGTAATACAAGAATCTGAAAATCTCTCTCTCTCTCTCTCTCTCTCTCTCTCTCTCTGTGTAGCAGTCAATTGTTTCATTCCTTGTTCCCATTAATAATTTATTACAACAAATTGTTGTATTTTAGGGAAGGAGGGGCAGATCAAGGCTTCCCCTTCTGGGGATTATTTTGTGACCAAAACAACAATGCAATGTATAGTCTTCTGTTTTCCCTTGACAGGAGAGGGATTTTCTTACAGTTTGTATTTTCCATCTGGCATTCAGTAGTTACTGGAACTTGCAAAAAGCTTTTTATTGCCTTATTCCATCTTGCAAAGCCTTCTCTTATTATCCGTATAAAACATATTGATGCCATTTTCCATCAAGTGCACCCTAAATATATTTAACTAGCCATTAAATTTAGATTTAACAGGATAGTAACTGCCTCCTAAGTAAATACTCTGCAATAAGGAAATATTTAGCCAGATATAACAGTTGTGTGGCAGATGCTACTCGTATTGCATAATTGTTAATTTCCAACAAATATGTTTTCTTTACTCCACTGGTATTTAATTAACATATAATAACTCTTATTAACTGCAAATGAATAGCTCACATGATGCCTTGAGAGGAGATACACACTACAGCCTATTATTGCTTGGTTCCTTGGATTGCATTTAACTATTCAAAGTGGCAAGCTTTACCCCAACGATGAGTTTCTTCATAATTGTGCCCTTGTCAAGGTCATCTTGGAAAACAGAGGAGAAAGCTTCATTATTAAATAGCATATCGATGCACAGAGATCTTCAATTGACTTAATAGGTAGATGTGACCTTGCTATGGATATTTTAGATGACTGTGTGCAAATTAAGATATTTTCCCTTTTGGCTGTCTTGTTGTTCTTGATATAGATAATTTAGATAATTTTATTTTGCTTTGTTTTAAGAAGATCTGGCTTAGGCAGTAGATCTCTTTGAAAGGAACGGGCAAGGCACCATATAGAAATGCTGACAAATTAGTTCCAAAATATTTCACTGTAATTTTGTGGAAATTTCCTTTTTTTAGAATTCAAATCTAAACATAAGACTTTCCATGCACAAAATTCAGAAATTAAGTGTAATTGATGTGAAGTCATTGGGAGCTTCTACTGCTTAGTTAAGTAGACAGCCAAATATCTGCAACATGTCTGTATTAATGTAACTTTCTCTTCTGCCTGACAAAATGGTTTGTACAACAGTAAAGCTTACATTCCTTTCTGCAACAAAAAAGACATGAAGGATGTTGACATGAAGGGACATGCTTAAGCCAGCATATTTACATCAATTGACAAGATGTGTTGATGTATTGATTCAGATATGTTTTTCTACTACCATCCAGGGCTATTGCTTCCATGTTATTAAACCTAGCTCAGGCTATTCTTTTATCACCTTTTTAGCCATTTTTTCTGCCTGCCTGCCTGCCTGCCTGCCTGCCTGCCTGTCTGTCTTGCATACTGCAAGCCATGTAGCTCAGGGGCTTCTCTGGGTGGTGCACAGCATGTCCTAATACACAAATATAAATATTTGAATAAACAAAATATATCAACAAAGGCATAAATTTAATTATAAAATATAAAATTTAATAAACAACAACTTCACATTAAATAATACTTAATAATGATGATGTCGATGACAGGAAAAAACGACAAAGAGGTGGCAGAGAGTTTTTCAAGTGTCATTTGTTAGTAATGGAGAAATTGACGCTTAAAAGGTCTGAAGCAAAGGGACCAGGTGTATTTCCTGAGGGAATTGGTTCCATGAGTGAGAGGCAACCACCAACAAGGGCCGGCTCCTTTTTACCGCCTTCCTCACCTCCCACAGAGTTGGCACACCCAAATTCCCAGCCTGGGTTGTACATGTGATATGGGGAGTTGTTCTTGGGAGGAACTGCTGTGATAAATACCAAGGACCCAAACCATTTAGGACTTTGTATGTTAACATTAGAACCTTAGAGTCACTGGGGGAGCATATTAGAAGCCAGCGCAGAGTGGCCAATACAGACATGCCTTCATATTTTCCCATCTATAAGATGTCCCATGTATAAGACAACCCCCACTTTTCCAACCCCAAGTTACAGTTTCACAACCATGCAGTTTTCTCTTTGGTTTGCTTCTATGTATAAGACAACCATTAATTTTTAGTCTAGCAGCAATTTTAGATGAAAATATAGTCTTATACATGGGGAAATACATGTAATACATGTATTTTACAATTCCTTATATGTAGTAGTGCCAGAGAATAATTTTGACATGCTTCTGTCTGCATATTTTAATTTAATAATTCTGCACTGTCATGTTGATTCCAGAATATAGGACCCTTCCCCTCCCCCCTCCTTTTATATATTAAGTAGTTGGAACAGGTTTACCAGTCCCTCCTCCTGGTGACATTTTGGAACCATGCAGCTTGCTCAAGGTCTTTCTCCTCATGGAGGAACTATGGGGAATCAGATATCTGACCTCTGAAAGCTCCAACACACTGAGCTATACAGCCAGCTATATCTTCTTCTTCTTCTTCTTCTTCTTCTTCTTCTTCTTCTTCTTCTTCTTCTTCTTCTTCTTCTTATTATTATTATTATTATTATTATTATTATTATTATTATTATTATTATTATTAATAATAATAATAATAATAATAATAATAATAATAATAATAATAATAATAATAATAATAATAATAATAATAATAATAATAATAATAATAATATCATCATCATCATCATCATCCCATGTATGAGACTATATTTTTTCTCAAATTGTTAGACTAAAAATTGATTGTTGTCTTATACATGGAGGTAAGCCAAGGAGAGAGCTGTGCAGTGCAAAAGCTGCCTATACCTTCTCTCTGCAAACAGTCGTATACATTGGGGGTGTCTTATAGACGGGGAAATACTGTATATGTCATCAAGTTGATTTGGACTTATAGTGATCCTTGCCAGGGTTTGCAATGTATACAATACTCAGGAGTGGTTTACCAGTCCCATCTTCTGGTGATACTCTGGAATTGTGCAGTGTGCCTAAAGCTACACAAACTGGCACCCTGGAGGCCTAATGGGGAATCAAATTCTCAGCTCCTGACTGCAGTGCACTGAGCTAGCTAGCAAGTGGTGTCTTTACTTACAGCAGGGCTGTCCAACTTTGAACAGCCCATGGGCTACTTCCAGCCACCGGACATTCCTGTGGTTCCTGGACTACTTGTGCACAGAGGGTGGTGGTGGAGTAACTGAGAAATGGGGGTTTAAAGCGAGTGAGACTCTGGCGAGCAGCATCACCCTCTCCCTCCAAAAAACCCAGCAAGAATGGATTGAATAGCAGAGTGAGGATGAGAAGGGGGTCCCAAGTCTCCAATCCCCCCAGAGCACACTCCGGGGATCGCAGGGATCTGCCCACCCTACCCTTCCCTCCTTGTGCTGAGGGCTCCCAGCCACCTCTGCGTCTGCGTCAGAAACCATAACTGAGTGAGCCCCGCAACGGAGGGGCGTCCGACTTCCATGTCGTGCAATGTTTCACAAAAATGCCGCAACAGTCCCGGCTGGGGTAGTAAAGGGCCTAGCCAAGGCGATTAGCAGGTTTAACCCTTCCTTCTTTGAGCCAAAGGAAGGAAGTCCAGGTCAAGGAGGGTGTGTGTGTGTGTGAAAATATGCAAATAAAGATTCTCCCTTCTCGTTGCCCCTTCCCCCTGCTATGCAAGGAAGAGCTGAGCATCTGCAACCATCCTGCCCAGACTGCAGCAGAAACAAGGCTACAGGCGCATGCACCGAATCGCCCGCCCACGTATTCTGGGTGCAGAAGGAGGAGGAAACCCCTCCCCTCCCTACCTCTTGCATGGGAAAAGTTTAATGGCTGGCATGAGGAGGGGGAAGAAACCAGACTCCCCCTCCCCCCAACACCTCCCCAGTCCTTGCTCTTCCCTTCATGGGCTTCAGACTCATTCTCTCTTCCCCCCTCCCCCTATGGAGGTGGTGTGGCCTCGGTGGCTAAATGGTCCCAGTGCCATTTTAGAACTGCAGTGACTCAGGGATAAAAATCCCCACTACGGCCTGAGCCTCACCATGGCAGGGAGGGTGACCTTGGGCCACGCAGCCCTGCTCAGCCTCACCATACCTGTCAAGTTTTGGCTGCCGGTGGGGGTGGTTGGGAGCTGGTGCCTTCCCAAGGGTGTCCCTCCATGCCAGGGACACAGGCTGGGTGGGAGGGCAGGAAAGGGCAGATGTGGTGTCAAGCCCCCTGTCAAGAGGGGGGGTGTCTGATTGCCTGCCCCTCTTGCCCTTCCCTGTGTGGGGAGCACCGAGCCCACCCCCACTGCCCAGAGCCCTGCAGAAGCTGGGAAAGTGGAGAGAATAGAAGCCTCCCTCAGCTGGAAGGGGGCAGCTACATATGCGGTCAGGTAGGCTTGTAGGGGAGGTTGGTGGGGACCTGGCAGGTGACTTCCGGTGTCGCCATGGGCTACTAGTCATCCACGGTCGATGGATTGTGCAGACCTGACTTACAATATTCAAATGATAGTGTTTACTCTTATGTGAAATATCATATACTGCCACTAACTAGTAAATGACTACATTGTTCATATTCAATGTGACTTGGATTAGCGTAGTGTAACAGCTAAGGTCCTCTGCAGAGACTTGAAAGATCCACATTCCAATTATGATATGACCTACATTTAGTTGTTAATCACAACTAGTGTAGATCAACGGAATAATCTGAATTTACATAAGTGATGATTTACCAAATCCCCCTGAATTCAATGGGGTTATAGAAAGTTGCGACTGACAAGTGGATTTAAACCCATGAGTATAATTTGGTGAAATGGCTTAGTGTGAACTACTTCAAAGGGCTATTGTACAGATAAAATGGAAAGGAAGAAAGCCATGCACACCCCCTGAGCTCATTAGAGAAAAGGCGTGTTATAAACATAACAACCAAACAAACAATATAATGCAAAAGCAGCATGCCGAAGGTCTGTTCCTTTGAAAATTTAAACAGAACATCCATGTTTTCAGCATGTGGAAGCAAAAAAAAATGAGAACAGTTCATAAAGCCTCCCTAATATGTGCATTTATGAAAATACACCCCCATGTCCAGAGGAATAGTCATGGTTGTCTACAATCTTGTTGCATCCAAAAAAAAAAGTCCAACAGCCTGGTGGTACCTTAAAATGTAACACATTTTATTTGGCACAAGCTTTTTTCAATGACCCTGAAATCACTGTGAAAACTGCCAGCATGCAGCACATTTTACAATTCTGTTACATTTCACACCCTGCAGCCCTTGTGTCTCTTTACTGAGTCCATACTGTCAAGTATCTACGGAAGTGGCCCGCAGCCCATGAAAGCTTCCGCTAAAGGGAAAATTGTAAGGTGCCACAAGACTCTTTGTTGTGTTCGCTGCCCCGTGAAATGATCAGTTGTCTTCTCCATCCTTCCTTCCTGCACACAATTGGATCATGGTGGTAGCCAGGTTCCAGGCTCTGGCATCCTGCTCATGTTACCCGCTGGGCAGGGCTACCTCCTATATTGAGCAGCGTGAGCAAAGGAGGAGGACGTCAACACTGATTGAGCCATCATCGCAGCCTGACAGTCTTCACCCCCAACCCCCACTACACACACAGAGAGAGAGATTCACACACACACACACACACACACACACACACACACACACACACACACACACACACACACACACACACACACACACACACCAGGCTCCGCCGCCACCTCCTTGCTTAATGAAGCTCCCTCCTTGTGCAGTGATGCCGACTGACTGGGCATGAGCTACTCTGTGAATGCTCTGCAGGTCAAATTGGCGAAGGCGCTGCGAGGATTTGGGGCTCAGCTGCCGATGCTGGCATTTGGGGAGGACAGACCCAGCATTCACACTTCAGGCATCTCAATGCCATCATTGTCTCCACGCCAATTAGACCCCCACCAGGCCAGGGGCACTGAAGAAGGCGAGCGAGAAAGCCAAAGGAAGGGCTGGTCTGAGGGTGCGGTGGGGGAATGTTTCATCTGGGGAAAGGAAAAGCCCAGAGGAAGAAATGAGCAATATCTCTCAGCATGAAATGTTAATTGCCCAGAAGAATGTGCTGCTTGGCATCAAAGGGGCTAACAATTTGAGGCTGCTCTGTCAAATATGCGGTGGTTTTACTTTATTTCTTAAATCCCCTCGGTTTTTCCTGCCCCCGCTCCCCTTCTTGTTTTGCCTTCTGCTGTCTCTGTTCCTTTCTCTCCTTAGATCATTTCTCCCCTTCATTAAACTTTGAAGGTATTACAATAAAAGGAAGGTATTCAAATATAGAGATAACATTATGATTACATTTCGGCAAGATTGTCTGGTACCTATGAATTCCAATAGAAAGAAGGCAACCTCAAGTTAAATGCTGCCAAGTTTGTAAAAAAAAAAAAAAAGGTTGGAGGACTGGAAGAAAGAAAAAGAGCCGAATTTGGGATGAAATAGAAGGCGAGCACTTGGTGAGCTGGCAGTCAATTTCTAGGTTTTGAGCTTAGATGTTTTTGCCTCTTATGCAGTGCCATAGTGGAGCCAAAGTCTGCAGGGTGGAAACACTGGGACTTTTTATTATAAAAGAAAACGGCAGGATCTGCTATCCGCTTCAGATTTTCCAGTTAGCTGTGATTTTTATAGTAACTGTGGAAGAATTTGTTTTCAAAGCGACAATGTGTCCTTGTGAGTTATCACTGTAACAATGAAAAGCATTTTGGAATAGCTTGGTTTTGAATGGGCAGTTATGAGGCATCAATATTACAAAAGGCCCGGCCTTGGTGGAGAAGAAAATGGCTAAAACTGGTTTGTTGATATGTGTCGACACAAGCTGACTGCCTTTTCGCACATGGCTTGGAGGTACAGTATAGCTATAGGGCTGTCCTGGTGAATCCTTGTACTGTACTTCAGAAACCACCACTTCAGTACCGCCCTAGTTGGAATCAGTTGCCCACATGAGGGAGAAAAAAATAGGCCAGGAAGTTGTGGACCTCCATTGTTGACAGAGCTGTGAGCCTTGAGCTAATCTGGACACACAGTTGGGAATTCCAGTGTACTCATTATATGGCTTATAAATCAAGATGATAGTATTGCCCTAGTCCAGTCTGCAATGAGGTGGCTATATTTCTGAAAATGTTCCTTGCAAGAATAAACAACTCACAGAAAATCGGAACAAAGAGAGGGTTATTCTTCTAAACTTTTCCCTCTAATATTAGAGCAGGGACGTACTGTATTTTCTTTTAATATGTGGCAGCTATTGAACATGTGACCCCCCCCCCCCCAGACAGTGAAAAAGGCCAATCGTGAATTCTAATAGCTGTATGTCTACCTCCTCATGCTGGCCTCTGATTCTCATCATTCACTGCCCATAAGGATATGCGTGAGTTTAAAAAGTGGAGGAAAGGAAGAGCTAATTGAATGTGACAAAAAGCCCTGTTCCTCTATTCACTAGGCCAGGAATAGGCACCTGGGTTTAGAAATGGATAGGGGGATGCAGGTATTCCCAAGTGCTGCATACAGCTTGTTCCTCAAGTCTTGTAGGGTTCTGCCCCCCCCCCCCCCATGGAAGCCCACCGGAGGCCAGGGTTTCATGGTCGAGCACAATGTGTGGCAACCTGGGATGGGGCCATAATGTACAGCTGCAAGGCTGCCTCAACCCCTGTGAACTCGGAGTTAATATGCGGCGAACGGGTGCAATACGATGGTGGCCACTCTTCTCGCTCTTTTGCCCGGGGCTTCTCTCCTCCTCTCCCCCCATACCCCCCCACACTTGTGGAACCGGCCGATTTGGCAAAACGTCGCAAGCGCACCAAAGAAGTCAGGGCCGTTTGCCAAGCGAGTGGTCCACAAGAGTCCTTCGTGGTACGCAGGGGAATCCGTGGTGGGGCTGGTGAAAACGAAGGGCCGCCCTGGTTTTAGACGATGTGAAATTTGATTGTAATTTGTACCCCCCCACACACACAACAACCTCCAGCAATGTTGATGCGGTGTTTACCCTGCCTCTCCTTCGGGGGTCCCCCCCTTGTCCTCCTTCTGCTCTCCTTCGCTCTTCCCCAACTTCCTCCCCGACCCTTCGGCTGGCGTCCCTTCCCATCGGGGCCTGTGAGACCCCTCGTGGCCACTTTCCCCGTTTCCCCTCCCCTCCTTCAACTGCCAAACTCTAAACGACACCCCCTTCTGCCGCCTCCCGCCTTTCTTTGTAAGGGTCTGCGTTGCCGGGGCGGGGGGGGGGGGTGGACCGGCCGGAGGCATCCAATGAAGCGGTTGTCCTGACAACCCAAAAGAGCATCGGGGCTTTGGATCGGGGCGGACGAGCGGCGTGAGCTTTGGGTGGGTGGGTGGGTGGGTGGGGAGTCGTGTATGCTCATGTGTGTGTGTGTGTGTTTGTTTGTGCGTGCGCGCGTGGGTGCATGTGTGTGGGAGTGAAAGAGAGAGTGAGGCTTCAGGGGGGGTGCAAGGAGGGGGCGCCTGGGGAAGGCGGCGGGGTGGGGTGGGTGGGGGGGCGCGCGGAGAGGCGAGTTGCACAAGAGCGCGGCTCGAAGGGAGACCCCCTTTTCCCTTCCTCCACCGCTGCGCCCGCCCTCCCGTCCCTCCCTCCTTCCCTCCGCCTGGGAAAGTGGGTTCGGAAGGGAGCCCAACGCTCAGAGGCTGCTCAGCCGCTCGCCCGCGCAGAAGAGCATCAGCGCGCCGGAGAGGAGGAGGAGGAGGAGGAGGCAGGCAGGCAGGCAGGCAGGCGGGCAGGCAAAGTCCCAGCCCCGCGCCTTAGGGGGCCTCGCCAGCCTCGTCGGAGCTCTTTTTTGGACAGCTTGATTTGTTTGTTTTCGTCTCTGGGGCTCTTTCACTCCCCCCCTCCCGTCCAACGCTGCCTCGGGCGCGCGCCCCGTGGTCGGGTGGCTGTGCCCCCCCTTTCCTCTTCCCACCCCTTCTCCCCCCACCCCACCCACCCCACCCTAGCGGACCTCTCCCGCCTCTTCGTCCTCTTGATCCCAGCCCGGGTTTCTTGTTGGAGGAGGAGGTGGGGGAACTGTTTTTTTTTTTAAAAGAGACACGAGACTTTCTGGCTTCCCCAATCGCCAGGAAACCGCTGGAAGAGGAAGGCAGGGAGGGCAAAAAAGAGGAAGAGAGAAAAAGGAAGGAAGAAGGAGAAGGGTAAAAAAAAGCAAGAAAGCTGAGCAGTGGCCGCCAAAAAGGGAAGCGATTGTGAACACTGGACTAGGAGATCCAGAGCGAAAGAAGCCGAGCGAGCCGCTGAGCTAGAAGGCAGAGTTGTGCGGGTTTTTGTCCCCCCCTTCCTCCTCCCTGATCGCTTGCCGGATATTTCCTCTCGCCTGCTGCCCCCCCTCGGTCCCCTCCGACTTCTTCTTCCCCCTCTCCGGAGGAGCTCCATCGCATCCTTCGCTGAGCGCTGAGCGAGCGAGCGAGACAAGTCCGTCCTGTGCAACTCCTCCAGCCATGGTGGGAAGGGCTCAGCCCGATCGGAGACAATTCCCGTTGGTCCTACTGAGATTGCTCTGCCTTCTTCCTACAGGGCTGCCCGTCCGCAGCGTGGATTATAACCGAGGCACGGACAACATCACGGTGAGGCAGGGAGACACAGCCATCCTCAGGTAGGGGGCGATCCGGCCAACTTTTAAATTCTTCTTCCGTGCTCTTCGTGTGTCTCTTATGCGCGCGGCGGTGACTTAAAACCACGGAGGGACTCGTGTGTGCCTATGCGTGTGAATATGAATGCATCTAGGTGGTGGGAAGCTGATTCAGATCCCTCTGGCATTAGACACTTCCCGGTCCCCCTTAAAGGTGATAGTGACACGTAAGGACGCGCCCTGCTTCTAAACAGAACAAGAGTAATCATAAACAAGGGAGTCAAACAGTTTGATTTTCAAAGTCTCTATTAGCTGTGCGCCAGAGGCTCATGAAAAAAATCCGAGAGGATGCTTCCACTCCGAGACAAATAGAATGACATTTCTAGCCTGTTCTAGGAGCTAATATGCTACACTTCTTAAACGATGCAAGTAAATATCACTCATGTTCTTGGAGTACTTTGGATGAAGCCCTTCATTAAGCAGAAGAGAGTTGTTGATGGTTTCTTTTCCCCTGCCCATGTCTATGACCTTATTTCCTCCCGTGCTTCATTTGAATGAGAATGAGTTTAAGACCAGCACATGCAGCTTGTCCCTTGGTAAAAACTGGGTACACAGTAGTACCATAACAGTGGAAGGAAAGGAGGCTGAGAGATGCCAGAATCCACAGGCATTCTGCACAGCGAATGGACTATGTATTTTTGGTGAAAGAAGGTTTGGATAGTTTGAAGGAGTTTTTCTTTTTTTTTAATTTGGAATGTTTCCTTTGATTTGCATGTTCCTTTTGGGGTAACTCCTCTGTGTTGTGTTGCTATCTATACGCCCTCATCCTGTTTTTAGTTTCTTTGATCAGTGTGTTTAACGCACACGTGTGATCTGGGTAGTTTGGTGCTAGGGACCTGCACCGGAGAGAGCCTTGGTTTCTTCTATCCTATCAAAGCCCAAATTACCTGAAATCCAGCCCACTTCAGTCCCTTGTTTGTTTCTATAAAACTATGTGTATTATTGTAACATGCTCCATTAAAAATAACAGAGCAGTCCTACTATGAAAATTATTCTCTGGTTGGGTCCATGAATGCATGAGTGTGCCCTTTCTGCATATTGTAGCAATAAAACTACTGGATGTGGTTTGGAATAAGTGTTTAATCTTTACAAAGAGCTGATGGTGCACAACCCTCAAATACACCGAGAGCAGCTCTTTGACAATGCTAATGACAGCAAAAAAGTTTTCACTCTATTCCTCTAGAATTAGGGCTGCTAACTAGTAGAGATTAATATGGATTTCAATATATGAGCCTCAATGTTATTTTTTTAAAAAATTGCTTCCATTTAATGTCTGAAAACATACTTGCAGATTCAAATTATTGGTATGTGTGGTATCTCAAATTATTGGTATCTCAACTTTTCACTGTGTGTACAGAACATAGTGCATTTTCTTTATTTCTCATATTTTGAGTGATGCAAGGAGCAAGGGCAATTCAGAATGCAAAGCCTGAGAGAGTGTGTATGTTTTTCTTCTCTTATATCTCATAAACTCGGAGTACTCAGATCCTGGAATATCGTTTCAGGAGAATACATTCCACCACTCTCCAGACTTGTTAACTTG
The DNA here is from genome assembly GCA_037367245.1 of Phrynocephalus guinanensis. NCBI lineage: Eukaryota > Metazoa > Chordata > Lepidosauria > Squamata > Agamidae > Phrynocephalus > Phrynocephalus guinanensis. Next base: position 103,630,303 of record CM074736.1, on the reverse strand, counting down.
CATGTAAGGTTTATCCACACGGAGTAATAGGATTTACAGAGTAATTCATCTGCCTTGCGCGTGTGATGGAAAGCTTTCGCCAAGGCAATACACCTAACATTGGTGCTGCTTCTGACTGCTGCTGAGTCTTTTCTCTGTCCTCTTGCCCTGTGGGTAGTCATGCTTTTTAAAACCCCTTTCAATAGGACTTCCCTATACAGTATTCATCTCCTTCCATTTTAAAATGCATAGTACAGTAATGGTACAGGCTTGGTGTTTCTCTTTCTTGCTGTAGCACAGGAGAGAATATGCTCAGCTCCACTGTGTACATATGGCTGCAGCAAAGTCATTAAGCTCACTTACCTAGCTAGGGGTCATTGGATTTCTATTTCCCACTTAACCTTGCAGCCCTGGAGTTTGTCTAGAGATATTTGGTGCTCAGAATTCCTTTGCTTTGAAATGGCATGTAGGCTGGGTGGAAAGGGGTATGGAACATGCCTGTCCAGATTTCCTCTTTTTGTATAAATTACCAAAAGTTGGTTCGGTTTTAGAAAGCTTATTGAATTTAATGTAAGTTCACATCCAGAAGTGAGTGAGAGAGACACGGTATTTACCAGCAGATTGTGTCCACTCTATATCAATATGGGGTGACAGAAAGATATACAGAGAAAGAGTATGCAGAAACACACACACAGAGAGAGAGAGAGAGAGAGAGAGAGAGAGGGGGGGGGGTGGGAAGTTATCTGGAAGTTGAATCATGTCAATTGGACATCTTTTTCTTGAGAGATAAAAATGTTTTGCTGCTCATCCAAGCATTTGCCTGCTCCTGGACCTGTATCTGAACACCACATATTTCATGTACAGAGGGGACTTCTACAGACAGAAGCATGGTTGTGCCATGGGTTCCCCAGTGTCACCAATTGTTGCAAACCTATGCATGGAAGAATTGGAGAGGAAGGCACTCAACACCTTCCCAGGGACAACACCATCCCACTGGTTCAGGTATGTAGATGATACCTGGATGAACATGAAGACTCAGGAAGTACAGGCCTTTACAGACCACATCAATGTGGTGGACCCTAATATTAGGTTCACTAGGGAAGACACCCAAGACAACAATTCCTGGATTGTGCAGTCATCATCAGACCCAACCATGGCCAGGGAGCAGAAGTTTACAGGAACCCCACCCACACAGATCAGTACTTGCTGCTTGACTCCCACCATCAATTACAACACAAATTATGAGTCATCAGGACCCTAAGCCACAGAGCAGAGAGCATCTCCACCTCCACAGAAGCCAAGAAGAAGGAAAACAGGCACCTGAAGACAGCACTTGAGGCCTGTGGATATCCAGCGTAGCCCTTCAACAAAGCAGTGTGCTGACTCAGAAGAACAAGGGATCAGCCTGAGACCCAGACCCGACCCAGAACCTGGTCATTGCCTACATGGCTGGACTGTCAGAAAGGCTTAAATGGATTTTTGGCAAACACCACATTCCTGTTTACTTCAAACCCATAAACACACTAAGACAGGGACTCATCCACCCAAAGGACTCAACAACAAAACACAAAAGGAGCAATATAATATGTGTGGTCCAATGCAGTGAGGAGTGTGCAGACCTCTACATTGGAAAAACTAAACAGCCATTACACAAAAGGATGACCCAGCATAGGAGGAGTAACAGCTCAGGACCAGAATCAGCAGTACACCTCCACTTGAAGGACAAAGGGCACCCATTCAAAGACGAGGATGTAGACATATTAGACAGAGAAGAGAGGTGGTTTGAGAGAGGGATCAGGCAAGCTTTCATCAGGCAAGCTCTCAACAGAGCTGGGGGCCTCAGGCACAGTCTATCTGCTACTTATCAGGCTGTGCTTTCAACAATACCCAGAGAAATTAAAAAGGCTTCACTACCAAGGCTATAGCAAATGACCCATACTTAATGGGTTTCAGCACCTTAGGCCATTGTTCACCTTAAAGTTAGGGATACTGTTATCTACCTAACAAGCCTATTCAGGCTATTGTTCATCTTATAAGCCCTATTTCATACCAAGTTGACAAGAGGTCAAAGCAGACTATAAGATGGAGGACTCGTACTAACTTTATTCAGCCTGACGAAATTGTTTGGATGAGTACAAAATGTTTCTATCACCCAAGAGAAATAAGTCCAGTTGCCATCACTCAACTTCTAGATAAACTCACCTGAATGACTGAGAATTTTCACAGACATAGTATGAAAGTTAACTTTTCCTCTTACTGACAGAGCTGCTTGGATGAGTAGCGAAACATTTTGCTCTCTCAAGAAAAGAAGTCCAGTTGCTGTGACTCAACTTCAAGATAAGCTCACCTAGATGACTGAGGATACACACACACACACACACACACACACACACACACACACACACACACACACACACACACACACACACACACACACACACACAGAAGATTCTGTTAGGCAATAGTGCATAAACTGTCAAGCCCAACAGCTAAAATTAGACTATCGAAGATCCAGCCACAGAAGTCAGTACCCATCGCCACCCCCACCATCCCCCCACCACCCCACCACCCCACCACCGCCCCGCCACATGCCCGCCACCACCCTGCCCACCACCACCCCGCCCCTTGCCTAGGGCACACAAAAACCTAGCACTGGCCCTGGCTGTTGCCCTTCCTGTGTTGGGCCATCTTCCTGTTTAATGGATGTTTGTTTTCTCCAATGTAGAGGTCTGCACACTCCTCACTGCACTGGGCTGCATATACTATATTGCTCCTCTTGTGTTTTGATGATGGATCATGTGGGTGGATGAGTCTCTGCCTTAGTGTGTTTATGGGTTTGAAGTGGATGTGTTGTTGCCATAAATCCTTTTAAGGTTTTCAGACTGCCATTGTCCACATTAAGAATCTATTCAGGCTATTGTCCAACTATGAGCATATTCAGACCAGGGTGATGAGAATTCAAGGTGAACTATAAATTTGGGGACTTGCTACTAACTTTTCCTCTGACTGACAGAGCTGCTTGGATGAGTAGCAAAACATTTTGCTCTCTCAAGAGAAGAAGTCCAGTTGCTGTGACTCAACTTCAAGATAAGCTCACCTAGATGACTGAGGATACACACACACACACACACACACACACACACACACACACACACACACACACACACACACACACACACACACACACACACACACACACACAGAAGCTTCTGTTAGGCAATAGTGCATAAACTGTCAAGCCCAACAGCTAAAATTAGACTATCGAAGATCCAGCCACAGAAGTCCGAGTTTCAGATTATTAGACACAGAGAGGTCTGCATGCTTTGTAATTTTGCCACTGGCAAGAATTGAGTTCAGACTTTATCTTTGTTGGGAGTTTTATTCATGTAGCACCTAAATGTGCTTCACTTAAGCAATTATTCCAAGAATGTGCTGTATGAGTCCTTGGGCCGACAAGTGCTAGTAATTTCAGCCTTCACAACTCTCATGCTTATGTGCACAGCTGTCAGAGATAGCTCTAGTGTAGTGTGGTTGGTTCATCTCTAACTCAATTCAGATATTCATTTGCAATAAATTAATGTGTGAGGGGGAGACTAGGGCTGCACTCCTTGCCCTCATTCAATATAACTGCATTCGAGGGTCCCATTTACATAGAGCCCATGGTGTGATCTGTACCCTAATCAAATGGCGCATACTAAGTGCTTACACAGAAACATGGATAATAACAATCTGTCAGCATCATTATTGTTGCATCTTACAGAATTTTGCCGACTTTTATGTACTATCCCAGTGCAAATTATTCACCCTTGCCACATAAAATTTGTGCGCTCTCCCCTTGTACACATTCCATGCATATACCTTTTAAATGTTTTTTCCCCATTTATTAAAACATAATTGTGTACTCTTCTCAAATACACACATTTTAGTTATACACATTTACATTTCAGATGTACACTTTTTAAGTCACACATGTTTTTCAAATGTAGCCATGGGTTTCAACATACATTTTCTGTCTTGGAAATGCAAACCCTATCAATTTATTTTTCATTACTAATGGAAGTCAACATGAGTTGGGATGTGCAAACTGAACTCTTGGATATGTGGAAGATGGAATGTGAGAGTAGGATTTATTTCTGCTCAAATTATGAGAGCTGAACAGGGATGATTCAGTTTAGTATTATGTTGATATATAAGATGCTAGTCTCCTTGGGTGTGTCAGGACCTAACTAGAGGTTCAGCAACTTCCACTCAGAAGTACTCTTTGCTAATATTCTGACTGTAGACCCCACTCCAGGGCTTCTGGGAGGAGGGAAAAGGAGGGACTGAGTGGCTTTCAGTCTAAGGTCCATTGTGCAGTACAGCATGTGTGTTGGTAGGCAGTTTGAAGAGCCAACTAATTGCAACTTAGATATGGAAGGAAATAGAGTTTGCTTTAATGAGGTAGCAGCCATTCACAACATGCTATGACTAGAGGCTAAGAAACATCCAGGCAGGTATTTTAGGTGTGAGTGTGCCATGTTCAGACCTTACATATGTAACTTATAAGCCTTGTATCAGATGTTTCCTGAAGTGAAAATGAAGCTATGGACTCTGATAAGTATGAACGTTGGGGAATGGAGTATAAATTCCGGAAGACATCCCTTCCAGTAGAAACCGTTATTCCAGGAGAGCCCCACTTTTGCCAAAACTATCATTGAACAAAGTTTTTTCATTCCTAATTGGGCCAAATTTCCTTTTATTATAGAAAGAGTTCCCAAATACGTTGTCTAACAGATGCCAAATGTGTAGGTGGGACAGGTCCAGTGGCAGAAAGGAGGTCTCACTTCTAAGTGGTTCCATTAGGTTTCGGTTCATTATTTGAAATTGTGTGGTTGTGGGTTCATCTGAAGACTCCTGTTTATATCAACTCTAAAGGTCTCCCTTTTTTCATGTGGAGCTGTCCAAGGTTCTGCATTTCACCTGAACTACTGCTCTTATGCTTGTGTTCCAACTTGAACCTCTTTTCTGCTTGAATACCAGCTGGATGTACGATCCATGCCTGGAACAAAGCAGTGACTGGTTTGTTGGCACCTAATTTAAGGATCTGAAAGATCAAAACTTATAGCTTAAAGACAAATGTTATGAATCATAATGCAGACTAGAGATGGGCACGACTTGAAAAAATTTTTTTTCGAGTTGTCGTTAGTCGGGCCAGTCCCATTTCGGGTCGTTTCCGGTTTTCGCGAAAATTCACAAAAATTAGTCAGTTCGTTTTTTCGTTTTTTTCGTTGTCGTTAGTACTGGTTTTTTTTTGGGGGGGGAGCGGGCTCCTGGAGGCACCTCTGTGGGGTGGGTGCCTCCTCTGGCCCGCTATAAAGGGAAAGTGGGCTCCTGGAGGCACCCGTGGGTGCCTCCTGCCACTAGGAAGGGGAAGCAGGCTCCAAGAGAGACCCCTCTACATGGGGGTCTCCCTTCCTCACCTGCTGCTGCTGCAAAATGCTATGCAATAGCCATATGGATATTGCATAACATAATGTGCAGACGTGAGACCAGTGTGAGAGTGATAGGGTCATGCCCGCCCTTCACAAGGCTCCCGCACCACCATGTCTCACACAGAAGGGAATTGTACTTGCTGCGTGTAGTGCAATGCAAGCAAGTAGATCTGGCTTTAAGGTGGCTTAGTGCAAGAGCTAGGGTTAGGCTAGTGACGGGTAAGGTTACGGTGGGCTAGTGGGTTGCACCTCTGGGTGCCTCTCTGACCCACTAAGAAGACAGTCTGTGACGTATGGGTACGGAGTCAAGGGTTAGGGTTAGGGCTAGGGCAGGTTTTAGGGGGCTTTTTGGCACATCCCAGAAGTCTCCATGGCCAAGTGGCCATGCGACTGGTGGGATGGCTCCAAAAATTTGCATGGTTGTCCACTCCCACATGGCTGGCCACTTGGCCAGCCCAACATTGCGCAGGTGTAAATAAAATAAAATAAAATAAAATCAATGGAGGACAGAGGAGGAGAGGAGAGACATTTTGTTGCAAGAAAAAACCCACTGCTACTGTGAAAAATCTGGCAGTTTATAAATTTTCGCGTGTTTCTGTTGTGCTTGTGTGTTTTTGGACCACGATATCAAAAACAATATTGCGTTTGCCGCCCCATTTTGGATCCCCCGCCCGCACCGCATGGCATGGCGATGGCGACTCGCGAGTCCGGCTGCCCAGGACGGGGGGGAGGCGGGACCCCCCCCTCCAGAAACCACCCCTCCGGTAGGTGCCCTGCGCCCTTAGTCAAGCAGGCATTTTTCCGCCTGCTTTTTTGGCCCGGGAACGGGTGGGGGGAGAGTTTAAAAGTTTTTTCCTGTGCCGTCCGTGCCGCTTGCTTGCGCTTTAATTGCGGCGGCCGGCGGCGAGACTGGGCTTTTTGCTGGCTGCGAGCCTGTGGCGAGTCCCACCAGAGCAGCCCAGGACGGGGGATGAGGGGGGAGGCCGGGGACCTCCAGAAGCAACCCCTCTGGTAGGTGCCCTGAGGCACGGCAGGCATTTTTCCGCCTGCTTTTTGGCCGGGAACCGGGTTTTTTTAACTTTTAAAAACTTTTTTTCTGTGCCGTGTGTGGCATCGCGCGATCTCGCGATGCAAGGAACGAGCACGACAAATCAGACCAAAATTGTTCGTTCGTCGGTTCGAGCTCGAAGTCTGGGGGAGTAATTCCCGTTACCGTTTCCGTAGAGTAACGGAACCGAGTAACGGAAACGGAAACGGAAATACCGCTAAGTCGTGCCCATCTCTAATGCAGGCACTTGTGGGTCCTTTTTCCAACATCTCCAGGTAAGACCTCGCTCTAAAAGAAGAACCATTTTCTATCAGTGCAGATGGTACTGATTCAGATAGCTCAGTTGCCTGACTCAGTATGAGGAATCTTTCTGTGATTCTTCCTATGAGTGCAACACATTTCTGTGACAATCTAAATAGGGATTATACAAACGTCAGATGTATGTACTCCCCATGCCATTTTTAACTACCAAAAGCTGGTTATTGATAGTGTTTCCAAAACCTGGTTTTATAAAATAGTACATAGGCTGTATTCAGACCTTCATTAAAAGTGAGGCCAGTAAGGATTATTCCACTCACCACTCCTTGCACATAATATTGACAAATATGCCATGATCAAGGTTTTTGCCCTTATGAAGCAATGCCGTATTCAGCCTGTAAGCCTTCAAGGCTTAGAGATAATTTGCTTGTAGCACATCAAAGGATTTCATGTCTTTAAAAAATAGCTACCATCCCTGCGTTACGCTTAAAGTAAATTTGGTACTTTGGGCTTGCTTAGTGCTTTGTTGGTCCACTCACCTGAATAGAACTACAGTATCTGACCCTGTTGTTCTTACCCCAGATATCCAAATAGACCAACAGCTTGAATTATAGCCTGCTGTAGAACAGGTAATGAGAGCTATCAGGCTGATCTGCATGATTTTTGCTGGCTTAAGCATATGTTCAGTCCAGATACAAGAAGAAAAGCCATGCCTCTAGATTAAATTCACAGGCTACATGCCCTGTCCTTCTCCAGTGCCCTTCTTAAGTGTGGCAACAAAGAGGAGTTCAGAAGTTTTCAGTGCTAAATTAGCCACAGTTCCCCATTATGTCTGAATGCAGGGAACTGCAGTTTCAGAAAAAGTCAGCATTTGTTTTATGACTCACGAAAAGCTACCAATTTTAGATTTTCCCTATCAAATTGTACTTCAAGGGTTGGTGATGAATAAAACTAGGAATCTGGGAATTGTAAATGTCTCTTCACAATATGTGATGTGTGTACTCCCGTCACAAAGTGTGGGGTATTTCATGCAAAATGTTTTCCACTTGAGTACAGTCTAAAATACTTATTTTATATGTTTGTTACTCAAGTAGAAAATGAGGGGCCTTTCATATTTAAAATACATGGACGCAGCAGCTAGAAAATGATAACATGCCCCATCCTGCATATCTTGAAATACCACTAACTCCATTCATTCACACACACGTCAGAAGTAGTATATTTATGTAGTAGTAGGTGTGAGGAGAAGAGGAATAATACTGTATAAACCTGAATTTTATGCTCCACTTTTCTTTTAATATTATCCAGCTGAACTACAAACCTACCCTAAGGGTTATGGAAGTTTTTGCCTTGCAGATTCCACCTTAGCTTTTTATAGATTGGGAGAAAGCTATCATGAATAAATAATAAGGCAATTTGCCTATTTTTCTTTAGGAGGACAGGAGTAGTTAAACACTACTCCAGAAATGTCTACCCCTTCCTTTTGCAGCATCTCAGGAAAAAAAGGGCAATAAACTGCTGCTGGATTGTTGTGCAATAAATCTATATCAGGGAAATGATGATAATAACGGATTAAACCTAAAGAGAAGCCCTCAGAGACAGTGGCTGAAGGTCCATAGGATGCTGTTAATTTTCCATTCTGTAAGCATTCCATGGATTTGTCCACAAGGATCCTATGCCACACTGGTTTCTTAACATACAAAAGAGCCCAGAAACTGCAGAAAACCCACAGGTGGCAACCTAGCTTCCTCTTGGTGTCAATAGGAGAAAGAGAACAGGAAAAATTATACAGAATGGGTCCCTACTGCTTCCACAAAGAAAGAAAGAAAGAAAGAAAGAAAGAAAGAAAGAAAGAAAGAAAGAAAGAAAGAAAGAAAGAAAGAAAGAAGCAGGGAGGGGAGGGGATGCAAGGTGAACCTTCCTTGTTTCCCTCCTGTTCTGTCTCGTATGAGCCAAAAAGGCTTAGCAAATGCTGTTCTTCCTTTGCCATGAATTCTACAATACACCCTCTGTCATTGATTCCCAAAAGAATTGCTTTTCCTGAAATGAAGGAACATGTTGAGTAATAAATGGGATTGTAAGTATACTCTAGATATACATTTATTTCAGTCAGTGTACTACAGTTTGAACACATTATACAGCCCAAAACTGGAGTGCTGACTGAACTGATAAAAGTAATACCAACTAAACTGATGATAGTACTGGATTTGAAGTCAAAGCTGAACCCAGTGTTGATATTCTCAGGAGTACAAATTCAAAAGCTAGTAGTATCAAAGGCAACATATGCACATTATATTTGCCAGTATAAATCTCCTGTTCTTTTCAATCCTAATTGCTGCGAGAAATGTCGGAACTATTATGTGTTAATACTGACTTTGTTCTACATGTAGACACAAAGAAAGGGGAAAATTTTGGTATTATTTGTTTTTTTTCCCTTAATACAGATCTTTTTACTGCAGTAGCTACATCGAAGTGTAGAAATTTGAGAAAAGTAACTGCTGATATTCAAGTTTATACCCCTGGGAGGAACAAATTATTAAAGACAAAATGAAATAAATTGCATATAGCATCTTTAATTTGGATCAGGTAGACACACAAGGGTAATCAGTGAATAAACCAAGGCAACATAGTGCATTTTTTTGGTTCTTCACAGTTATCAGAAGTGGCCCACTGTTGAAGGGGTGTGTCTTATGGTGAAACATTTGGGTGGAGTGCTTTCCAACAATCCCCTGCTCTGATAGTTGTGCCATGAAGATTGACCTAATTCTGTCCTCAAACAGATTGGGCAGGGAGCTATTGTATAGTAGAACCTAGTTGGAATTGTAAACTAATTGCAGCCTCAGATGGATCTTGATCTGCAATGCAGTCCTAAAACTTGGAAGTACTGTAGCCTGTTACAAACAATTACTTAGGTACTTGCAATTAATTCAGTGAGGTGAACAGGAAGAAAGTGTACTTGAGATTAAAGGCCAATAGCTTGCAGAAACCACACATTTTTACAGAAAGAGGAAAATAAAGAAGTGTTTAATCTTTGGCGTCTGGAACTGAAGTTGTAAAACTTATTAGTTTTACACTTTCTGAGTGGTGTGCAAGATTGAACCCTTCACCAGCATGACCCTCCCGCTGAACACACACTAGTTGTGGCTTTCCCTAATCATTTTACAATTCCTTATTCTGTTTGATCTGACATCTTTTAAAACGAAGCTCAGCTTCCATAGGACATTAGGAAAAGTCACAAGGACCATATGAACTGTTGGATGGCTTACGTCTATGTCTGCAGAGCCAGAGATGGAGAGTTTGATTCTCCACTGTGCCTCCTTGGTGGATTGGTCTCAGTGATCCATTGGGTCCCTTCCAACTCTGAAATACCAAGATTATCATTATTAGAGCCAGGCATCCTGCTTTTTATGGTAATCAGACACATAAAAACATAAGAACATAAGAACATAAGAAGAGCCATGCTGGATCAGGCCAAAGGCCCATCTATTCCAGCTTCCTGTATCTCACAATGGCCCCACCAGATGCGTTTGGGAGTGCATGAGAGTAGATCCCTGTCTCCTGATACCACTCCCCTGCATCTGGCCCTTGAAGTACCCCGGTTTTAAGCCTGGTGATTACACATCTCCATCATGGTTTGTAAGCTGTGATGGACTTTTCCTCCAGGAATCTGTCCAATCCCCTTTTGAAGGCATCCAGGCCAGATGCCATCACCACATCCTGTGGCAGGGAGTTCCACAGACTAACAATGTGCTGGGTGAAAAAATAATTTTTTTTGTCTCTCAAGAAAGTCCACAAAAGGGTCTTGAGGCCATACACCACATTTGCTTCTTGGTAACAGCAGTGTGTCTGAGCATGGGCATTCAGTGCTACACATCTAATGAGCATATTCTTCCACATATAGTGCACTTTTGGGGGGGAAGAAAAGTGAATTTATATAATTCCACTTCCATGTACTCCTTGAAGAAACAGAAAGGGTGGTATCTTTAGATTTACACTCTGCAATTCAGGTCGAAAGCAAAGGGATACAGTCAAATATCCCTTAAACTTCACATTTTGTAATCTGACTCAGCTTCTGGGTTTTCAACATCCTTCTGGCTTTGCCTGCATTCTGTTCTACAATAGATTCTTTGCTTCTTAAAGACTATCTAAAGATGGACAATGATTCTTTCAATCATCGCTACTCATGCCTACCATATCAGGTACACCAGATACTGCAAACAAATTATCCTAAATCTCCATATCTATTACAATTAGCACCACTGCACGGATTTAAAAGGCATTTAACAGATACTGAATTCAGATTGGCTTTCTTTGGTTACACCCTGGAAGCTCTTGAATTATTACAGAAGACAGAATTTGTACAAGTAGTAGATCTTCTAGAGCAAACAATAAATAAAACCTTGGGTTTTATTTGTGTTCTTAGACTGGTGTTCTTAGACTGCATTTTCCAGAAACCCCAGCAAGGGGTTGAAGGCTTCTGGGAATTTCAGTCCAAGAACACATGGGCTACCCATGGTTGGGAACCACTGTTCTACAAAACAACCAGTCACTCTTTGTTGCTGTTCTTCAGTCGTTCAGTAATGTCCGACTCTTCGTAATCCCATGGACCAGAGCTTGCCAGGCCTTCCTATCTTCCACTGCCTCCCGGAGTTTGTTCAAATCCATATTGGTTGCATCGATGACACCGTCCAACCATCTCATTCTCTGCCGTCCTCTTTTCCTTTTGCCTTCAATCTTTCCCAACATCAGGGACTTTTCCATGGACTCCTCTCTCCTCATGAGGTGGCCAAAGTACTGGAGCCTCAGCTTCAAACTCTGTCCTTCCAGTGAACATTCAGGGTTGATTTCTTTCAGGATGGATAGGTTTGATCTCCTTGCAGTCCAGGGGACTCTCAAGACTCTGCTCCAGCACCACAGCTCAAAAGCATCAATTCTGCAGCAATCAGCCTTCTTTATAGTCCAGATCTCACTTCTATACATCACTACTGGAAAAACCATAGCTTTGAGTATCCTGACCTTAGTTGGCAAAGTGATGTCTCTGCTCTTTAAGATGCTATCTAGGTTTGCCATTGCTTTCCTCCCAAGAAGCAGGTGTCTTTTAATTTTGTTGCTGCAGTCGCCATCTGCAGTGATCAAGGAGCCCAGGAAAATAAACTCTGTCATTGCCTCCATTTCTTCCCCTTCTATTTGCCAGGAGGTGATGGGACCGGTGGCCATGATCTTAGCTTTTTTGATGTTGAGCTTCAGCCCATGTTTTTACTCTCCTCTTTCACACTCATTAAGAGGTTATTTAATTCCTCCTCACTTTCTGCTATCAGAGTAGTATCATCTGCATGTCTGAGGTTGTTGATATTTCTTCCGGCAATCTTAATTCTGGCTTGTGATTCATCCAGACCTGAATTTCGTATGATGTACTCTGCAGATAAGTTAAATAGGCAAGGTGACAGTATACAGCCTTGTCGTACCCCTTTCCCAATTTTAAACCAGTCAGTTGTTCCATATCCAGTTCTGACGGTTGCTGCTTGTCCCACATATAGATTTCTTAGGAGACAGATAAGTTGGTCAGGCACTCCCATTCCTTTAAGGACTTGAGTCACTCTTACCTTGAGCCAATTGCCAAATAAGTTCAGGATGAAGTTTTAAGTAGAGTGAATGACTTGTTCATGAAAGATAACCCACAGAAACTATCCTCAAGCAATCATCCAGCTGATGCTAAACCACAGAACCACTCAGCCACAACTTTAATTGGCTTACAAATTGCTGGGTGTCTTTAGTGAGAATAGTTATGCAGTGGTTACTGTGGGCATATACTTAGGACATTTGGGTTTGTCCCACTAAACCACAAGTCAAGTCTCAATAATAATGAAGACCTTTTTACCCCCTTTGCTTTCATCCTGAACAATGATCAAAGGCAGATGACTGATACATACCCAAAACAGGGTGAAGGGACACCTTCCATGTCAGCAATCTCCTGTTCAAAATATCCAGCTATTTCTACTGGGATGTGGATGTGTGGCATCTGGGAAAAGCCATGGGAGTCTTTCTGCCCCATAGAAAAGAGGAGAGGTATGTAATTTAAAAGGCACAAAATTACGGTTATATTACAAGTTATATAAACCAAACTGATCTTCCTCTTTCACATATACTGTTCAGCATCTGTGGCCTGTAGCAGCAGAAAAGCCTTCCATCAGCCACAATTTGGAGATGAACAGCAAAGTGATGACATGAACTGATTCCTTCAGCCTATCCGTTCTTCTTCACTCACTGCATTTCCTGCATTACCTTTACAGATCCTACACATGGTCTGACATCCAGGATAGGAAAAGGAGGGTTGTGGAAGGAGGCAGCATTTATTGTCTGCCAGAAGATGGTTCACATCAAGGAAGATCAAGTCCAAATGTAATTTCTTGATTGTGCTTTAACTATATGATTAGATGACCTTTTTTTAAAAAAGTAAGAGATATGAAAAGATATCAAAGGAATAGAATTGGCTACACATAGCAAATGAATAGCTAACTTGTAATTTCAACAAATATTAAAAATTTGAGGTAGAATATAATTAAGGAATTGCAGCCCAAAGGCATTCATTTTATGAAAGTTGCAAGTGTACCTTCAAAGAAGAATGGGATTAAATTTCTAGTACGGTAATAAAATGAATGCCATGCCTTTTGGCCTTTAAATACTTTGTTGGTTTTTTTTTTTTTTTGAGCTGTACATTGGCTACAGCCTCCTCAAGCAGAACAGTAAGGTGGCATTAAAAGGAAGTTTGCATCTTGCACAATCTAGATAAAGAAAAAAAAATGGAAAGCTGCATAGATTATAGTTTTATTAGCATACATTTTATAACAGGAAATGCAGTTCAGAGCATTTCATTAAACATTGGCTGTATACATGCTCAGGTTTTAAAGTGGCTTAAATTTAATGACATGACTGTAAAAAAAAAGGAAATGAAAAATCCCTTTGTTATTTGAATGGAATAGCACAGCCCTCGGTCCAAGATTACCAGTCCACTGTTTTATCTGTTCTCAAACATGCAAGTAAAATATAGTCCATGCCTCATTGACTTATTATTTGAATGGAGTAGGCAAATGTCCAATCCAAGATTATCATTCTACTCTTTTATCTGTTGTCAAAATGCAAGTAAAGCACAATCCCTAGCTCCGTAAGGATGTTTTCATATTAAATATGTGAGGCCACCATATCTCTTTCCAAGTAATTCACTCATATTCAAAACACAGCCAGTCCATTTGATGCAGCTGAACTTAGTGTTTGTACAGGGGAGCCGGAGGCAGTGAAATCATTGCTGCTTTCTGCTAGTGAGCTAAATTCAGGGCCATCATGCATTTGTTGTAAAGCTAAGTTTGGTTAACTACAGCTTAATGGTGGAGCAAACCATGGTTCTCAGGTGAGTGACAATGGCTTAAATCCAGTAGGATCCTGCAACCACAGTAGACCCATTGAGTCATGAAGATTGACTAAGTCAACGTGTGGTTCAGTTCCATTGATTCAATGGATCTACTCTAGGTGCAACTTATTCCTGGATTTCAGTTAATATATGTTATATTCATGTTTTACATTTATCTTGGCATTCTAGCTCAACCTTTTAATTTATGAAGGGTTGTCGTTATGCAGGAAAAAATAAAGATTTGGATAGGAAAGTAGAAACGATACTGTTTTTACCACAATTTCACACATTGCTCTTCAACAAATGTTTTGGAATAAATAAGTGACAGAATGTAGGCATTTGAAAGGGGGTGTATTTTTATTTCTACAGATTTATGTAGTGTTTGCAGAGTTAGGATGAATATGATGTGTTCTATCAGGGAATGGGGACCGTGTTGTGTTCCTGAATACACAAGATTATCATAAATAAGCTTCTCCTAACTATACTTTTAGGGGCATACTTTTATGGTGCTGGGTTTCAGATGAAAAACAGAGAGGGACAAAAGACAAGCTAAGGGACCTTGAGCCTCCATTGAGAAAAAGTACTGAGGCACAGAGAACTAGTAAGCAAGGGAGAAAAATCTTGCTACTATATATACTCAAGTATAAGCCTAGTTTTTCAGCCCTAATTTTGGGCTGAAAAAAGGGGCCCTCGGCTTATATTTGGGTCAATACGTTTAGCCACTGAGGCAAGTCATCTGTGGCTAAAAGTCATTTGAAACATTGCATGCCGCTTCTCATGACCCCCTCTGCATCACAGGGGAGCATCACACAATGTTTAAAATGACTTTTAGCCACTGACCCAAGCACTTGCACCAGTGGCTAAAAGTCATTTTAAACATCACACACCGCTCTCCCAGCTCACAAAGGAGGAGCTGCCAGGCCCTGCTGCATTTCCCACCCGAGACTTATACTTGAATCAATACGTTTCCCCAGTTTTTTGGGGTTAAATTAGGGGCCTCGACTTATACTCAGGTCGACTTATACTCGAGTATATATGGTATATGCTATTTAAAAATTTTGATACAAAATCTATTGATTGTACTTGGTGCAAGCAACTACTGCAGGAGCTACAGCTGAACATGTCTTACAGGGAAAAAGCACATCTTTGTGGATCTGCAGAACTGACAACATTCATGAATTGATATATTGTATGTAAGCAAACTTAGGAGTTCTATCAGATGTCATACCAAGAACTGCATGTTTGAGGCCTTTAGAGAGTGAAATGGGAAATATTATCTATGCACACTGTTTTCTTGTAAAAATGAAGCCTTTGTACACGACAGTGTGCATATTTCAGGAATTTCTTTAAAATGAAATCAGAGGTCATGCTGTAGACCACATTACATTTTTTGCTGATTTTATCTTATGTACAGTTGATATAATATGAAAATTTATATACACCTAGGGGAAAAGGATGCTGCAAGATATATAGCCTAGGCAGGAGCAAAACTTGTAAAATGTGCTTTGTAGAGGAAGACGTGCAAGTAGTACCTGCTTGGAATTGGGAATATACGGACGTAATAATGTACACATCAACACAAAACTGTCTAGTTTCAGGGACCTATGTAGGTAGGTCAACAAATCATAGGTGACACTTGCCTGGGAAAAGAACAAAAGAAGTTTTTTACTGATTTATATACATGCAGTATTATTGTAATACTAAAGCTATAACTTATTCTAAAGTAGGTGGTGGTGGAGAAACTGTGTCAGATTGTGTTGGTTCAAGCTGTTCCCCTGAGTCTGCACACACACTTCAATTCGCTGCAAAGGGCCATATGTTTCCCTGCTTAGCTGGCATTAAAATTGATATAGCTGTACAAGTTACCCAAGAGCATCTGAAACAACCTGTCATGTCCTTTACAGATGGGTTCAAGGGATAAGAAAAGCCTCAAATTAGTTTACCATGAATTTGCACCTGTGTTTTATCTCCCCTTTAACCTCAAGGAGACATCTGTTTCCAGTGCAGTGTGACTGATCCAGATAGTTCAACCTTCTGTATCCCTAAGGTTTCCTGAGCATCTTATTTCTCGCTCTGCTAAGCTAAGATCCTCTGTGATGCCATGAACTTCCTTTGTGTTTTTTTTCCATAGTACTGCCATAGCTGCTTTGGCTGTTTGTCACATGGTTTCATGAAACTGTCTACCATGGCATAGTTTTATTCAGAACCTTTGAAGGCAAACGACAAGAAGACTCTGAAAGGACTAGCTTCTTCTGATTGGAAATTTCCTCGCATTTCTTGGTGTTTGCCATACTTCATGCATACTTCCTGAACCCTCTGAATGCTTATTACTGCCAGAGTTTTTATGAGAGGAGCAGATTTCTTAGGAGTCATCTAAAGCAATTATGTTCTTGCCGTTATCAGCCTCTACTGCTGGGCAGGTTTTGGTGTTGTTCAGTCGATCAGTCGTGTCCGACTCTTCGTGACTCCCATGGACATATTCACCTATGGCCTAAGGAGGAGCATTCTTAAAAAAATATAATACTGATATACTAATTTTAGCAAAGACATCTCTACTACAGAATACCAAACTAGATGAGCCCTGATTTCTGAAGACGACCACTCCTTGACTTCTCATGTATTTGTAATACAAATATTCCACATCAAGTATATCAGTTACTATTAAAAGGGTCCACAGCATCATAGATGGAATTCACAAGAGGTGGAATTTGTGCTCATTAAATTATGACATTTTAATATTGTTTAGGTTGATTTTCTTTTGTTGTTATTGTTGTAAGCTGCCTTGGGTCCCTTCGGGGAGAAGTTTTATTTATTTATTTATTTATTTATTTATTTATTTATTTATTTATTTATTTATTTATTTATTTATTATTATTATTATTATTATTATTATTATTATTATTATTATTATTATTATTATTATTATTATTATTATTAATGTGCCAGATCTCCCTTCCATTTAGGATAGTTAGAGAATATGAACTTTTGGGGGATCCAAAGTAGCTTCCAATTACTATCTGGAAGTTGAGTCATGGCAAGGCCTCCAATTATAGTTCATCTTGATTTCACACCACCCTGATCTAGATAGACCCATTAGGTAGACAATGGCCTGAATAGGCTCATTTGATGTACAGTGGATGGGTGACGTGGAAGTCCTATCTATGCAACCCTTTTTTTCCTGGTGGAGGTGTGAAGTGCTTCTGATTTGCCTGAGGATTGATGAAAGGGCACCATGGTAACTCGCAGATAGACTGTTCCTGAGCCCCCCACCTGTGTTGAGACAGGGGTTTTCAACACACACATTAATGGCTTCCCTGGCCCCTCTCTGAAACCACCTCTCTTCTCTGCCTAATATGTGTACATCCTCATTACCCCTCATCCTCAGAGTGATGTGAAATCAAGGTGAACTATAAATTGGAGACCTCGCCACTAGCTTTTCTTGGACTGATTAAGTTGTTTGGATGAGTAGCGGATCATTTCTATCTCACAAAAAAGAAGTCCAGTTGCCATGACTCAACTTCCAGACAACCTCACCTGGTTGACTGAGACTCTTCACAGACATTTTACAATTAATACTTTCTCCAGTTTTCCCTCATACATGCCTCTGACCTTAGTAGGTCAAATGAACATGAGTCTTTTTTGTTTAAATCTTGGGATTACTCATGATCTAGAGATTGTGGGGAAAACATAGTACTTCCTATACGTTCAGATGCAGATTTGCCACTGTGACATTCTAACAAGTTTTTATTATTATTTTGTGACTCTAATTTTATTTTCTGTTCAGTTTTTAAAAATATATATTTAAATATATTTTTCTAAATATATTTTTGATGTTTCCAGACTTCTTCCTCTTTTTGCCCTCTCCTTTTCTCAATGACTTTTTGACAGACTTTTCTATTTTTCATTTTCACTGCCATTGGTTTAAGTACAGTATCTGCTGCTCGCTTGAGCTGATTCATTTGCTGGTCCTGAACTAGGTTTTTTTTTTTTTGCATGACTTCATAAACATGTGTAATAGTTCACTGTATTCATATAGATAGGATTATGATAAGTCCAATGTCCTTCAATATCAGAAATAGATAACCTTCAACTGATTGTCCTCTTTGTTTGTTTCACTTTGACAAGCAGACCTGTTCTCATTTGCTTTTCCATTTGATGTACTGTGTTTTAATATCAGCTCATTCAGCAAATTTTCTGGGGGCTGTCCATGTTCTGGCATTGTGATGGTCTCAGCATAACACATCTCTGATGTGAGATTAATACAGGGTAAATTCTCCACAGGATTTTCATAGCCTTGAGTGCTGCCTTTGAGGTTCAGAGTCCAATCTAAGACAGAATTCACATGCAGATTCAGCTCCTTCTACTTTGTCTTCCTTCCTTGGTGTGAATAACTATTGATTTTCAGTTACTTTTTAAACAACCATTTAAAGGCATACTCTCAAAAACAAGAAATCCCCAAGATTTCTTGTTAGCATGATTTCTTTGTCTGTTATGTCCAGGACAGAGAAAAGGGAGTTGCTTCTTTTCCAGCAAGAACAAAGAAAGTACTGCTTTTGCATCTTGGCAACTTTAAGCTTACATTCCAGATTAGAGATGGGCACGAACCGGACCGTTTGGTCTTGGTTTGTAAATAAAGCAGCAAAGGTGTTGCTGGTCTCCTCCCCTGCCTCCTCAACTGATCTTGCTACTCACCTGTCCTTGTTCGCTAGCTTCTAGCAGCTTTACAATTGACTTTCCACTTCTGAGCTATATGCAGGAGTG
Organism: Phrynocephalus guinanensis; assembly: GCA_037367245.1. Lineage (NCBI taxonomy): Eukaryota > Metazoa > Chordata > Lepidosauria > Squamata > Agamidae > Phrynocephalus > Phrynocephalus guinanensis. The sequence continues at coordinate 103,611,381 of CM074736.1, read as the reverse complement.
GAAAATCAGTTGAGAAACTGCAAGAAGCTAGCAAGCTGGGCCAAGTGAGTGGCTGTTTGAGGCTGGGGACATGAGGGTGGGGAGCAGCAGCTCCTATGCTGCTTCCTCTACCAATTGATGCCCGTATTTACATCTCTCTGATATCAGCCTCCAATCTCACAGCTTTGCTTTATTTCCTGCTTTCTAAACTTCCAGAAAAGGAATCTGAAAGTTCCAGCCAGTTGCTCTGGTCAGACCCCACCTGAAGTACAGTGTCCAGTTCTGTGCAGCTCAATTTAAAAAGGATGTTGACAACCTCGAACGGGTGCAGAGGAGGGCGACCAGGATGGTTGAGGGTCTGGAGGAAATGTCTTATGAGGAACAGCTTAGGGAGCTGGGAATGTTTAGCCTCTCTAAAAGAAGGCTGAGGGGGGATATGATAGCTATGTTTAAATATTTGAAAGGATGTCATGTTGAAGAGGGAACAGGTTTGTTTTCCATGGCTTCAGAGTCAAGGACTTGGGGTAATGGTTTCAAACTACAGGAAAAGAGATTCCATTTGAACATTAGGAAGAACTTCATGACAGAGCTCTTCGGCAGTGGAATATGCTGCCACGGAGGGTGGTGGAGTCCCCTTCTTTGGAGGTTTTTAAGCAGAAGCTGGATAGCCATCTGTCGGGAGTCCTGTGATGGGGTTCCTGCATGGCAGGGGGTTGGACTAGATGGCCCTTGAGGTCTCTTCCAACTCTATGATTCTATGAAAGAACAGATTTCCCATAAACAGGCTGTATGAAGTGGGTGAGTGGCGGGGGTTTTTTTCCAGTTGAAAAAAAAAACAAGTTTCCACAATTCCAGTCCAGCTTCAGCAGCAGGGAGCAAATGAGAACAAAAGATAAAACAAGGTTAAAAATTATTTTGTTTTGTTTTGAATAAGAAACCGAATTGAAACAAGAAGCCACTCCCCGTCACCAACCAGGACTGAAACTCCTCATTTTTTCTCCACTGCAATATATGTGCTCCACATATATATATACACAGCAGCCAATTTTAAATAAAACTGGACACATATGTAAATCTCTACTTGGGTATCTTTGTCCACAAGAAGAGAGAAGAAATGTTCACTAGAAAGGTGCATGAGGCACGAAATTTTTGTGTGTGTGTGTGAAAAAGTGTTCCTATACATGTCAGATCCAGCGGGCAGTGGTGTTTGTGTGCCTTCAGTGGTTGATGGTTGGGTAAAAGCTGAAATTGTTATCTTTTCCCCCTGACTTAGACTTGGAGTGAGTTAAGGGGTAATATGTATTTGGTATTCTTTTCTCTAAAGCTCCCCCCAAAAGCCTCCTCTGTAACTCGAGGTATTAATCACTATTTCAACCGGAAAGTCTGGGAGTAATCATGAATCAGGATTGTCTAATTACCTTGAATTGGGACAAATGACTATAAAAGTAGATTCAACTCTATTATTTTCTCTATTGTGTACTCCTATGATTTTCTACAACCTTCAGCGTGTATAAGAACAGGGCAGAGGAGACAACTCTTTGAAACCCTGTGCCCATTCAGTCTTTTTGCTAACAAAACCAACCCACTGGCAGGAAGCATCCGTGGCTTTGAATAATAAGCACAACTCTTCCTGTCCGTTATTTAGCTGATGGGCACTTAGCCAATTACCCAGCCATAGTCTCAGCTGTATTCATGGAGAAAGAAGCAGCAGTGGAAACAGTCATTGGGGTTTCAGCAGAGTGCCTGGTGAGTTGTAGCAAATTTCTCCAACCCCACTGCCCCTGATGATGATGATGATGATGATGATGATGATGAAGCAGAAGCAGAAGAAGATGATGATGATGATGATGACGACGACGACAACGACAACCACCACCACCATCGTTATCATGCTAAGCTTAGACATCACAAATGTTAGAAATCAGAAATCAAAAGAGGCTTGTGGCTTTTCTTTCTTTCATCAGTTCAAGTGGGATACCATTGTAAAAGTCTGTGCTTTAATAATTTTTTTTGGTCTTTTAAGTTGCTGTCTTTTCACTTCATAAGTGCTATTCAGTTTGCTGATACACTGTACACTCCAGGGATTCCTGCTATATATAGGACTTCCCTCTGAACCAGCCTCACTCTTTACAATGATGGACATTTTGCTGGTACATAATAACAGAAAGTTTACAACAGCTAGCAAGTGACATACCTGGCGTATATAACTTTATACTACGGATTGCTGTTATTTGCCATATTATTTTCTCAAAGCCTGCTATTAGAGTGGGGCAAACTCCCACCAAAACATGTTTCGTGAATATTTGTTCCAGTATAAAAATGAATTCATTTGGGCCGCAGCTGTGTTTCTTTTGTATGTTTCTGCTTGTTTTCTTTTCTCTTTTTTTCTTTTTTTTCTTAACTTGACTAATGTTCATGGAAATCACATTTGAAAATTATCAATAGATAACTAAACAATTTGGCTGTGTCTTTTGCAGCTGGCAGCATGCATGCATATGCACATACACAAAAGCACACACAGAAACATAAAGGGTTTCTGTCAATGACTGATACTGTCACAAGAATGTCTGTGTTATATTTTTATTCCATATAAATTTCCCGTAATAAAGGAGATGGTGAAAAGCTTTCTTACCACAGTTTCCTTGTATCCAAGGCAATTAAATGAACAAGATATACCTTTGATCTCAACTTGGATTGCACACACAATTATTATTTTTTGTGAATGTGACAAGAGAAAATTACCTTCCAAACACTACACCAAGCCAATGTTCTGGTAGCCTGATTTTAATAGGAACAATGCCTCAGGCAGGGCCTGCAAGCCCCCAGAAAAGGAAAGGTTAATAATATTAGAGCCCTTATTTGTTTCCACTGCTTGATGGAGTCACAGCTCCAGGGACTTCTTTAACACCCTCTTCCTGATTATGTCTCTGATCTCTCTTCCAGCCTCATTCTAGGCAATCAATGCATTTCCACAACCTTCAGTAGATTTCAAAACAGTCCCAGTAAAAAAGTTGTTATACTTGGCCAATCAAGAGTCAGGAGGCATCATAGTTGCTATCCTTTCAAAGGAATCAAGTGCCACTACTCTATTTCCCTCTCTCTATGTTTATAATTGTCTGTAGCTGAGATTATTAAAAGTGCCCCTAAAAGTCAGGCTGGTTTCCAATGAGCTAGGTGGACTTAAATGTGAGCAAATATAACTAACCAACACAGCTTCAATAGTGATCATCCTGTAATCACAACGGACAGCATGGCATTGTTAGAGAAGAAGAAAATCACTGCTTCTAACAGTTGCATTGAGTGAATTCAGATACTGAATCAATCTGAGGAAATGGCCAGCTGCCCATGAGCATTGTTCAAGTGGAAGAAAGAACACAATTCATTGGATCATTATCCGCACACCTCTGCTGGTAATTCCTCAGCTGCGAGTAAAGCAATCAGTGCACACACTCCTTGAGATGCAATCCCAGTGACAGGAGTAGTCTTTGCTCCCTGACTGCTGGCTATGTGTGTCTGTTCCAGGTTTAATCCAGACTAAGTCATATTTGGAACAAATCCATTGATATAAAATCATGATAAGTTTGCGACCTCTTGATTTCAGTCACTCTGCTCTAAACTCTGATTAAACCCTTTGACTCATGTTGTGACTAATTCAGTTACGCAAACCCCATTCAGACGCAGAACAGGATGGCATCTGCTAATCTGTTTGGACTAGTGTGTGAGATTATAGATTGTCCAATGAAAACGAAGTAACTGTGCTGTTGTGTCAATGTCGGGCCATGAGTGTTGTGGCCTTAAGAGGATGCTGTACCTACATGGACTTTGTTTTGCCCAGTGACCTACCACAACCTACTGTATTGTAGAAATGTAAATGCCTTGTAATTTAACCAGACTTTAACATAAGAAGAGCCATGCTGGATCAGGCCAAAGGCCCATCTCAAGGAGTGTGTGCACTGATTGCTTTACTCGCAGCTGAGGAATTACCAGCAGAGGTGTGCGGATAATGATCCAATGAATTGTGTTCTTTCTTCCACTTGAACAATGCTCATGGGCAGCTGGCCATTTCCTCAGATTGATTCAGTATCTGAATTCACTCAATGCAATTGTTAGAAGCAGTGATTTTCTTCTTCTCTAACAATGCCATGCTGTCCGTTGTGATTACAGGATGATCACTATTGAAGCTGTGTTGGTTAGTTATATTTGCTCACATTTAAGTCCACCTAGCTCATTGGAAACCAGCCTGACTTTTAGGGGCACTAGTCCAGCTTCCTGTATCTCATTGTGGCACCACCAAATGTCCCTGGGAGTGCATGAGACTAGATATGCAGTGCCCTGCATCTGGTCCTTGAAGTACCCTGGTTTTAAACCTGGAGATTAGACATCTCCATAATGGCTTGTAACCTGTGATGGATTTTTTCCTCCAGGAATCTGTCCAATCCCCCTTTCAAGGCATCCAAGCCAGATGCGATCACGACATCCTGTGGCAGAGAGTTTTTACCCAACACGCTGGGTTAAAAAAAATATTTTGTCTGTTCTCATTCTCCAAACCCTCAATTTGAGTGGATATCCCCCAGTTCTGGTATTTTGTAAGAGGGAGAAGAGCGTCCCTCAATCCACTTTACTTATGCCCTGCATTATTTTGTATGTCTCAATCATATTCCCCCCTCAGGCACCTTTTTTCCAGACTAAAGAGCCCCAAATGTTTTAGTCTTTCCTCATAAGGGAGGTGACCCAGCCCAGTAATCGTTTTAGTTGCTCCGGTTGCACTGGAGAGAGTAATTTATAAGTCTTAAATTTCTTAGCTCTCAACAAACTACTTTGGTCCCTTTATAATGTCCCTAGTTACTCTTCTACAGCATTCTGCTGTACCTACTAATTGGATTGAGATGTATGGCCTTTGTGAAGCATGTCCCAGTTTTAAGCTTACACAAGTTGAGTAGGGCTGTTGATGACCAGGACATTCATAGTGTTACCATATGTCAAAGGTAACTCGATGCCACATCACAACAAGAGGATCATTTTCTGGATCTCTTGCTTTATTCATTCTCCTGCCGTTGTTTAAAAATCTGATTTCTAGATGGGGAAATGGGAGGTTACCTGAAATAGCATGTTGTCTCTATTACATTTTTATTTATTTGTGGAGAGCTTATATTTAAGGGTAAATCAGAACTGCAGTAAAGTGACATGTTAATATCTATCTACCTTTATGTCATCTAAAAAGTTATTTTCCCTTTAATTTGCATCATGTGGTCGATTAAACTTCTCTCTGGTAAATTATCCCATATTTTAATGGCTTTCTCTAGCTGCAGCTTAAACAAAGCTTGTCAGTGCCTAGAGGGAAACGCTGGCAAAGAGAATAGCATAATAGTGTACAAATCTTTATTGGATGTCTGGGAACATTGGGCAATTTTTGCTTACTTTTCTCTTTGTATGCAAAGTTTGTGTGCTGCTGGGGGGAAAATATCTGGATGTATTTCTGCTACTCAGGTGCTTGTGGTGCAAAGTGCATTATTTAGCATGATATATTATTAATACCATGAACCTCACTATTACCATTTTTTAAAAAAATTGTTCTGGACTCCTTTCTGCCCACTACGACTTTCAAGGTGATTTGAAATAAATTAAAACCATAAAAAATGACCAAAAACATTCAACATATTACTAACATAAGAACATAAGAACATGAGAAGAGCCATGCTGGATCAGGCCAAAGGCCCATCTAGTCCAGCTTCCTGTATCTCAGCGGCCCCACCAGATGCGTTTGGGAGCACATGAGACTAGATACCTGTCTCCTGATACTACTCCCCTGCATCTGGCCCTTGAAGTACCCTGGTTTTAAGCCTGGAGATTACAAATCTCCATCATGGTTTGTAACCTGTGATGGACTTCTCCTCCAGGAATCTGTCCAATCCCCTTTTGAAGGCATCCAGGCCAGATTCCATCACCACATCCTGTGGCAGGGAGTTCCATAGACTAACAACGCGCTGGGTGAAAAAAAATATTCTTTTGTCAGTTCTTATTCTCCCAACCCTCAATTCGAGTGTATGTCCCCTAGTTCTGGAATTTTGGGAGAGGGAGAAGAGCTTCCCTCTATCCACTTTACTCATGCCCTGCATTATTTTATATGTCTCAATCATATTCCCCCTCAGGCGCCTTTTTCCAGACTAAAGAGGCCCAAATGTTTTAGTCTTTCCTCATAAGGGAGGTGACCCACCCCAGTAATCATTTTAGTTGCTCTCTTCTGCACCTTTTCCAGTACCACTGTGTCTTTCTTGAGATGTGGTGACCAGAATTGTACACAATACTCCAGGTGCGGCCTTACTATTGTTTTGTATAATGGCATTATAATGTTGGCTGTTTTATTTTCAACCCCCTTTTTGATAATCCCTAGCATGAAATTGGCCTTCTTCACCGCTGCCACACATTGGGGAGTAGAGATGGGCACGAATAAAAAAAATGGCATTTCGTTTGTCTTTTGTCGCTTGGAGGCTCCATTTCGGTTTGTTTCCATTTTTTGCGAATTTTTGCAAAAAAATTCATTTTTGTTTTTGTTCATTTTGTTACCATTTCATTACCATTTATTTCATTTTTTTGTGATTTTTTTAGGATTTTGAGCAATTCACTCATTGCAGTAATGGAAACAAAAGGCACGACAAAATTTCCAGTGTTTCTGTTCGTTTCGTTTCATTTTAGAGACAAAATTCGTTTGTCATTTTGTCACGTAACGAAACGAAAAAACAAAAAAACGGAAACAAAAAATTGTTCGTTTCGTGCCCATCTCTATTGGGGAGACACCTTCATGGAGCTGTCCACCAACACACCAAGATCTCTTTCCTGATCCGTCACGGATAGCTCAGAGCCCATGAGTTGATAGATAAAGTTTGGATTTTTTGCCCCAATATGCATTACTTTACATTTGGTTACATTGAAACACATTTGCCATTTCGCAGCCCATTTCCCCCAGTTTGGAGAGATCCTTCTGGAGCTCTTCACAATCTTTTCTGTTTTTTTCTACATGGAAAAGTTTTGTGTCATCTGCAAACTTGGCCGCCTCACTATTTATCCCTGTCTCCAGGTCATTTATGAACAGATTGAAAAGCACCGGTCCCAGGATAGAGCCCTGGGGCACACCTCTTTTCACTTCTCTCCATTGTGAAAATTTCCCATTGACACCTACTCTTTGTTTCCTGGATCTGTACCAGTTCTCAATCCATAAGAGGACCTGCCTTCTTATCCCCTGACTGTGCAATTTTCTCAGCAGCCTTTGGTGAGGGATTGTGTCAAAAGCCTTCTCAAAATCCAGATAGACTATATCCACCGGTTCACCCAAATCCACATGCCTTTTGACCTTTTCAAAAAATTCTAAAAGATTTGTCAGACAAGATTTACCCTTACAGAAGCTATGCTGATTTTCTCCCAGCAAGGTTTGTTCTTCTATGTGTTTTAAGATTTTTTCTTCGATGAGGCTTTCCACCATCTTCCATGGGACAGATGTAAGGCTAACTGGCCTGTAGTTTCCTGGGTCCCCCCCTCCTTCCTTTTTTAAAAATTGGTGTGACATCTGCTATCCTCCAGTCCTCCGGCACTGTAGCCGTTTTAAGAGACAAATTGCATATAACCGTTAAGAGATCTGCAATTTTATTTCTCAGTTCCCTAATAACCCTTGGGTGGATGCCATCTGGGCCCGGTGACTTGTTAATCTTCAATTTATCAATTAGTCCTAAAACATCCTCTCTTTTAACCTGTATTTGATTTAATTGTTTAGTCAAGAGGGGCCGTTCAGGCAGCGGAATCTGCTCAAGGTCTTCTGTCGTGAAGACGGAAGCAAAGAACTCATTTAATTTCTCTGCAATTTCCAAGTCCCCCTTAATCTCCCCTTTTCCTCCCTCACCATCCAGAGGGCCAACTGGTTCTCTGGCAGGTTTTCTACTTCTAACATATTTAAAGAAGCTTTTATTATTACCCTTTATATTGCTAGCCATGCGTTCCTCAAAATCTTTCTTTGCCTCTCTTATCATCTTCTTACATTTCTTTTGCCAGAGTTTGTGTTCCTTTTTATTTTCCTCATTTGGGGAGGATTTCCATTTACAGAAAGACCTCTCCTTGTGCTTAAGAGCCTCTCTAACTCCACTCATTAACCATGCCGGTGTCCTCTTGGACTTAAATGAGCTCTTCTTTCTTTGTGGTATGCACTTGTGCTGGGCCTCTATTACCGTTGTTTTAAACGGGCTCCATGCACTCTGAAGAGATTGGATTCTTCTAACCTTCCCCTTCAATTTCTCTCTAACTAGTTTCCTCATCTGAGGGAAGTTTGCCCTTCGAAAATCAAGGGTTTTTATGTCTGATTTGGTTGACACTCTTCCTCCAACATGCATGGCAAAGGAAATTGCAGCATGGTCACTGTTCTCAGAGGCTCAGTGACATTCACATCCCTGACCAGGTCCTGAGTATCACACAGTATTAGATCCAGAGTTGCCTGTTCTCAGGTGGGCTCCATGACAAGTTGCTCTAAGGCACAATCATTCAGCAAGTCGAGAAACCCAGTTTCTCTTTCTTGCCAGAACTTGCATTGGCCCAGTCAATGTGGGGATAATTGAAGTCCCCCATGATTACTATCCTATCCCTCTTAGCCACCTCCATGATTTCTCTCCTCATTTCAAGGTCCCCCTCAAGTTTTTGATCTGGTGGATGATAGAATACCCCAACTATCACATCACTCCTTGGACCTGGTAGTTTAACCCACAGTGATTCTATGGTGGAGTCAGACCCTCTGTCCATCTCCATTCTGCTGGATTTTACCCCTTCTTTGACATAGATGGCCACTCCTCCTCCAACCCACCCCTCTCTATCCCTTCTATAGAGTTTATAGCCTGGGATTGATGTATCCCACTGGTTCTCCACATTCCACCAGGTTTCTGTTATGGCTATTATATCTATGTTATCCCTAGCTGCCAAATGTTCAAGTTCTCCCATCTTTGCTCGGAGGCTTTGAGCATTGGCGTAGAAGCACCTGTACAGTGGGTCCCACAACAACAGCTGCTGCCTTGTTCTTTTCCCCCAACAGCTTTTATTTTCAGTAGAAAAACTAGCACATTCCATTATTCTCCCAGTGCTAATACCTGCTATGTCATCTCTATGTGATTATCTACCCTCTCCAACCTCATTCCCCAAGGATGAGGTGTTCCGAACCGGATGCCACTCAGCTCCTGTCGGCTTTCCCCCAGTTATCAGTTTAAAAGCTGTTCTGCAGCCTTTTTGAGGTTGAGTGCCAGCAATCTGGTCCCATCATGATTCAAGTGCAACCCATCCCTCCTGAACATGTTTGGCTTGTCCCAAAATGTTCTCCAGTTCCTGACAAATCTAAAGCCCTCCTCTCGACGCCATCGTCTCATCCACGCATTGATAACATTCAAGAACAAATTCAAACATTTAATATAAGAAATATATAATAACGAAAAGCAGATCCAGGACATCCTCTAAAACACAGTTAAAACAAATAGGCCACAGTATGATCAGCTCTTTGAAACAGCTCAGTTTTAGTTGATCATGACAAGCACAGCAGGCATGGGGGCAGCTTAATGGCTCTTGGGAAAGATTTCCACAATAGGGAACTCCTGCCAAGAAAGAACAGGGTGAAATGAGACTTTTTGGTACTTATATTTGTCCACTATTTATTTATTACATTTATATCATGCTCACCGGCAGTAACCTCAAGGCACTTCTTGTCCCGAGTTCCTCCTCCAAGCTGTCCTGTGTAGTAAATAAGGTTTTGAGACTGAATGCTGCAGAGTCATCTAGTCACCATGACCAAGTGATCATTTGAACCCAATACATCCAGGTCCTAGACTAAGGACCCACCTAATTCAGTTATGTCTACAGGGCAGGAAATGTTGGAGGGGGTTCATTGGAACCCATGTTCAGACTATTGTTGCTGTACTTCAGCAGTCAACACAAAATTTATTATTTATTTTATTTATTGGATTTTTATACCGTCCATCTGGCAGCGAGGTCACTCTGGGCGGTTTTGCTGCTCCAGTAGCACTCTGCAGATATTTTCAGCATCAGTTGCCTTGACTCAACGGCTACAGCACTCCCTTGCACTCTGCATCCTTGTTAGCCTGCAGAACATAAAATACACCTGCTTTCATGAAGGAGTAGAATGGGAAGGGTGCAGGGTAGTTCAGTAAACATAGGTGAATAGGCCATATAAAGCTGTTGTGTGTAATCCAGTAGTCTCTTTATGATTGAAAATAGCTTTCCAGGGTTTCCAGTAAGTCAATTTGTTGATATATCTGTCTCCTGGCCCTGCCAGTTGATCTTTCCTAAGTCTAAATGGAGATGCCACATAGATAATTGCTTGAGGTGTGCAGATCTGTGTATTTTGGATGATGGCGTCTAGAATTTCCCAAGCAGGTTAGAGAATTCTTGCACTTTTTCCAAATCTGCACACCTCTAGCTCTTGCATGCAAAGTGTTCCTTCTACTACTAAAATGGTACTTGAAAATAAGAATAGAAAAGTGTTGTGAGGCAAACCCCTTTTACAAATTCACACAAGGATTGTAAGAAGGGCTACCTCCACTGTCTTTCACAAGCTATCTTTATTTGTAGCATATTTTAGTACATGGTATCCTAGATGCTGTTGCTTGATTTGTTGCTTTTCTATTGTTAGCGGATGAAGCCTGTTGTAAAAATATTTAAAACACACGACCACCCCAGACAAAATTTCTGAATGCATTAGTGGCCGTCCAGATGCAGAACAAATCAAAAGAAAAATCATCTTCATCTCTCAGCCGAGGAGTAAGGGCTGCTGGATTGTGTGCTTGCATGTGTATATTGGGGTTTGTCTGTCTCTGGCATTGTTACCATTTGCATATCATCTGTTGTGAGAATGTTTTGATTAAAAATGGGTCACGAGTCTTCAAAACCAATTAACTAGCCATCAAGCAGTCTTTGGGGGTCCAAGTACAGTAACTGGATAGCAATATATCCTCAGTTCTGCTGTTTGGTTTGGTTTGTGGAGGTAAGTGGGAGCAACTTCATCTAGATCAGTGGTGCCGATTGCTGAACCTTTTAGAGACTGAGTGCCCAAACTGCGATTCAAAATCCACTTATTTTTCGCAAAGTGCCGATAGAGCAATTTAACATGAATACAGTGGTACCCCGGGTTATAAATGCTTTGGGTGCTACCCTTTGGGAAAGTGATGATCGAAGAGCAGGTGTTTGATTTTCCCATGCCACAGCACCCTCACTCTGGCATTGAGAAAAAAAACCCTGCTCTTTGATCCTTGTTTTCCCAAAGAGTAACACCCCATCCGCCTCTCTGCCCTGGGCTGTCGGGAAAAGTCGGGGGGGGTGTGTGACTTGTGTGACAACACCCTGGGAGCAGGAGAGAGACATATGTAAATCATCAGCCAATCCCAGCAGGAGGGCGAGGGATTGTATGGTATAAAAAGGGTGGAACCTGGTCTGGGAGTTGAGAGTGGTTGAGACTTGAGAGCTGAAAGTGCTGAGAGAGCACAGCTTTGTTAGAGTTCACTCAGGCAGGTTAGGTGTGAGGGCTTTACTATTTACTGTTTGTTAAAGACAGGGAGGCTTGAAGATTTGATTTAATCTATTCTATGTTTAAGGCAATACATACCAACTTCAGTCATTGTTGTATTTATTTATTTTCTCAATAAACATAATCATTATCTTTATGTTATGCTTGTGAGTTCGTTTGTAGCCCCAGTTTACTCTCCAGCCACAGTGCTCACCTTCACCATAATGGGAAAGACTTGTTTTGTTTAGGTGCTGCTGACAGGCACCTTTTCTCTTGCCTAATTCTGTATCTTTCTGCTAGTTTTGGACTGGACACAGATTTTTCAGATAAAGGAAGATTCCTTCAAATGGAGGATTATCATCTTAAATTGGGGTACATGGCCACTCCATGACCTGCATGGAAGCATTGCCTGCAACAATTGATTAATAAGCACAATTATAGCTCTCCTTCTGTCTGGGCAGCAGCTCAGGAGAGAATGCTTGGGCTGACACTTTATAGGAACTTTATTTTTACTGTTGCATGCAGGAGGCAGCAGCACAGTGCTGCCTGGTTTCCCCAGAAACAAGGGCAGGAATTCATTCTCTGACCCACATGGTCAATGTTAGCTTTAAAAAAAATTAGTCATGTAACATTCAGAAATGGACAAAAGCAGGGGTATTTATGCAATTCTGTAGGATGGAGCAACATTCATTTCACTTAGCATTTGTAGGATTAAAAAGATGGTCATAAATCTGAGTTAAGATATGCAGAATTCAGCTGTTATAATGTAATACAGGGTGTATCCTGTATGCCCCAAGCACTGAACGACTGATGGTACCACACAATAAATATATTTCCATGCAGCCACTCTATTTCATGGAGCTGTTTAGTGACAAGACTGGCTTTGCTATTTAGATAGCATTTTTATGAGTTCTGGATTTTGCTTGTTACTTTGTTCTGTCACTTAGGTTACTTTGCAAAACTGAAGGAAAAGGTTATTACACGTTCGAGTATCGAAGGATTTATGTTGGATGGACTTGGGAAGAATTAGGCACCCAACTCAGGTAACCACTCAACTCATAGCAATATGTACTTCTCTTCCATTTGAGAGGGGAAAAAACAACAACAACAGATGTCTGGAAATGAATGGCTACCACCATGGACTTAGAGATAGAACATGTCTTCTTAAGGGCGCAAGGCAGCTCATTCACCAACTGCAAGGCATTTACTTCCATACAGATCGGGACAGGGGGCCATGAATTCCCTTGATTGGATATATTTAGATTAGACACATTAGTGAATTTTATCTTGTGCATATGTTAAGCACACTAACCTGCCTCTTAATCTGATGCATCATATTTAAATTATTGTAGGTTCTTACATTATCATCTCTACAGGAAAAGTTTGGAAGGTTTTTTTTTTAAAATTATAGCTTTATGAATCCCCTCCCCACCAGTTTGATCACTTGTACACAGAAATAACTTTTCCAATCTTTGTTTTGCCTTGTAAAGGACACTCAAGAACCTAGTAGTCCATTTGAGATAAAATAGTAGAAATTAACCTCAGTCAGTGGTTCCCAACCTTTGGTCCCCAGACATTCTTGGAATAAAACTCCCAATTCCACTTCAGTTTACTCTTCTGAAATGCATTAATCCAACAAGAAAAGCAGAAGTGGGAAAGTGTCATTTGCCCATGTATTGGTACTATTTATAGAGAAAGGTTCATTCTTTTTTCTCTTCCTCCCTCATTCCCTTTCCTGCTTTGGACCTAGTTCATTCCCCCTCCAGATGCTAGAAAGGATAGGAAGTACAGAAATGAAGCCCTTTCCCTTGTATCCTCCCCCCCAGAATTTTGGAGTAACAAAATCATGTATCCTTGCAAATTCCTATAGTCTAGTTTTGCTGGGGGTGGATGATTCTGCCACTTACTTTGCTTGTGTGGATTGCTAGCTCTTAGGTGTACATCTGACAAAGAGAACTGATGAGTCTACAGTGTTACACCAATGGTAGTGACTAGAAATAACAGACACATTACCCATGCCCTAAGGTGCTTTGGTTCAAAAATGTGCCGAGATGTAATAAGAGCACCTTTTTAAAAAGAGGAAGAATGTGCAAAAGGTGATTCCTTACTAGCATAATTACTATATTGACAAGAGAACATTATTTTTCACAGTCCTAGCTGAAATTGAAAAAAGCTATGCATATTAGATTGAATATATTTATTTTGATTACTTCTAGCTAAGGCCTACAGCCTGTCATGTCTGAATAAATGGTCCTGTGTGGGATTCTCCATCATATATGGATATATGTTTTTCAATACCAATATAGTGGGGTATTTTTATTATTGTATAACTCAAGAATCAATTAAGCAGTTTGAGAAGGGGACTATGCAGTCTCTATCAACCCTAAAAAGCATAGCTAATATTATAAAGCAAAGCAAAGTGTTCTGCTTTGTTATACCACTTTAAGTAGTCTCTGGGCGGTTTAGTTTCATTACAGTATGCAGGCTACACATTGCCCCCCCCCAGCAAGTTGGGTACTCATTTTACCGACCTCAGAAGGATGGAAGGCTGAGTGAACCTTGAGCCTGCTACCCGGGATTGAACCCCAGGTCGTGAGCACAGTTTTACCTGCAGTACAGGCATTTTACCACTGCGCCACGAGGCTGTTGAAATTTGTATTGTTTTATTACATTTGTACCCCACCTTCCCACCATAAAATATCACTTGGCAAGGCTTATAAACTTCGTGAAGGAATAAAACATGTAAAGCTAAATTTACCAATAACATAATGCAATGAAAAATGGAGGCCAACAACATCTAGAGCTCTACAGTTGCCTGCTTCTGTGTTATATAAATGTATGGAGATGAAGATTCTATCAGAACACAGTGAACCCTCGTATAACAAATGGTTTGCATAACATAAAATCTGTACAACATAAAAAATTCCAGAGATAGGCAAAATTTGCTTAACAGAATCTCCTATGGGGCAAATCCGTACAACATAAAATGGTCGCAATTAGGGATTACTCTGTTTTCAATGCATTTCTATGGGAAATTTGTATAAAGGAAATTTTGCTTAACAGAATTTCATTTGGAATGAATTAATTCCTTTATACAAGGTAGCACTGTCAATGGGAACTGTTTTCTTACAAAACTTACCTGTTTCAACTAACCAACTGATGAAGAGCACCCAGGCAAAACTGTATCTAAGCATAAAAATAAACTGCATGGTATGTTTTCCATTGCCTTCCTATCAAACATCTATCTAGTTTATTAACCTTCCTCCTTGCATTGTTTGCAGATGTACATGGCATTCAATAATATGGCATTTATGTGCTCTTTCCCCCCTTAAACCTAATTGCCTATGTGGGAATCTTGAGTCACATAAATCCCCTAACCATTTCTGACATTTCCTTCTCTCCTATCCTGCTAGTTGGTCTCCTTTTCTTGCCTAAGGCAAAATAACGCAGGTAGAGATTCCTATTCACTTCCTCTCCACGTGTAGTTATTAATCCGAGGAGCAGACGGACTGACAAAAACTTATGTAAAGGTAATAATACTTGCAGCCTGGGTGACCAATGAAGAATCTTCTTTAGCTCCCATGGTTATGGAAAAGATTGTAGGGTGTCCAGGTGCACATCAAAATGAAGTAAAGAAGAAAGTGAGTTGATTATGGTAATCATTTCTTGCAAGTTCTTTTATATGTCATCTGATAGCCCACAGACTAAAAGAGGAAAGCAGAGGCAAATAGGGTAGAGCTTTCTCACTCTCCTTCCTCATGCATGTAGCCTCAGCAGGTAATGTATTACTGGACAGGGTTTTACTTCTCTGTACTTCAAGTGAGGAGCAGTGAAAACTCTTGGCTGCGAAGTCGGCAGCTCAGCGGTTCAAATCCCAGGTGCCATGCAGCGGAGTAAGCTTCCGCTGTTAACCCTAGCTCCTGCCAACCTAGCAGTTCGAAAGCATGCAAATGCAAGTAGATAAATAGGCACTGCCATAAAGAGCGGGAAGGTAAACAGTGTTTCGTGTGCAGAAATGCGTTCAGCCATGCCAGCCACCTGACCACAGACTTCCACAGCACTGTCTCTTTGGCTTAAAAATGGAGATGAGCACCGCCCCTAGAGCCGGACACGACTAGCACATATGTGCAGAGGGAACCTTTACCTTACTTCAAGTGAACTGTCACAGTTCCAGGTGGTAGTAGCATGTCAGCTGTTGTTTTAAGGCCAGGTGTGTGGCTGACTGGACAGCCCAATAAGCTGGGTACCAGGTGGTACAGGTTAAAAGGTCAATTCTCCACTGCACCTCCTGGGAGAAGGGCCAGCCTCTGTTGCATTCCACAGGGTAAAACATCTCAGTGTCCCCACAAGAAAGAGAAAGATAAACTACTTCTGATAAAAAAAACCCACCATCATAAGTCAGAAATGACTTGATGGGACCAAATTATTATTATACAGCCCCAGCTGCTTCATTCTGTAGGATTCCTCAGCCACCTGCTTTTAGGGAGGAGTAGAACTGGGCAGGCAGCCAAGACCTTTTGTTTCAAATGGTAGTAAAGCTGTTTCCATATGCCAGCATTGATCTATTCTATCATATCCTACTCCAGTGATGGGACACATTGTTATGACAAAAAATAAATCCTAGACAGAAGAAGACTACTGTTCATAGTAAACTATATCTGGCACTATCCCACTGGAATACAAATTCTAACTGTCTAGAATCCATTGTCCATGGAATGTGCAAGCAAAGATTTGTGTGGGTCTTTTCCATGTTGTCCTTTTAAATGACTTTGTTGCCTGGGACAAGAGAGGTGCTAGAAGCCACAGAAGGAAAGGACTCTGGCTTTGAACCATCTGTGGCCCAGTACATGGTCTAAAATGGTCCCTTACTCCTGTAGACAGGCTGAATATATAACCAGACCAAGGATATAGCACTGACAGAAGTAATACCAGGAGTACATTGACTAGATAAATATAAGGACACCTAAGGTGGTTCTTCAGAATATAAAGGCAACGATGTGACCCATTAGGAAGAGGTTCTGTCCCAGTCAGAGAGATTTCACGAACAGGATTGTTCTTACAGGTTCTGAGTCGGTTTTGGAAACAAGTGAGACAGGGCCTACAATGATCCAAAGGGGTTTCTTAAGCCTCTTTGCCCATGACAGTGAGTGAATTGTGGAATCCCTTTCAAATTAATCTACTCCAGCCTTTCCAAAACTCTCCAGAATGGAACAACAATGACAAAACATGCTACTCACATTTAATATCCTTGTACAAAGATACCCCTCGACACAAGAACTAGCATAATTTTTACAGCAAAATTAAAATACCATATTTTCTTTTCTTTCCCCTTTTCTTCATCTCAGTGTTCCTCTCTGTGATCTAACTTTTATCCAAAAATCCATGCAAAATTATATCCCATTTTATATATATCTCTCTCTCCCTCTGCTACAGGGATGTCCTCCAGGATGAATTACATTTAGAATTGTTCATCTGCTAGGGTAACGGATCATCCAATACCTGGGGGGAATTAAGCAGTGGTAGAATAGTGATGTTCTGTTATAGTCCACAGATATGCTGGGAGGGATAGCAGCTGATCCTTGGAGATCAGGAAAGTTACAGTTTAGATAGAAAACAAGAAGGCTTTCAGGAACAACAAAATAGCTCAATGGATTCAAGAGCTTTCAAAATGACATTTGACAACTGCAAACAAGCACTTCTAATGAGGGAGACCCACTGGCCCTGCAGTTGGAAGACAGCCTTTATTATATTATATGAGTCATTTCCCATACAATTCTGATGGTTCTTTGAACTTCAGCTATTCTAGCCTTGTGTTAAGGTATTCTTTACAATTGATGGTACCAACCAACCGTCTAGACTAAATTTATTAACCCTTGGGGCAGAAGGAGGGCTTTATTTATAATTATATTTCTATCCCATTCTACCTCCAAAGAGATGAAATAACCTAATGGTTCTCAAACTTAGCTCCATAGGTATGTTTGGAGTAGAAGAATCCATGACCTCTGCCAAAACTAGATGCAGCTTTGTTGAGTTGAAGCCCAACAACTGCTGCAAATACATGATTGGGAAAGATTGACATACATGGGTCACCTATTTTGTAACAATCTCTTAAGGTTGTTGTGAAGGTAAGAGTAGAAGAAACATGTGTGCCAATATTTCCCCAAAAGGTGAGCAAGCCAAAGAGTGATATTGATCCAAGATTGGAGTACACCAGGTCTCATTGGTCAACAGGATTGAATTAAGGTCTTCTTAGTCCAAGTCTGGTCATCACAACACCACACTAGCTCACTATGGGACTAAACAAGTATAAAGAAAATTGTACTAAAGCAGAGTTATTCACTCTTGCTACAGGAGCTGAATTTACAAGAGATTCTAGGATGCCGGCTGTGGAGCAGATCAAGAAATACTGCCAGCCCCATCTTGCACACTTGTCTTGTTGTCTATTCTCATTTTGATTCTGACTTCTGTTTCCTTGTCAGCATTTTGGTCTGGCAGATCAATTCCTCTCTGGCTCATCCTAGAGATTTTTTTTAAGCACAGAGACAGAAACTTCAACTTGGCAAGGAAGAGATAATCAAGCTGAATATTACCCATCTCTCAAGTGCCGGCAGACCATGGCCTTAGCCAAAGTCAATTTCTTGTCACATGTTGCCTCATACTGATTTATCTCTTTCCTTTCTATAATGGGCGACCTACTGCATAGTGGGCAGCCCAGCCATGTTTCAAAGCATTTCCATGCTATTGAGATCCACCAAGGGGGAAAAGCAGAGAGGGAGGGAGGGAAAAACAGCTGCCCAGCCATAAATCTTCAAACCTGTCTTTTTCTACCCTGCCTTTTATTATGTTCCAGTAATATCCTTCCCAGTGCAGAGCTCTGTGTGCTATAAAGCTACCACTACCAAAATTAGCAATGTGTGATATATTCGAGCCCATGGATGCTGCTTAGACATAATGGTTGTAAGAGAGAAGAAAACTAAGCAGAAATGACTTTTCCCCTAAAGAACATTCATAGATGTGTTGTGCTTCAAGAAAAGATTTTGGTGTAAGATACATGTTAAAAGAAAGGAAGAAGATGTTTCTAGAAAGCAAGTTTACCCTCAAGAGGTGCTAGAACCAAGACCAGGAATCTTCACGTCTATGGGAAGCCTGGAAGAACTGTATGTACTTACAGGCAATATTCTCTCTAATTTCCAACCAGCACTGAGCAAAAATCCCGCTCCGCATATACAAAGTTTTGGCTCTGGATGGAACCAAATGAACAGCAAAACTAACCGCAGGTGCACAGAACCAGTATACAATGCTTAGAGGGAACATTGTTCGTAGGTCAAGATGACACTTCCATCTTCAGTAACAGCAATGTGTGATTTGATTGGTTCTGGAGTTGCCTTAGCGCCATATCTTGTATTCTAATGCAGAATAACTCCAGTGAATATTTCTGATATCAGAATCCACTGAAGAAAACACAGACCCTTAAAACTGCTCAAAATGTAAACAAGAAATTGTGTGGAAGTACTTTTTCAGTTAAAAATATTATGTTTGATGGAGACACGGAAACCTGTTTTTAAACATGAGTTGCAACTCCTGGAAACAACACATCATTTTTCTACTGGAGATCTCTTTCTTTTTGGGGTGGGGGGATGATGGCATCTGGAGGGTTGGGTCTATAGAAATAAGCTTGGCGGGGTACACAATATCCAAGGCTACAATTATCCCACCACTGTGGCAATACATAGGCTGATGGGCAAGGTTATCTAGGATCAGATTATAGAATCATAGAATTGGAAGAGACCTCAAGGGCCATCCAGTCCAACCCCCTGCCATGCAGGAACCCCCATCACAGTACTCCCAACAGATGGCCATCCAGCTTCTGCTTAAAAATCTCCAAAAACACTCCGTGGCAGCATATTCCACTGTCGAAGAGCTCTAACCGTCATGAAGTTCTTCCTAATGTTCAAATGTAATCTCTTTCCTGTAGTTTGAAACCATTGCCCCGCGTCCTAGTCTCTGAAGCCATGGAAAGCAAACCTGTCCCCTCTTCAATATGACATCCTTTCAAATATTTAAATATGGCTATCATATCCCCTCTCAGTAGTATTCACTAGTCCTATTCAGGCCCAGAGATGTAAAATTTCCGGAAATTTTGAAATTTAGGGGGGGAAACTGGATTCCCCCTGGGGGGGGGGTGTTCCACAAAAAAATTGAAATTTTTGGAAAAATTGAAAACAATGCTACATTAGCACTCTCCCTCCTCATTTTACAGCTTGAAAGTCATTTTGCCACTTTAGGAACATAAAATATGACTATGGACAATTTGACTTGGCATAAAATTATCACAACTAGCATATTAAAATATAGTGTATAGAGATGGGCACAACTTAGCGGAATTTCCGTTTCCGTTACTCGTTTCCGTTACGCAACGGAAACGGTAACGGGAATTACTCCACCAGAACTCGAACTCGAACCGACTAAAGAATAATTGGGTCTGATTTGTCGTGGTCGTTCCTGGCATCGCGGCGATCCCGCGATGCCAAGCGGCACAGAAAAAATTTTTTTAAGTTAAAAATAAACCCGATTCCCGGCCCTAAAAGCAGGCAAAAACTGTCTGAGGGCACCTACCAGGCCAGAAGGGTGTTTTATTTGGGGGGGGGGTTCCCCGCTCCCCTCTCCTTGGCTAGTGCTACTGCTGCGCTGCTGCTACCAGGCGGGGGGGGCATCGTCTCGTCTGCCTTTGCCATGCGGTGTGCGGGCGGGGGGATCCAAAATGGCGACCGCAATATTTTTTTTGAAATCGTGGTCCACCTGCGCATTCGCAATGATGGGCTCGCCCATGGGAGTGGACCATGCAAATTTTTGGAGCCATTCCACCAATCGCATGGCCAGGTTTTGGAGACTGTACCAGGCTGGGAGGGCGCATCCATT
This sequence comes from Phrynocephalus guinanensis, assembly GCA_037367245.1. Lineage (NCBI taxonomy): Eukaryota > Metazoa > Chordata > Lepidosauria > Squamata > Agamidae > Phrynocephalus > Phrynocephalus guinanensis. The sequence goes on along the minus strand of CM074736.1, from coordinate 103,590,944 downwards.
TGCCATGCAGTGCGGGGGGATCCAAAATGGCGACCACAATATTTTTTTAAATCGTGGTCCAAAACCCCACCAAAGCACCACAGAAACATGCGAAAATTAGGTATTTTAAATGCTTGAATTTTTACAGTAGCAGCAGTGGGTTTTTCTTGCAAAAAAAAGTCTCAGTTGATTTTATTTTATTTTATTTTATTTTATTTTATTTTTTTACAACTGCACATTCGCAATGATGGGCTCGCCCATGGGAGTGGACCATGCAAATTTTCCACCAATCGCATGGCCACTTGGCCAGGTTGACCACAGAGACTTCTGGGATGTGCCAATCAGGCATAAACAGCCCACTAACCGTAGCCCGAACCCGAACACTAACCCTAAGCCTAACCCATACGCCAGTACACTGTCCTTCTAAGTGGGTCAGAGAGGCACCCAGAGGTGCACCCCAATACTCACCCTAACCTCACCCGTAACTAGCCTAACCCTAGCCCTTGCGCTAACCCGTCTTAACCCTAAGCCAGATCTACTTGCATTGCACTACACGCAAGTACATTTCCCTTGGAGCGGGTGCAAAGAGTCTGCCAGTCCGTCACTTGTGGCTCTGGCTGACTCCTGCAGCAGCATTTGTGTGCCATGCAAACCATGCCTGCAAGTGCTGCCTGACTGTGTCTCACCGACTGTTGCAGGGAAGGCACCCCAAAAAGAGGGGTGCCTCTGCCAGTCTGCTGCGTCTGCAATATGCATATCCATAGCATATGGCTATGCATGCCCTTTTGTAGCAGCGCTGGCGGGTGAGGATAGGAGGCACCCACCACAGAGAGGTGCCTCCAGGAGCCCGCTACCCCCCCCAAAACTATTACTAATGACAAATGAAAAAAACGAAAAACGAAACGACAAATTTTCGCGAATTTTCGCGAAAAACGGAAACGAGCCGAAACGGGCTGCCTCCGACACACAACTCGAAAACGTCATTTTCCCTAGTCGTGCCCATCTCTAATAGTGTATCCAAACAATTATTGCAAACAGAATTTACATTTTAAATAATATTTATTTGTAATTGTAAGTAACAAATGGAGTAACTATCTCTTGAACTGTTTACTCGTTTGTGTGGGGGGGAAAACAATGTTTACAAAATTCAGAATTAACATTTCATATTTCTTATCCACAGTATTAAATAAAAATAAAATGAAAACCTTTTTCTCGTAAAAATAATTGAAGAGGGGGGAAATGAATAGAAAAGAGTGGGACTAAGTTTCAATGAAGGGGCATGAAATTTAATCAGAATCATTTTTGTTGCTCTGTATTTTCTTCCAGAGCTTTGGGACCTAGTGAAGAGGACAGAACAGAGCCAAACATACCCACCCACATGCAAAAACAAAAGTGAAACCTTTTTCTTTTTCTTGTGACACTAGCAGCATCAATAACAGACTTGCTTGTCCTCTGTGCACTGATACTATGCATATTTTAAATAATCTGTTACTATGCATATTTTAAGAAATGATTTGGAAAATATTTGAAAATCCTGTCATAAAATATTTTATGCATCGTGTTAAATTAGAACCTTCCATAATCATGTTTTCTTTTTCTTTTTCTTTTTCAATATTTCCAATTTTTTCAGAAAAAGAAACAAAAAGGCTTCAGGGAAAAAATGGGGGGGGGAGTCCCCCCCCCCTGAATTTGTCCATGGTTTTCTTTCTTTCTTAACATTTCTATTCAGGCCTCCTGAAGTGGAGATGCTTAGAAATCTAGAAAATCTCGGTTGGACATCACGCAGAGAGGTGACATCATTAGAAAGAGCATCAGGACTTATCCTTTCTGCTTGTGGAAGGTGGCAGGGAGATTAGCAGTGGATGTCATTGTCAAGGCACTCCTCCTCCTACACCATGATATAAACTAGATTTGATCTGAAGGAGAACATCTTACTAGGACTAGGGCTCATAGAGATTTCAGATCGTTCATAGGTTTACTTCCAGGCAGGTGATAAAAGGGTCCAATGTGGCTGCTAATACATATTGTTGTATAGCTTTACTTTGGGTATCCTATGGGGAGAAAGGTAGCATGTAAATCACACACACACACACACACACACACACACACACACACACAGAGAGAGAGAGAGAGAGAGAGAGAGAGAGAGAGAGAGAGAGAGAGAGAATGAGAGAGAGAGAGAGAATGAGAGAGAGAGAGAGAATGAGAGAGAGAGAGAGAGAGAGAGAGTTAGGGAAAAGAGAAACAAAGCTCCTTGCTATATGGTGATGCCTCATGTCTACAAAGTGAAATATATAATAATTGTTCCAGATATAAAGCTAGGGGCAAAACAAGGAAACAGATATTCTTGAAAGAAACTGGACTGTGATACGAGGTTTGTACTTCCAGAGCGAGGATAGAGCAAGAAAAAGGCTGACTTCTGAAAACCAGACTCTCTGTGTGTCTCACACACACATATATACACCCAGGAATATGCACAGGTTCAATGTGTTGCCTGTATAGATTTCCTGTTGCTAGCATAATAGTCTGTCTGTTACAAACTCATTGAGGAATCCCCTGCTTCGCTGCAAACATATGACTTCCAGGCCTGATTCTGACAGGAAAGTGCCTCTAGAGGAATCTGTATGTGCTTCCCAATCTAAAACAGAAATAAAGAGAAACCATATGTGCAATTCAAGTAGTGTTCATTTCTCATCTCCCCTCCCTAATTACTGGTACTTCCTCATTACTTCATACTTCCCCTTCGACACTGCATTCAGCTTCCTATTCCCTCTGCCTATATCAAAGCTCTTGAAAGATTTCTCCTTTTCCCTTGTCTCTCTGTTTCACTCACTGAGTGCCATATTTTTCCTGCTGTTTCATTAAGAATTCTAGAACATATCTTGAACACTCTTGAACCAGGATGAACATTCTAACTTCTAAATGAAACATTCATGCATTTTACCACTCCCTTTCTTTTTCACCGTTCTGTTCCCCTTCCAAGAAAGTGCCAAAAATATCACAATACTGTTGCTATTGGCACTCTGCACACAGCAGCATGGTGTCATATCTGCATTGATGGAGACAAGGTCCTCTGTTAAACCTTGGAAGGTGACATAGGTACTCATTTGTGCGAAGCTTTTAAAAAGACATTGGACTGTCATTTGTCAGAGATGCTTTAGCTGTAGATTTTCTCCGTGGCAAAGGTTTGTATTAGATTATCCCTGAGAATTTATAATTCTGTGGTTTTACAATTCTATATCCTGTTTTATAATTACATAAACAAATACCGTATATGTTACATTTACAGTGAATCTGATAAACAACAGTCTCCCAACCCTATCTGAACCTAAACAGAGGGCTCATTGTTTAGGGCTGACCTACTCTGTACGCTTCGGGAGATATTCCAGCCTCTTCTCTTCTTACATTTATGACATGTTCTCCATATTTTATTTTGAAATCTCTATTGAAAAATAAAGATTCTCATAAATGGGGGGTGGGGAGTAAGATACAATCAGTTGTAGCCCCCAGGCAGGTTATGCAAAGGCATCAGTTTGGAGCAGGGGGTTGTAGAAGTTAAAAAATGGCTACACTCAGTGGGCTTTTCCAAATTTTATGCCAATCCTCAAATGAAATGCATGGGCTTTCTGCACCAACCCCCCTCCCCCTTTGCTGGCAAAGCAGGGGCCATTGGCCTCGATGAGCCACATTGAGGAGAGGTGTGAATGTGTGTATATGAGCCATGACATGTCTTTGCAAGGACTGGGGCAATAAAAACACCTCCCTCCCTTCAATTCGGATGCAGCCTACAACATTCAAGCTCCGAGCCTCAACTAAGAAAATGCATGGCTTTCCCCCCCATCTTGCCAATGACTTTACATCTAAGAAATAACTCCTGGCAAATCCATCTTTTGCCATGTTATTACCTATTGGTACTACTCTGAGGAAGAGGGTTTCACCCTCAAAATATTAGCAACATTTCCATTATTTTTCTAGTAGCCTAAAGATATCACCTGTTCCACTTTTGTATCAGATTAAGAATGTGGACGATGGGAAGACTAAACATTGACAGCAACAGAACATCAACACTAGGTACTGTAACATCATTTCCCCTTTAATCTGGTCTTAATCGGATCTTCCTAGTGGGGCTTTTAAAAATTCTACCCAGCACCCCCCCACACACACACTGGAGAATGTGGTCCTATGCATTAACCTCTTACTTCATCCCCAACTGTGGCCAATCAGTGGCTCTATGTCTCAAAGAGCCAATAGAGAGATGATGGATATAAACAGGGGGAGGTGCTCAAAACTTATTCCTCTTTGTTTGACATGTCCAGCCCCAACGGACCATGCTGCCTCGTGCCTTCCAAGTAGAAGCCTGGCATCTATCTTGCCAAGTGAACTTTAAAGAACTCTCTCCGGGCAAAATGCATCCCTTGCCACGCCTGCATTTTTAACCTGCTTTGAAAAGGGGAGCTTGCTCCTGAAAGGTCAGCAACTGTTTTATTTTTCTAGCAGCCTATGACGGTATCACCCATAGTCTAAACACCTCGTGGCATTTACATGACAGCAGAAAAAGTGACAAAAATAGAAGAACAAATAAGATTGTTGGGTTTTATCGTCCTAGCTGTGTGACCTATCAACTAAAAATCTATGCAACGAGCATCTTTCCAAAATCTCTCACACATTCTTAATACTAATGGTATAATAATAATAATATTTTAGTAGAGTTTGATAAATTAAACTGAGTGAGAGAACAACAAAAGCTGAATATTCCAGAATACCAACCCACCACCACCACCACCACCACCACCAAACCCTGCCTAAATAGCGCCACGAGTCTTTCTCTGCAGTACAGCTGCACAAAATGAGAATCAGAGCAAAGAGATATATAGTTATGGTGACATCAGTCTGAACACTCCTTGTTACCTTTGAATCTTGACTTAAATTTTTATCTTCATGCCTAGAAGAAATTAGTGAAAAGCACCTGAGCACTGAAACAACCTATCATATATTAGTTTGGGGGTTGGAGAGGCCTGATAAAACCATATATTGTGATTAAAACTGTCAGCCAAAAACAACACCTGCTCATCTCCTGATTTCTACCTGGTATTTTTCTTATATCAAGAACATGGAAGATGTGTCATATTTTTTAGGCACAGTGTCTGGGTCTCTTTGTTCATCTGAATCACTGACAAAGCTTTGTGAAGGTTAAGGCTTTGATTCATTCTCTTTCAGTGGAATCCCACTTTAATTTCGACAGTTTCTAAATCTTTCTAAATCAGCCTGATTCAATTTAGGAACCAACCAAGTCTGAAGCACACTCCTATTTGTCATTGTTTTGCTTCTTATACTGGAGAGTTTACCAGTTTATTCACTTTCCCCTTAACTAGGAATAGAACTATACTCAGTTCCTGTTGTGTTCTCTCATTTGAAGTAAAGAGAGAAATGTTCTCAAACATAATATACCCAAATTGGAGCACTCTCTGTCTTCATATTGAAGGGTTTATTTCCACACACAAACACATACACACAGCAGAGATGTATCCTTTTAGTAGTAGTCAACTAATCGAGTCATATTGAATGTGAAATGTGCTTTGTAGAATATATTTAGATAACCCTTTAGGTCATGCCACCAGCTTAGGAATGGCCATCAGCATCAGAAGAAAAAGCACATCACATCCAGAACTTACACACCATTTATTTTAAGATAAGGTAATATTACCAAGGTGATAATGAGTTTATCTGGTCAGAAATGGATTTTGTACCATTCAACAAGTAACAATTCCCCTCCAGCCCCACCTAGTTTCACTGTAGAGAGACCAGGCTATGAAGCCCCTTTGGTTACCCAGGCCTCAGTATCCCTTCTGTTGCAGGAAGAAGGGCCATCTGTCCACGTGACACGTGGTCAGCGGCACTCATCCATACAATACACCTTAGATATAACTCAAGGAATGTAAGTGCATAGGGGTTGTGGCTGGTCCAAAATTTCCAATTAGGAAGCTATTTAGATGGTTGGACCCAGGCATGATTCTTTCCTCGCTTCACTTGATGATCTCTGGTACTACCTGGTAGTTTCCTTGTTCAATAGTTACCAAGTTGGCCCGTTACTGAAATCAAATTAAAGTGGTGCAATGTATAGACTATGTATGTCAACAACTTTAAAAGACATTTCAGGAACTTCTAAAGATTTGCAACATCATATAAAGGTGCAGAAAACAGGTAAAATGAATTTGGACATCCTATGTCAACTGGGAGCAGGGGGAGCACTTTGGGCCTTCCAGGCATTCATAAACTTCTCTTCCCACTATCCTGCACCACTGCTTGCAGTGAATGGGTGTGTATAGGACAGTGGAATCTAACACCATGCGGAGGACTACTGGTTCCCCAGATTTCTGTTAAAACCACTCTCTATTTACATGCTGAATTTCAGGGGTGCTAAGAAGAACTGGATTTCCTTGATTGATTTCCCTCCCTTGATCAACTCCCTTCTTGCATGGCCACTCCCACCTTCAAAATGAATTCTTTGAAACATTTTAAGAGAACAAAAGTGAATAGGAAAGAGAGAAGGTCTCGTGATCTTCTTCCTATTCTGGAATTCTACTAGCAGAAGATACATTCTCTAATAAACCTTCTGGTGCCTTGGAGCAGCTTATTACTTTGCTGTTGCCGGAGAAAGAGAAGGAGATTCCAGAATAGTTTAAGATCAGATCTCCTTCTTCTTTTTCCTCCTCCCCTCCTCATCTTTTTGCCATCTGAACGTTCTATTTAAAAATGGAACAGTTTGGTGTTTTGGTAGTAAGAGTCCAAAAATTTGAGAATTTCTGTCCTAACTGGATATAGTAAACTATTATAAACCAATCTTCAATAATTTGAAGATTTCCATAAATGATGCAGATGTCAACCATAAAGGCACCTTGTTCCCCATTTATGGAATGTGCTTGCTTGAAAGAAACATTATTGTCTTTTGTGTGACAGGCAAAACTTTTTTTTTATTCACCAGAGTATTTTAAGAACTTACCTCCGCTTTGCAATGAGCTGTTTTTATTATTTTTTCATTTTGATTTATTATAGTTTAATGTTGCATTTGTGTATTTTTTAAAAATGAACAAACAAGTAAGCAACATCATTATGAGTGTAAAATCTTCAGTTTGCTCGGCTGGTATACCATTTGGAGTCTAAGGCTGCTTTGGGAGAAAATGTATTTCATTTTATTTCCTCCCTTTGGTGGAACCCAATAAGGCTTATGAAATATTATAAAACAAATGTCTGAAAACATAATAAAATCAAATAAAATGTGTAATTATGTTTTTTAAGAATAAAGGGGAAATGGCAGTATTACATAAGAACATAAGAACATAAGAACATAAGAAGAGCCATGCTGGATCAGGCCAAAGGCCCATCTAGTCCAGCTTCCTGTATCTCACAGCGGCTCCACAAGATGCGTTTGGGAGCGCATGAGACTAGATATCTGTCTCCTGATACCAATCCCCTGCATCTGGCCCTTGAAGTACCCTGGTTTAAAGCCTGGAGATTACACATCTCCATCATGGTAACCTGTGATGGACTTTTCCTCCTCTTAAAAGCTTATTTTTTTCATAGTCTCTTCAGCTACCACATGTCTCGCCATGAAACGTTTAGTAGAAATGTTAGTAGAAATAGACTACGAAACAAGTTGACATGACTTCCCATAGGAAGGAGCCTTGTAGCCCAGGAGCAGCCAGTGTCAATACCCTCCCTTACTTCTACATCAGACAGAGGTGGGACAACATGAAGGTCTTTGTGTGAAGAAGTTAAATCCAGGGGATCTTCTAAGGGGAAATTGAGGCCTTGAGACAGTCTGGGCCCAAATTGTATGGAGTTTAGTCACAGCCAGTAGAGATGGGCACGACTTGAAAAAAAAAAATTTCGAGTTGTCGTTAGTCGGGCCAGTCCCGTTTTGGGTCGTTTCCGGTTTTCGCGAAAATTCGCAAAAATTAGTCGGTTCGTTTTTTTGTTTTTTCGTTGTCGTTAGTACTGGTTTTTTTGGGGGGGGGGGAGCGGGCTCCTGGAGGCACCTCTGTGGGGTGGGTGCCTCCTCTGGCCCGCTATAAAGGGAAAGTGGGCTCCTGGAGGCACCCGTGGGTGCCTCCTGCCACTAGGAAGGGGAAGCAGGCTCCAAGAGACCCCTCTACATGGGGGTCTCCCTTCCTCACCTGCTGCTGCTGCAAAATGCTATGCAATAGCCATATGGATATTGCATAACATAATGTGCAGACGTGAGACCAGTGTGAGAATGATAGGGTCATGCCCGCCCTGCACAAGGCTCTGGCACCACCATGTCTCACACAGAAGGGAATTGTACTTGCTGCGTGTAGTGCAATGCAAGCAAGTAGATCTGGCTTTAAGGTGGCTTAGTGCAAGAGCTAGGGTTAGGCTAGTGACGGGTAAGGTTACGGTGGGCTAGTGGGTTGCACCTCTGGGTGCCTCTCTGACCCACTAAGAAGACAGTCTGTGACGTATGGGTACGGAGTCAAGGGTTAGGGTTAGGGCTAGGGCAGGTTTTAGGGGGCTTTTTGGCACATCCCTGAAGTCTCCATGGCCAAGTGGCCATGCGACTGGTGGGATGGCTCCAAAAATTTGCATGGTTGTCCACTCCCACATGGCTGGCCACTTGGTCAGCCCATCATTGCGCAGGTGTAAATAAAATAAAATAAAATAAAATCAATGGAGGACAGAGGAGGAGAGGAGAGACATTTTGTTGCAAGAAAAAACCCACTGCTACTGTGAAAAATCTGGCAGTTTATAAATTTTCGCGTGTCTCTGTTGTGCTTGTGTGTTTTTGGACCACGATTTCAAAAACAATATTGCGTTTGCCGCCCCATTTTGGATCCCCCGCCCGCACCGCATGGCATGGCGATGGCGACTCGCGAGTCCGGCTGCCCAGGACGGGGGGGAGGCGGGACCCCCCCTCCAGAAACCACCCCTCCGGTAGGTTCCCTGCGCCCTTAGTCAAGCAGGCATTTTTCCGCCTGCTTTTTTGGCCCGGGAACGGGTGGGGGGAGAGTTTAAAAGTTTTTTCCTGTGCCGTCCGTGCCGCTTGCTTGCACTTTAATTGCGGGCGGCCAGCGGCGAGACTGGGCTTTTTGCTGGCTGCGAGCCTGCGGCGAGTCCCACAGAGCAGCCCACTAGGACGGGGGATGGGGGGGAGGCCGGGGATCTCCAGAAACCACCCCTCCGGTAGGTGCCCTGCGCCCTTAGTCAAGCAGGCATTTTTCTGCCTGCTTTTTTGGCCCGGGAATGGGTGGGGGGATAGTTTAAAAGTTTTTTCCTGTGCCGTCCGTGCCGCTTGCTTGCGCTTTAATTGCGGGCGGCCGGCGGCGAGACTGGGCATTTTGGTGGCTGCGAGCCTGCGGCGAGTCCCACCAGAGCAGCCGAGGACGGGGGATGAGGGGGGAGGCCGGGGACCTCCAGAAACAACCCCTCTGGTAGGTGCCCTGATGCACGGCAGGCATTTTCCCGCCTGCTTTTTGGCCGGGAACCGGGTTTTTTTAACTTTTAAAAACTTTTTTTCTGTGCCGCGTGTGGCATCGCGTGATCTCGCGATGCAAGTAACGAGCACGACAAATCAGACCAAAATTGTTCGTTCGTCGGTTCGAGCTCGAAGTCTGGGGGAGTAATTCCCGTTACCGTTTCCGTAGAGTAACGGAACCGAGTAACGGAAACGGAAACGGAAATACCGCTAAGTCGTGCCCATCTCTAACAGCCAGCACTTTGAGCTGGGCCTAGAAACAGACAAGTTTGTCTGACTTTTGTCTGAATAAGTCTTGGTTGCAATAATTCCAGGCAACATCAGCTTGTCTAATTCTACAAGCTTTGTTTATCTATATTCTATGTTTCATATGCACAAAAATACAGTGGTACCTTTGCTTACGAGTGACTCAAGAGCAGTTTGACTTAAGAACAAAAAATTGTTGGCATTTTAATTGCTGCCTTACAAATTTTAGATGTGGTCTGCTCTACTTACAATTTTATTTTATTTTATTTTATTTTAGATAGGCCTGCCCTACTTAAGAGTTGTTCAACTTAAGAGCATGCATTCGGAATGGATTAAACTTGTAAGCAAATGTACCATTGTATTACAAGTTTGAAAACATCCAAAAATCTTACAAATATGGAAAAACGATCGGCTGCTATATTGTGTTTAGTTTTGCCGGGCGCCCATATTTTTGGTATTCTTGGTATTCTTGTATCTTTTATTCATATACAGTATACTCTTTACACTTATGTTTTCTTTTGTTTTTGTATCTTACTTTGTTTTGTTGCTTTGTTGTTGTTCACTGCCTTGAGTGGCCTTTGTGCAAGCTGGCAGTATATAAATTATAAATAAACTAAACTAAACTAGGTTTAAATGCTTAAAATATACAAAAACAAAGCTTGGGTCTGTTTGAAATCATTCTCAGCAGACCTGTAAAGTTCATCATGGGATGGGATGGGGGAGATGTATCTAAATAAAAACCAAGTCACTAAGTATAAATGAAAAAAAATAAGGCAAGTGCATGCTACAGTTGAGCTGCATTATGAGTCTGGTGAAATGGATTGAATCCATGAGTTCTCACTGAAATGAATTTGGCAATTGTATATTGCTGCAATACTCCATTTTGTTTTCATGATTGGTGAAACATACTAAAACAAGAATGCTTTCTGAAATCTGATCATATGACATCTTGTTCCACCCCCACTGGTTCAGACCAATCTCTAAATTTTTTATTTGTCCCTATTTGTCTTACAAATTTATTTTTGTTTGTTTTTTCAGATTTGGCTTAAGGCTAACAAGGCCACCTTTTGCAGGGACAGCAACAGTGGCTCCCCCGCCCCCAGAAGTGAAGCTGCAGCCATCATCATGGAAAAGGGAAACCTAATTTCCCTTTGAGCCTATGGGAAACCAGGTGGCCATCTTTTCAAAGATGGAAAAGGACAACTGGTAACATTGCAGTAAAGGAAGGGAAGCAAGAGTGAGTGCTTTGTGGTGGGGGGGGGGCAGGGGGCTTCTCCACTCTCTTCTTTTAAGATAGCCATGGACTGTCTAAGAAAATCCACAAACTGACAAGATTGTCAGTTCATGTGCAGTGGATTTGTGTTTTGCCAGCCTTGGTGAACCATGATGAGCTGCCATTTTGGAGCTTCTTCCCCATCTCTAATGACGGGTCATAGGGCTTTTTAATAGATTGTATGTTCATTCGGTTTTTGTCTGAACTGTAGCTGCAAGCTCCTGCAGTTGTGAAGTACTTAATTGAACAGAAGCCTTACAGTACGCACCTACTTATCTGTGTTTGCTGGATTTCATGCTCTCCTACTCTGAGGTTTTATACAGTATTTGCTCCTGTTTTATTGAATTCATGATGCTAGTTTTCCAGCAACCATACAGTTAACCTACTTCAGGCAGTGAGTTGATGCCTCTTCATTAAAAATCTTGCTTTTTGTTTTTTGGTTCAATTATTTATTTTTGGTTAATTGGTTACATTTATATCCTTCCTTTAACAGAACACTCGGAGGGTGTGCATGGTTCTCCTCTCCCTTCATCCTCACAATTCTAATAAAAGAAAGACTAGCTCAAGGTCACACCATGCTTTTATGGTTCATGAGAACTAGGTCTCCTTAAAACCCAGCCTAAGCATTACATCACACTGGCTCATTGTCATTGTTGCTCTTATTAAATCAGCTTTCCAGCACAGTTCTTTACAAAAATATGAATGAAAATAGCCATCCTGTCAGGTTGTCTATATTCATTCTTGTTGCTTTGCAGTTGTGGGAAGGAGCTTAGATACAGTTACGGGAAATGATAGTCCAGCCAAATGCATAAGTCATCAACCAAGCAAGGTCACATGTTCAGTTCCTAATTGTGACATTGGTGTCCTGTTCAAAAGCATGCAATATATCATCATAAAATGTAGTCCAAAATAGAAAAATATTTATGACAAGCAAGCCTCCTAAAACAATGCAAGAAACCAGATTATTCTGAAATATTTAATGTCTCTTATAAATCCGAAGAGAGTAATTATGTTCCTTTTTAAAATTCAGCCTAATGTTTTCTAAACAGCCAAAGGGAGTAAAGTATTTGGTTGTCTTTATCTAGCACATAGGCCATCACTCTTCAATAAAAGCTGAAATGGAAACCACTAGACCTGCCTCTTTTATCACACAGCCCCTCAGTCAAATCTGTGACATGCACACAGATTTCTGCCATTCCTCATCACATCCCCAGTGTTCTGTTATGAATGTGGTGGGGGAATCACACACTCCTAAGTACAGAACATGAGCACAGTTATCAATAAGGCTGCAAGGTCCAGGAATTGTAGTGTTTCTCCAGATGTCCGGGGTGAAAACAAATCTTAGGGAGAACCTTGCTGGAAGAATATAAGTTTGACTGTTAATGTGAGAAGTGGCTTTAAAGCCCGGGTGACTATTGCCACCTGGCACTGAGTTACCTAGTTAACCATGAAAGTTTTCCCGTGTGCTTCATGCTTTGAACAACCTTACCGCATGAAAAAGGCAGTAGCAGGGAGATGGGACAAGGGAGAAAGACAGTGCAGGTTGTAGCAAGACAAGGAAGGGAGCACCTGTTGTTACTATTCCACACTCAGCTGGCTCAGAAGCAGAACAGCCCTCTCCCAGCAGTTATTTGCCATGGTCATATGAGTTGCACCAATAAGGCCCAAAGTTCTGGTCTCAGGGCTTGCCCCTAAAATCTCAGAAAATGCAATATTGCTGATTTAGTGAAATCTCCTTCAGTATAGAATCTATCAAGGATTGTTTACCTTTAAGCTTTTTGCTATCAGTTAAATTAGATGACCTCTGCTGTGTCCTTTGTAATGACATTTTAAGAGGGACACATTAATGAAACAGATCTACATAGCAACATCTCCTTGATAAAAAAACACTTCAAAATGATTTGCTTTACTGTAAACATACTTCTTCTTCCCTCCCCTTCTCTCTGTACACCCAGTGCACCAAAATATTTTACAGGGCCCTTAATTAGACACGTTCTTTCTATTTATTACCATTTTAAAGGCTAAATGGTTAATGGCTTTCAATTGAAAAGGCCTGGTAATTAATTATTAACTCAATAGGCCTGACTGCATCTTTAACCCACCTTGTCTCCAGTTGTGTTGTGTTGTATGTATACTTTAACTCTGAGCAATTCAGTGAGAAGAAAAGGATAAGCCAGCCAATTTAATTGGGTTGCCACTTCAATTTGCTAACTTTTAATTCCAGAACCATTTGTTTCATATCAGGGAGCAAGCCCATTTTTAATTTAAACAGTAATTCAGTACTGAAATCAAAGTAACACACTACACAGTGCAAGGACTTTGAACATAAGTGGCCAAAGACTGGCCTTTTAGAGTTGAATTGCAAATAGAGATTGACACAAAATGATTTTTTGTTTCATTTTTCATTTTGTTACAGAACAAAACAAAAAAGTGCCCTTTTTAAAAAATGAAACAAACAAAATGGAAATTTTCATTTTGTTCTGTTTCATTTCCGTTTATTATTTATTTTGACAAGCGCCAATCTTGGCCCACTGTTTCAAGACTCATCCACCTAGGACATTCACACAGAGAGAGGAATGACATAGCAGTTCCCCAGTAGATATAAGAAAGTGACTTTTAAATGGTGTGGAAACCTTGAACTGTTTATTACAAAGTGTAAAATACTTACATTTCTGAGTTGTATAATTTACTTTTATATTCTACTCTTCTTCTAAGAACCAAAAGCAACCTTCACTGCCCTTCCTCCATTTTTAGTTTCTCAAGAAGGCACATTACACTGAGAAACAATGCCTGGTTCAGGTTTATCTAGTGTGGAAGGAAAGTGGAACAATTTTCTAGTCTGTCTCAGTTAAATATCTTGTGCTGGCTCTTCTAAAAAAAGGCACTAGTTTAGTTCAGAGCTTGGAAATTTGCATTTACAAAACCTCAAAAAAGAGGGTTATATTCCATTGTAATTATTAATAATAATTCTGTACTGTGACATCAATTGTGAATGATGGTAATCTTGTCCAGGGTGAACACTCAGCTGGTGAACACTCAGAAATGGTTTATCATTCTCTCTTTCTGGGGGTACTGTGGGACTGTTCAGTTTATGAACGGCAACACATATTGCTTTTTCTGAGAGACACAGTGAGGAACTCCCAACTTAACTTATTGAGCTAATCTATTATACTTAACATTTTTTAAAAAAATACATTAAAATTTCTCAAAGGTAACAGTAAGAAGCACAGCTAAATAGAGATGGGCATGGAATGAACATTTTTTCGTTTCCGTTACCGTTTGTCATTTCTGTTACGTAACGAAACGACAAACGGAAATTGTGATGAAAATGCAACAAAACAAACAGAACCAGAAAAATTGTGGTTGTTACGTTTTGTTTCCGTTAATGGCGATGCACAATGAAATGAGCTGTTTTAAATGTTAAAAAACACCCCGGACATCCGTAAAAACACAGCGATAATGTGATAATTATTTGAAATTGTTACCTACCAGGGGGTTGGGGTCCTTAAAACTTTTGTTTTTGTCTTCTCCCATCGCGATGTATTTTTCTTTTTCCTTTAAAATGGATGTCGCAGCAGTCACAAAATGGAGGCAAGCCATGTGATGGGATCATGTTCAACCAATAGCATGCCCAGGTTGCAGACTGAGCGGGCAGGTCTGGCAGCCACAGACGGCATAAAAAGGTCTGGCAGCCCCCGTCCTCCTTGCAGTCTCTGGTGGGAGTTAGGGTGGGATTGCTGTCTCTCTCTGCGACTCTAGCTTCAGTCCTGCAGCCTCCCTATGTGCGTGCGTGCTGCGTACCTCTCTGTGAGTACCCTCCCTTGCCCCGCAGTGCAGTCACTCTGCGGCTGCCTTGCATCCTGGACAACGCCCGCCGCTGCCTTTGCAGCCTCCCTGCATACCTAGTCTATACTGTGTCTCTGCCAGCGTCCATTTTTTTTTAGTGTTTTCCCTCTGGTCTGGGGCATTGGGAGATGCCTGCGCACGGAAATGCTTTAAAAATCGCACAAAAAGCGGGTAGAAATGACAAACGAAAAAACGAAAAATGGTAATGAAATTTTTCCAAAAATTCTTGACAAACGGAAACGAACTGAAACAGACCTCTCAATGACAAATGAAAAACTGAAACACCATTTTTTTGTTTTGTGCCCATCTCTACAGCTAAATAAATAATGTGTTTAGAAATACTTTGGCTTCATCCAGCACAGCTTGAATAGCCAGATATCAAAGCTCTATGTGATCTCACCATATGATAAAAATTGTGATGGGAAATCTTGAGGTCATCCCATCTTCCTATAGTGCTTTTAAGTAGGATGGGGGGGGGAATCAGAGGTGATTGTGGACTACTCAGCCTTTATCATCCAGAGATTAGTCCTGTAACCGTAGAACACTGGATTTAGTGAAATCCCCCTGAATGTACCTGCATTATCAAACGGAGATGCAACATGTTGAGAGTCGCATCAATAATCTTAACCATCTGCAAAAATTGGTTTAGTGTGTACATTTGACCTCAAAAAAGCAGATTAAGTCCAGATGTGAGCTCTTTCTAGGTTCCCATTTAGGTGAGCTATAGTGAATGGATTCCATGCCATAAGCATTTTTAGAGTAAGCATGGTTAACCAGTTACTGTGAAAACAAGAATGAAAAATCTGTCCGAATCAGCACCATGGATCAGATACTGTGCCATTTCCCAAACATGCAGAATTATTCAACGGGAATAATTATATCTTTTGCTTTTCCAGCCTGAAGTGGGAGAGAAAGAGAGAGAGAGAGAGAGAGAGAGAGAGAGAAAGAGAGAGAGAGAGTCGATAGCAGAATGCTGTGTGATGTGCTTAGGTGCCATCCTTCTGAGCTCTTTTTTGCTCTTAGCTAAAAGTGAACAATAGATAATCATCAACCTGTGATTTCTGTCTGTGGCTAGGTCTGTGGCAAGTTGAATAATCTGCTACTGTAATTGAACTCAGACATTCTTGTGTTCATAAATACACCTTTGTCTGAAACAAGACAATTTCACAAAAAGTAAATACAGTACTGTATATACCATCTTTCAGCCCCCAAAGAAATGACAGCTCCAGTAATGTAATAATGTGTAAGGAAGTCAATTCTGGCTTATGGCAACTTCCCTTTCCAGGATTTTCTAGGTATGGAAGTGTTTTATTATCCTCTTCTGGGGGTCCTGTGGAACTGTGCAGGTTACCTAAATCTCTCTGGGCTGTCTCTTCTCCTGGAAAGAACAGTAGGGATTCAAATTTTTCCAATCTCTTCCTCCACAGACAGCTACCTGAATTCTCTGAACTATTCAGCACAACATCACTCAACTATATATATATATAGTCTCTCTTTGAAATTTATATATAGAAATATAAAGTCTCTCTTTAAAAATACATATAATTTTTAAAGAAAGAGAGACAAATGCTATTAGTAGGTTTCTTTTGGTGCATCAACATAGTATTCTAGAAAATTAGCTTAGAATGACAAATTCGGGGGGGGGGAATCTTTTAGAACAGTGGTGGTGAACCTTTGCCACTCCAGATGTTTTTGGACCCACAACTCCCAAAATTCCAAGCCTAGCTTGCCAATGACAAAGGACTGTGGGAGTTCTTGATCAAAACATCTGGAGTGCCGAAGGTTCGCCTCCACTGCTATAGAGACTCAAGTTTCAGATTATTTAATTATTACTTCTGTAGGAAACACCTTGTAGGTAACAAAATCAGTGCCTGCAATCTATAAATCATCTAGAGAACTGAGTCACTCTGACCACAGTGGGATTACCAGTAAGTAGCTTCTGGGCTGTGACCCAAATATGTACTTGTGGATGGTCTCCAAACTGTCACAGCTGATAGATTAGGTTGCCGAGACACTGGGCTATGTAGTTATTGGCATCCTGTTCTAAAAGCCCTAATTTAGCTGTAGACTTGTAAGTAGTGGGTTGAATAAATCAATGCAGCACCTGCTGACAGAAGAGCAGTGTAGTTCTAACAATATACAGTGGACCTTAATATAACAGTTTATATAACATAAAATCTGTGGAACATAAAAAATTCCGGAGAAAGGGGAAATTTGCTTAACAGAATCGCCTATGGGGTGAATCCATACAACATACAAATGGTCACAATTAGAGATTACTCTTTTCAATGTAGTCCTATGGGAAATTTATATAAAGTAAAATTTGCTTAACAGAATTTCATTTGGAATGAATTAATTCCTTTATACAAGGTACCACTGTACATGTTTCCAGTGTTGTGCTCCTTCCTCAGAAGTGCTCAGATGTAGAACTTGGTTTGCTGCCTTCTCTCTGTCCTTTGAGCTGTTCCTGCACTATGCACTTCTGTTTGCACAGAAATATTTTATTAGCAAATCATCAAATTGAAGCTAATTTTTTATAAGACCAGGATTAGCTGTAACACATCCTAAATAGCGGTGCTATGCTAGATTGCAGGCTTCTGCTGGGTTTAACTTGTGGTAATGAAAACAAGAGCATAGCAAACCTCAGAGAATAATTAAAATAGCTGGATATAGGATTTTAATGTACCAAAATTATAAGTGCTGTGGGCTGTATCCCTCATCCCCATAGAGACTGGAAATGTTACCTTTTTTGTACTGTAATTTCAAGATTCCCTTTGGCCAAGTTGACTTTGAAATCCTGGAAGTCCAAAAACATAACTTTTCCAAGGTCTGCAATCAACCAACAATAGCTAGAATTTCTCTATCCTTCCTAGTAAGACCCCCCCCCCCCAATTTTTACAGCCTCTTGTCTTACTGCCTCTGACCGTTGGGTTAACAGCTGCTTTCTGCTTTCTTGAGGTTTTTTGGTTGCCCCACTACATAGACCACCATTTACGGCCACTTGTTTGTGGCTTCTCTTTCCTTCTTACAAATGGCTGTTGTGAATCAGCCTTGCATCCCTCATGCCAGTCTGACAAATGTGAATGTGTCTGGGTCTGGACCCTGATACAGTGACCAAGTGACTCTTCCTGTCTGTGCACCTGTGGCTGTTTGAAAATCATTTGTCCTTCTATAGGTATCCCTCAGTCACTCTCCTTCATAATAGGGCAGTAGGAAAAATGTAAAAAGCTCTTAGGCTACAGAAAGTATCCCCCCGCCCCAAATGTTTTATTTCCTTTTATTACCTTTTAATCATGCTATTGCTGTTTCTCTCACACACACACTGGGGATTATCAGACTTCATTGTTTTTGAGGGAGAATATGGTTTTAAAATTGTACACATACATTCACCATTTGTACAACTAATCATCTCTCCTTCTTCCACAGACCCTTTACAATGATTAACATATCTATGACTCCTGGCCAAATCCTCCCACCACTTTTACAACTAATCATCTCTCCCTCCTCTTCCCTCTCCCCTATACACAATGAACTTCTGGTATGAAATGTATATCATCACATATTATATTAGACACTTCATTCTGCTGCTGTATGTCTGAAGAAGTGGACGTGTCCACGAAACGTTACATTAAAATATGAAAGTTAGTCTTCAAGGTGCCACATGTTTTGTGTCTTGTCTTCTCTTGTTTTTTCTTTGATTTTCACCTTAAATAGGGACTTGAAATAAAGGAAGGAACTGTGGTATTTGCTAATTAATATTTATGTACTACTTGAATGAATATATTTTACTCTAAACCAGTCACTGTGGCAGGTGTAAGACTGATGTGACACTATGATAGTCACAGTGGGGTGGAATTGCAGAGAGTTTAGAAGGTCAGAATTTTGGGGAAAGAAGAACATTAAAGAATGCAGCAAAGAAAAGTAAGAAAATAGTGTGTGTTATTTATTTCAGTAAACTGAAAATGCAAGTGCAAAACACCCAGATACTCTACAGTGAAAGGGGGGAGTAGCTCCCCCCCCCTAAAATATACTACTAGTTTCTTAAAGGACAGCCTGCTGGACTTAACTTGCTGGTCCTTTGGGAAATTTACCCATAAAATAACACTTGCTTTCTATTGCCTCTTGAAAGGGACAGTTTTGGGTTTCAATGATAGATTCACTTGGGCACCCATCAAACAGGTTCATACTAGGACTAGTCACTGAAATGTGCTAATCTGTATGGAAGGCATGGCAAACTGGCAATAAAATACAGGAGATGTACTATCAAATAAATCAGTGTAATGATGAGAGCGTGATGTTGAATGTGGAGAAGGACAAGGGAAAGTTGTTGCTAGGTGAATCATGGGGAAGGGACTGAGATCAGAAATGGCTGGTCACATGGCTTATGTGCAAGAGCATCTTAGGATACTTTACAATGTTCTACCTCATGTCACCTTGTTCCTTTTCATGCTCGCCTGTTCAGCTGACTACCAGGCTCATTTGGATATTTGGGTCATATTGGAAACAGATGCATATGGGAAACACCTATCTGTAACTGAGGACTCAGTCACACTGCTGGTTTACCTTTATTACTGCCCTACTGGTTTTTGCATCCATGTAAAGCCACAGATATATAAATCAGTACACATGTGCACGCTGACTTAAGATATTTCTGGCAATTAAAACTGGTTTGGGAAGGTACACTGTAATTGACTCAATTTCCATTCTTTTTGCACAGCATCCTTCAGTTTTTAGCCATCCTTTAGAATGTTTGGATTTATCTTTTTCTAAAAATATATTGTCATATTGTTAAAAATGTTAAGTGGCATATCAGTACAGTGATGCAATGCTAAAATAAAATAAAATAAAACTATTTCAGATGGAGGGCAGTGTTGCTGCTGTCCAAAACTCACATTAACTGGCATGGTTGCAGACCATGTTTTCAGTGTTGTGTAATACTTCTTTGGTCTTCAGGCATCCTTCGGAATGCTTGTATTTCTTGGATTTTTTTAAAAAATTAAGTGACGAATAGAATAGAATAGAATAGAATAGAATAGAATAGAATAGAATAGAATACTTTTATTGGCCAAGTGTGGTTGGACACACCCAGAATTTGTTTTGGTAAAATATGCTCTCTCTATATAAAAGGAAATATAAGAATCATATAGTCAACAATAAAAACACAGTACAACACTACAATATAACCTATTATTTAAAAAGGAAGAAGAAGAGTAAAAAATAATTAACAGTGATGCAGTTCTAAAGTTTTTACATATATATATAAAAGATGGACAGATGGAAGTGTTCCTGCTGTTCAAAACCCACAACCATCCACAAAGGCAGTATTTAATATTTCAAGGCCATTCACATTGCCTGATGCAATTCATAAAGAATCAATGTAATAACTGAGTTGTTTTTTTAAAACAAAAACAAAACCCTGCTGGCCAGTTTAAATAAATCATTTTGCAGTCTCCCCCTCCATCAGTTTCACCTGTACATTATGTAGTCAGGAATTTATGAATCAATTTAAATATCACCAGAACTATTCAGCTGCAATTCTTATTGCCAGTGTGACCAAGCACTAACTGAACTTATTAAACCTCCAGGAAAATAGAACTCCAGTTAACTTGAAAGGGACATAATAACCTGGGCCTTAAATATATAATGCAGGTCCTCACCACTCCCTTTGACTTCTCCATACTGATTTGCACTGCCTTACATTCCTCTCACAAGTCCGGCTGGCATGGGCCATCCCTGTAACCTCTTGTAAAATCTATTACCAAAATTGAGATTTTGGGGACATTCACAACATAGGCATAACAAACAGACAGTCAGGAAGAGTATGAAGAAGAGCACTAGGATGCATCAAACTATATACAGCAGTACCCTGGGTTACAGACACCTTGGCTTATGTAACTTTTGGGTTACGAAAGGAAGTCTGCCCAGAAATCTGTCCAAAATGCGTCCAACAAAAATTCCGCAGAAACCCAGGTTATGATTTTTTTTCTATTGAAAACCATGGGTTATGAAATTTGTTTGGAAGACCTTCCATTCCCAGGGTACACTGTGCCCCATTCGGATATGGTTTACAAAAAGCATCCCAGGGAACAAATTAATTTCATAACCCAGGGTATCACTGTGTTCTAATTCACACATACAGATGAAAAAGCAAAATGGGGTTTAGAGTTTAAAAAAGAAATTCAGTTCATCTTTCTTGATCAAGTAAGACTGAGACCACATGACCTGTATACTTGATGAGTCTGTTGCCCAGGTACCAGCTGATCCAAAGCTCTATCCCCCCCCCCAGGTGGATACCTTGAATTGCCTCTTAGCAAATACAAGTTTCTTCTCCAAAATTTTAAAAAGTTACAGTACACAACAACATTATCATATTTTCCTCCCAAAGCACTACTCATGAAAGAAGATGAATTTTATTTTTATTTCGGCTTTAAAGTATATTCTTTCATGCAAAAACACTTTATGTGGCCCTCGCCTGTCTTTTCTGAAGAGTGTGTCTATCCTTGAGGCCTTCAGAAATAATGTTGGTCAGAGCCCCTTGAAAACAAGGATTTCTGACTACTTGCAGCTTTCCAGAATATGTTCCCTCCTGTAGTTAAGATCGCTAGAGTAGCTTATAGGCTTTGTATAATTTCTATCTCTTTCCGGACAGCCAGACTTCATTTAATTTTATTTGTATGACATAATAAGCTGCTTTTCTTCTGCTTTAAATCATAAATTATCAGACTATCAAACCCTTCCAGCAAGCTAAATATGTCATCAAGATCAAATCCAGGCAAGCAAATCTGAATGGCTGCTGACTATGGATAGGCAGAAAACAAAAAGCAAAATTCTGTTTCGTCGTTTCGTTAGCTAATGAAATGAAACAAAATGAAACAAAATGAGGAAGCAGCATTTCAGGCAAAACAAAATGGTGGGTTTTTTTCCCATTTAAAACCAACCAGTTAGTTTTACTGTAAAATGCCCCCCTTAGCTGAAACCGCCACCACCACTGGAGCCCAGGAGGAGGAGGAGGAGGAGGGCTGCCCAGCCAGGAAGGAGCTTCAGCCACTACTGCCACTGCCGGAGCTCAGGAGGGGGAGCAGGAAGAGGTGCCACTTCAGTGCTCCCTGCCTTCTCTCAACCCCGGATTCCAGGCCTCCTCTCAGCTGGGAGGTGGGCTGCAGGGTCCTGGGTCCCAGTGGTACCAGATTTGGTGTCATAGAGCCATTTTCAGAGGGATCCAGTCTATGGCAGCTCACCTGGACCCCTTTAAAAATGGCCCGGTTGCCACTGCAGGGCTCCCATGGTGGCCACCGGGCCATATTCAGAGCCATCCAGCTGAGCTGTCATCATCTGGATCCTTCTGAAAATGGCCTGGTGGGCACCATGGGAGCCCTGCAGTGGCAACCAGACCCATTTTAATGGGGTCCAGCTAAGCTGTCATCAGCTGGATGGCTCTGAAAATGGCTCACAGAGACCAAATATTGTGCCTCTAGGACCCAGGGGACTCAAGCTCATCCGCCTCCCAGCTGAGAGGCACTGCCTGAGTCCTCCCCTGCACTGATTCCAAGGCATGAGGAGGAGGAGGAGGAGGAGGAGGAGGAGGCAGGGAGCACTGGAGCAGTGGCGAGGACCCAGCAAGCCACAGCACACTTCCCTGTTGGAGGGAGTGGTGCCCGCCTTTACGCCTGCCAGGCCGAGGCCCAGAAGCCGGGGCTGAGAGGAGGAGGTGGGGAGCACCATAACAGCAGCGGGGACCCGGAAAGCCATGGCAAGAGCAGCCAAAGGTAATGAAAGGGCTGAGGGGGTGCACCGAGGGAGGTAGTGGGCAGGATCCCCAATTCTCCCAACCACGCTCTTAGTGGATGAGAGGCTGTTTAGTTTCATTACGTTTCATGTGATTTTTTAATTAAAAAAACAAACGAATGAAATGAAACGGGGTGAGCATGAAACAAAACAAAATGAAACACTATTTTTCCATTTCGTGCCCATCCCTACTGCTGACCATTCCTGAGGAGGGTGAAGATAGCTTGCATACATACATGGGTAGGAGACTCTGAGAACAAGGAGCCACATAATACATTTCTGATGTTACAAAAACATCCACATGAATAGCTAAGTTGCCTTGGCTGCATATTCCACTTTAATTATTAAACTAGGGCAGGTAATTCATAACCTTTCAAGGCTTTTTCTTCCAAACAGTAGGATTGCAGAGCAGGATAGGTTCCAACTAGGGGAGGAATGCAGACGAGTTAAACAAACACAGAGATCAGCATGGATGAGGTATCCAAGCTTATCTATTCACAAAATGAGCCATTGGCTATACAAGCATGCCAGTGTTTATAGTTTACTTGGGTTCATATGATTACAGCCCTATGCTTCTGTAACTAGTCATGTCTTTATATTGGTTCTTATGTGTAGAACTTTATTATAATTAACTGTTTTTACTGATGTTATTAGATGACCGACACACACAAAAAGTGTTTAAATAAACAAGCTAGCTAGTCAGCCAGTCAGCGAACACTTATATATTGCATGCTCCATGTGAACCAGCATCATTTTTATCTATGTGCTGGCCTTTGTTTAAGATCAATAATTATTTGAGAAGTTAATGGCAATCATACTTTATACTCAAAACATATCACTTTTTCTGCCTCCTTCCCATCCTATTGTAGGAAGTTCTACAAAGACAGGAAAAACAAATAGGATGGTATCTGAGTTATGAGACTGGGAAAAGCTTTATGCACTTTTTGGAGAAACGTTTGTGGAATCATCTTGATGTAAACTGAAAATAGGGGTAAGGCCAACAGCCTTTCCAACCATAATTGATGTTCCCTGTTCTGTTTGCTAGGTGTTCACAATTGACCTCTTTTCCTGACAATTGTATCATTTTGCCAGATTCGTTTTCTTGGCATTCTGGAACTTCTCTTAGTACATCTCCTGTACATATACACATTATGTACACTGAGTTAAGCATAAATCATGTTTCTAAGAAATGGTAAATGTGCGTGCTAGCCCTAGGCACTTAGCTGAAAAGTAAAACTACATGCCTGAGTTCTACAATTTACTGTCATATTTAGTTAGAGAGAATGGGGTGGAAGCCAAGGGAGAAGGACAAGTTGATTATGTTTTTGCATTGGCTATGTTACAGTTTTGTGCCACACACACACACACGCACACACACGCACACATACACCAGCAAATGAATAGAAGATTAAGTTCATTGTGTGTGTGGGGGGGGGAGAAATATTACTGGGGATAGCAGGAAAGGGCCAGATTCCAAAGAGGAAAGGGCAGAAGGAAATCTGAATGTAAGATTAGAATTAAAATTGACAATGGCAGTTCAAAGGGATTGCCATTCACATTCTGACAATTTTGGGTATCTTAATTCTGGATTTACTTTTGAAAAAAAAAGATAACTGTTAACATAACATAAATACAGCCATAGAACTATAGCTGAAAACACTGCTAAAAGTTAAAATAATGTGTAAATTAATATGGGAAGCTAGGAAACTAAAAAGTGCACTGAAAGATCTAGTCTTCCATTAAAGACACTGCAAGGAAGCACTATCTTTTATTGTGACAAATGATAAAAACTAAATTGACAGAATTATAGGTGAGAAGAATAAACAGGCTTTCAATACACTGAAGGCCATGGACATGTGTGTATAGAGCATGTGAACCTTTTCCTGCTTAAAATACTAATGAGTTTTAATGCCACATGGCTAAATCCAGATTTTTTTCATCATTAGAGGAAACTCATCACTGTGTCTAAATATGTCTGCATGTAAACTATAAATTCTCAGGATCCAAGAACTCTAGACTTAAGATACCAATACTAAACTGCACATGTAGAGATCGTCAAGGAGCAACAGAAACACATGGAACTTCATAACAATTTATAAAATGTATATCAATAAGTAGATCAATGTAACCAGCACCAGAGACAAGTGTTGACAGCATTTCAAGGTGAATAATGTTGCGCTGGTGGGTTTGTACAATCACATTGACACCTGTCTAGGTAATAATATTGGGGAAGTAGACAGGAAAACTTACAGCTGTTTATGAATGGAACAGAAGAACCGAGTTACAAATGTTGCAGCATCTTTGACTGCATGCTCAATTGTACTCTAATAACTTGAGCAGTACATAAGATCCAGCGTGTTGCTCATAGTCAACTAGTACAGCAGTAATGCAAGAGCTGCCTTAATTTGCAAAACTGCTAACAAGAAACTGTAGAATAATATATTATCAATCCCGTGAGGTTTTTAAACCAGCTCTTTCTGAGCTGCACTCCAGACAGGGCCGGCATGTCCATTAAGGCAAACTAGGCAGTTTCCTAGGGTGCCAAAATGGAGAGGGGGTGCTGGCCAGCCTGCTGCCCCCTGCTGCCCCCTGCCGCTGGCCACTGCCATCCATCCCCCTGCCATCCGTCGCCATCCTCCCCCTGCCCCCCCGTGCCCATCGCTGCCCGCCCCCATGCCCGTCGCCATCCCCCATCATCTGCCACCCCACCCCCACTGCCGCTGCCCCGCCCCCTCCCACCACCACTGCTCTGCCCGCCACCGCCCGCCACACGCCACCCACCCACCACACCCCCTGCCCCTCGCCTAGGGTGCAAAAAAAACATAGTGCCAGCCCTGACTCCAGATACAGTAATATTCTCTTTGCTTTCTTTACTTTCTCTCAGGAAGCCAATTCAGTTTTCCAAAGACACAGGTCAAAACATGGAGATGCTGGGAAGCATAGTCAGCTGATTACAAAGGCTCCATCACATGTCCTTTAACTCAAATAGGCTAGGCAATATATGATTTATAAACATATCTCTAAAATAATGAAACAAATGTTCAAAAGTGAGTAAAATTCAATTTCATAAAGAAAGGCTATTAACTACAGGGAAAGACTGTTTCCTCATATTTTAAAAAGCCTCAAATGCACTTTTCAGGCACACAAAAAGCTATGTGTGTGTGTGCATGCAGGCACACACAGATGGTCACATACATCCAAATATATACTGTTTTGGAACAGTATAATTTTTCACCACTTGCTGTTTTCTGAGAAATGGCTGATGCTAGAACAAAGAAGTTGCTGAAAAGTATTGGCAATTTAAGTGTGGGGGCTCTGCTGTGGAAGGAAGAGGGGGACTATTGACACAGTTAGTTGTCGATTAGTATTTCAGACAAAAAATATTGCAGGTTAACAGTTAAGAAGGTTAGAATGTCCTCAGAGTTGTGAAAAAAATAGCATCTGTATCAAACGCACCAGTTGGAAAATGAAAAAAAAAATGTGAACAAAAACTTAACATTACAAGTGGTTTGTATTATTTAGTCTACTTTGTGGAAGTATTGGTCTGCAGGGCATAATTAGTGCATGGGCTGGAAACCCAACTCCCTCAAGACTGGTTCAGGTATATAGTTTAGTGTTATAGCTATGTATATAACTGGAAGCAGAGGGTGGTTTGGGATTTCTGTGCCTCCATTACCTTGTGAATGGCATCGCATATGCACTAGGCACACATCCATATGAATGTATGCATGGGTTGGTTGCTATCCATTCTGAAGTCTTCTTTGGAGGTGAAATATTGTGGATATTGGGCAAACCATCTGGAACAATGAAATTGTTCAACACTACTGAAGTCCGTTCAACACCATGTCTGAAATCTTGCTGTTGGACAAAATGGCTCTCAACCTTAACAGAACATTATATTTACCTCCCTACCCCCCACCCCACCAAAAAAAGATTTAATAACAAATAAAATCTTTTTCTAAGGGTTTGTGTAGACTAAATAGGGGTGCACCATGAGAAAATGTGGTGTTTAACCTTGGTTTTAATTTCTCTTTAAGTCATACATTAACACCAATAATAAATGCATAAAATAACTTCAAACTATGGAAATATAGTTCCTTAAGTTCTAGAAGACATCCAATTGTCAAGAACCATATTTTCTAACTTATTTTTATTTGTTGCATTGGGAAGTAAACATGGGCTTTGTTTCTACATCTGATTGTCAGGCACAAAACTGTTGAATAGCTGTAACCTTGTCATCACACACCCTCTGTATCATCTCACTTAAATGTCCAAGAGTATGCCAATTTCCCACCACTACAGTCAGTTTGAAATTTAGTACTGCTGGACATAGAGCAATGTGTGAGACTTGGAAGGGTGTTACATAGGAAAAGGCCAAAATCCTAACAATGCCTCCCAGCATAACATACTTAGCATGAATTTCATTGGCCAATTGCTGCAAATCAAGAAATTATGCAATACAGCATGCAGCAGCAAATTCCCGTGTTAATTTTGTAACTTGAAGCAATAAGGTTAAACTACATTATAGCAGTGTAAAAACTCAATAGTGCTCCATATATTTTTGAGTCTGCATACCAGTGTCCAGCATCTAATGATTGGCTCATTAAGCCAATTACTGCATGATCACATTCTTGTAAATCCTTTTGATTCCAGTTGGGATTAGCTATAGGATTAGGGATGGGCACAAACAGCAGTTCAGAGATTCAGCCCAGTTCGGTGCAGCACCAAGACAGGTCTTCCATGAGTGCCTTCTCCCTTGTCCCGCCTTCTGTGTGCATTCTCCAATTCCCTAGCTAAAAAACATACTTCTCTTCTCTGCCTCTTCTGGTGCCTGCTTACTTAGGTGAAGAGGCAGGGCAGGGAAGCCTGCAGTGCCGTGTTTGAGTGGGCAGCCACTGGAGGAGGTGAAGAAGGAGAGCATGCACTGAGGTCAGTGGGTAGTCACACTGAGATGGAGGTAGAGGGAAGCACACTTTGAACAAGGAGTGGGCAAGCACACAGAGGAGGAGATAGGAAAGCAGAGTTCATCGTGTCTATAGCCATTTGTGCAGGTGCTACACTACCAATCAGCTATCGGGCACAATTCAAAGTGCTGACCATAACCTACAAAGCACTGTATGCCTAGCTACCTCAAAGATTGAATCTCATAGTATGAACTGGCTCGGGTGTTAAGGTCATCAGGAGAGGCCTTTCTCTCCATCCTGCCAGCCTCAGAGGTCCATCTCATGGGAACACATGAAAAGGTCTTCTTAGCTGCTGTGCCCAGACTCTGGAACTCCCTTCCAGTAGAGGCCAGGATTGCCCCATCTCCGCTCTCTTTCCATAAACAGGCAAAGACCTTTCTCTTCAGATAAGCTTTCCATGAATAATGGACTACCTATTACTGTATGTGTCTTTATATGAATCTACCATACATGATATAACCACTTATAACTTTGTGTTTATATCTCCCTTGTGTGATTGCACTGACACTATATTTTCAATGTTAGTCTCCATCCCCCATAACTTTTGGCTGATCTACTATGCATGATTACATGGAATTTTTATTCTCTCTTTAACTCGTGTTCTCCTGTAGCTTTAATGTTGTCTTTTAATGATGTAAGATGTCCCTTAATTCACTGTTCTCAAACTTGAATATGTCTTAATTGTACTCTACTGTATATTGTCCCTCATTGTATATCGGTTGTGTTTGCTATTTTTTTTAAAATCTGAAAATGAACTGACACAGAAGTGTGGAAGTGTTTCTCTTGGTTTTTACATCCAACCTTTCTCTGCTGGAAGTTTAGCAATTTTTGGTATGACTGTGGAGAATGCTTACTTGTAGCTTTTATAGCTTCCTTTCTATATGCCATCTGTTCTTAGAGTAGATTACAGTGATTGCCAGTTAAAAAACAGATTGGCTTCAGCTACGACTGTCATAGTAGCCCCAACTGTATCCATGTATTGATGGTTTCTGATTGGAATTCATGGTCTTATTACTACCTACCAGTTCCTTTGGTCATGTGTCTCTTTGGCCTCCCCTCTACTAGTCTACCCTTATGAACCACCAGCATTCCTATGTTCTCACTACATCACTTGAGGGGTGGGGGAACGTAAAAAACTAAGTTCTCACTGTCAGCATTGATTTGCCTTCATTGATGCACTGTGCTCAGAGACTTGTCAACATTGCAGCCCCAGCACTCATGCATCCTGTTGTGAAGAGCAGCCCCTTAGTACCCTAATGTTGTGGGCTTCTTGTTTCTGTCATCTGTTTCTGCACTGGTTATGTGATCAGATATTGGTATGTTGAGAGGTAAGAAATGCTGAAAATTAAAATCCTTTCTCTACTTTATCTCTGATTGGCTGAGCACAGGGAGAGAGTGTGGGAAAATTGCCCTTATGCATTATTTCGGTGCATCCTGTTCTCTGAGGCATTCCCTTCTTTTGGCAAGCAGCTGATGCCTGTTTTTAGTTAAAAGGGATCAAGTAAAAGTTCAGGGGCACCTGCTTTTGTTCCAGAGTAGGTAGTGATGGATCAATAGGAGTGATGTACTCTAAGTAACAATGTACTCAAAAGTCTCAAAGTTGTCTGCAATGAAAAATGGGTTAGTGTTGGTTATCAGAGCCAGTTCCTAATTCTGGCCATGCAACAACAAAGAAACTTTATACAGTGGTACCTTGTACAAAGGAATTAATTTGTTCCAAATGAAATTCTGTTAAGCAAATTTTCCTTTATACAAATTTCCCATAGGAATGCATTGAAAATGGAGGAATCCCTAATCACGACCATTTTTATGTTGTATGGACTCACCCCATTGGTGATTCTGTTAATCAAATTTCCCCTATCTCCAGAATTTTTATGTTGTACAGATTTTATGTTATACAAACCATTTGTTATAAGAGGGTCCACTGTATTCTTGCTTCCATGAAGATATTGCTGTGACATAACTCTCTGTGACTGTTGCAGTCGGTGCTAGCACTGCCATTTCCAGCTTTTGGGGACTAGAGGAGTGCATTTTCACCTTCCCATTTTACATTTGTATGCAATGTCCCTGTCATTCTGGTGATCAAACAAGGATCACTATTGACTCCCCTTGTTCCTTGGCAGATATCAAAGTTTACTCCTTCATCAAGGTACAGAGGTGATTCTTAGAAAGGAAGGAATCTCTCCACCCTTGTTCATTTTTCTTCTACCCTGGCTGTACTTTGTTCATTCTAGATGTGGCCAAAGGCTCTTTGCTTTTCGACCCTCTTTCCTTTGCAGGACCTGTGCGTTCTATTGTCCTGTAATCCACCATTCCCACTGAGTGCTCAGCATGTGATGCCTCAATAATTCACTTCTTATACTCCATTCCACTTTGATGTGAAGCTGGAGAATGAGAGAGGGAAAAGAATAGAGTCTCTTGATCACAGTAACTGTGCAAGACTCTGCTGGATTAGAAAGGCACAATCAGTTGCATAATAGGGTAACTTAAGATGATTGCTTTACCTCCTCAAACATACAGAACAAAATGAAATTCATTGTCTGCATAGGTGGACAGGTGGTGACAGTGTATAAAAGAAAGGAGGGAGGCTGAAACACACTCTGTCACAAGTCACCTTATGTTGCTTAGCTTTATTCTTCATCCCAGAGGCCCAATATGGTGACTGACTTCTGTAGTGGGTTTAACCCCCACATTGAGCTTCCCTACCCCTCTCTTGAACTTGGAAAATAAAACTTAGAAATCCCATCGTGTCTGCTGCTGAAAGGTATCATCACAACCATCACAAAGTAGAGAACTAATGTGGAACGCCGTGAGATACGAGGCCAACCTAATACATTTTGTCGCCAGAGGCAAAGGCTAAAATGTTACTCATTGAATTAGCATTGCAGCAAAAAGAGCAAAAATTAGAATTATGCACCATTAGTAGAGCAGATACCTGCAGCAAATGTATCCATGATAGATGGTCAATCAAAAATTACTGAGAAACCACTGATGAAGATACATCTTCTGAGTTGTCCATCTCACTGTGAAACAACTCTTCTTACCAAAAGGTCTACCTGATATCTGGTTTTAAACTTATTTCTTATAATTTGATTCCATTTGTTCAGGTCTTATCCTCTGGAGCAGCAGGCAAAAATCTTCCTTGATCTTCCATGTGGCATTTCTTCAAATATCTGAAGATGCCTCAATCTTTTCTTCTTCAGGCAGAATGTATTCTCAACCTTTCCTCACAGGCCTTGTATTCCACCACATCCTTCATATTTTTAAGTCCCCCACAGGACAGCCTCCTTCCATATAAACAGGACCATTGCCAGGCTTTTTTGCACCCTAGGCAAGACTAACTACTTGCACCTCCCTCCAAGCAATTTTCAAACACAGGAAAATTGTAGGAAAATGTGTCCCTCTCAGGACAGTTTTGTGCTTCTCTCAGGCCTGCACTCTAGGTGGTCACCTAATTTGCCAAGTGGTAGCTCTAGGCCTGCATATAATGTAAAACAACATTTTGTCTGTTGTTAGTTTAATCTTCTAAGAATACCATAACTTAATGGAATCTCTTTCCTCTATCACTAAAGGCAGGAGGTTCATTTAGGGTGTAGATCAGACTAGGGGATGAATCCTCTAAAAATAAAATGATAGAGTGATTTAGGAGGAAAAAATATGCTGCCATTTTTGCCCACACTGCACCTGGCATCTGGCATGGTTATTTCATGGTATCTAAATTTAAGGCCAGCCCTGACTGATGAAGGGATTGCCACTCATGCAGTCCAGATGTTAATGGATTATTTAACAATAAAAAAGAAATGCAAAACTCCTTCTCCTTTCTCCCTAGCAAGCAAGTGGCTAGGGCACTTTCCATTTTTCAATCATTAAGCAGTTTTAGCAAAGGGACAGCCAGCCAGTCACTTGGGTTGGATCCCATCAATCACACATGTTGGAACTGAACAAAAACCTACTCACATCAAAAAAGTCATGGTTCCTGACAGACACCCTGAAAGGTGCAAGTAGGCATTGATCAGGAATGGCCTGGTTTGAAATAACCCTTGTGTCTTAGTTGTACTACATGATCTGGGGAGCTACACTGTGCTCAACCCTGATATAGGTCCATGATGTCAACAGTGTGAGATAATCTCTGTTCTCAGAGCATGTACTGTATATCTGTGGCATATGCCTTCCAGCTTGTGGCCAATATGAACTAGGTAAAGTTCACTGAAATATGGGGAAGTCTTCTTGGGTACTGTGATTTGGGACCTACAGTATCCTGCTCAGGATAGATATTATTTGATCATATATAAAAGGTGAATCACAAAGAGAGATAGAGTAATGTCCTCCTCTCATACTTATTAGAATCCCTGAGCCTTTTGAAAACCTGCTTAGCTTTCAACACAGGAACTCCACTGGAACATGTTCCATTATTATTGGTACAGGAAGGTGGGTTCCTGGAATGGAGACCTTAATGTGTAGCACAATAGTTGTGGGAAACTTAAGGAAAGCTCCTACTTGGTCTTGAGTCTTATCCCACCTTGACGGTTGCTAATTGAAGCCAGTTGTCCCAAATTCCACCGCAGAGTTTATTTCCTAAATATTGAAAGGTACAGACGGAAGGCCACACTGCCAAAGTACTGTATACTCAAACCTTCTTATTTTCTATTAAGCAGCAGTTTCTACCAACCCCCAATGGCCCTTTCACATCCCATCGCCCAAGGTTCATTATATTGAAGCCACTGGTTCATGTTTTCCATCCTCTCTCTCGCTAAATGCCCCCAATGTATGGCTTCTGCATTAATTTAATCATGCTTACAAGTACAGGAGATCCAATGCACATCTTAAATAAGTCCTGGTCAGGAGAAGCAACTCAACTTGTACTTCATGTCTAGAGTCATTGCCTCAGTCACAACTGCAGGCAATAGATTAATGAGGTTCTTCCAGAGCAAGGCAAGTGCATCAGGGCACTTACTTTGATTCAGGGAACGGTATGCTTTTGTTGCTTGCTCTGAGCTTAGTGTGTTTAGGAGGGAGCTATAGGAGGAGGCTGCTACTTAGAATGGGACTATTAAAAGCTGATAAGCTAATGAGCCAGCAATGGCATATAATCAATGTTTGAAAAATGGGCGATTCTCTCTAATACCCTGCTAATGTTCTCATAATGATCTGTCAGTGAAGTCCACGTAATTGTCAGGGCACATTGGTCCAGGTAAACCTTAGCAAGGACAAGCTTGGCAGGAGGTGGAGCCACCTTATGTAGGTCACCATCTGATGCAGGGCTTCCAATCCTACTCTTGACTGAAAGATATATCAACCAGTGCACTTCTTTAGCTTAAAAACTTAATAGATGATCAAATAATAATATCTATCCTGAGCAGGATACTGTAGGTCCCAAATCATAGTACCAAGGAAGACTTCCCCATATTTCAGTAAACATTCATATTTGCCACAAGCTGGAATGCATATGCCACAGATATACAGTACATGCTCCCTCTCCCGACCGCCCTCCACAGTGGGGGATGACAGCCGATCCGGCTGTGATCCCCTCACGGTGGAGATAGTTTGCAAGAGACCCACAGCCTCGCCTCTGCTTGCGGCAGCGAGACCGCAGCCCTCTCTGGACCGATCTCCACAGTGGGGAGATGACGGCCGAGCTGTCTGGTTTAGCCTGGTGGTTTATAGGCCGTGCTGATCCAGGCCATGAGCATCATCTAGCAGCCTTAACTTTCACTATGTAGTAGTTGTTTGATGCAATATGTGTCAGTTTTAAATTAATTTATCTCAGGACCTTTCTCTAAATGCTCCCCAGCCTCCTTTTTTGCTTCATCATCTATAGTTGTTGTACCAAGGAGCTGGACAGGTTCAGCAGCGGAGAGGGCATTCAGGAGCAATTGTGTCAGCCACCCTGGTTGTGGCAGTGCTCCAGTTATCAACCAGGGCAACAACAGGAGCACCCACCAGATTAGATGTTCTCCCATGCATGGCCTCCTGGAACCCAATGGGAATCCAGTAGCCTGTGAAGGTGGACCATTTTATTATTTAACATGATACGTTTTGTGTTAAACTGCCAAGGGATGTGAGAGGGTTATGCTGTGGTCTGAAATTTAATGGTACCTCCTGCAGGTTCAAGACAAACCACCATTTTTGTTGTTGCTGAAAAAAAGTCAGTGAAAACCATTCCTTGGAGAATGCATATGATCCCAAGGTCGCTTTGCCCATCTTCGAAAGGGACCTCTGCCCTTCTAATCGCTGATCTCCAAGACTATTATCCCTAATTAGCATGGCCCATAATGAAGTAACATGAAAGTCCTAGTTCATCAATAAATGAAGGAGCAAAGATTCTACACACTTGATTTAAGCACAGGCATCTAACAGTTTCAGGTTCATTTCAGGTAGAGGGCAAAGTGATGATGTAATGGGAGATCCTGAAGGACACACTTACAAAAAGTATGTTTAGGACAGCAGCCAAGCTGCTGATGGACCTTAAGTATGATGACTACTCCCTCCTCCGGTGCCTGGGTGACTCTACTCTACAATAATTTCTGCAGCCTATTGCCATTTCAAACACATAAATCTACAGTGCCTTCTGCATTAAAACAAGAATTCTGGTGTATAATTTTATGTTGGCACATACATCGAGGGCCTTGCCTCTGTTTCCATAAATCATGTATGTGTGTCTATGCTCATCTTGAAGTTCCCCAAATTAATTGGTCTTTTGTGATATCTTTAATTTTTTTAACTTTACAGCATTGGTCTGCTTTTATTAGGTTTGATTTAATATTTTCTTAGCAAAGCTTTCTGGAGAGAGCAGAGAAGACAGAAAAGGAAGCAATGTTCAGTGCCGTTGTCAGTGCTATGTCTTGCAAAGCTGCCCTGTCTGCATTAAATCAGAGCTGTGGCACTGTGCTGCATTTTTTAACCACCTTAACAGAGCCCCTTGAAGCTGAGAAGCTGCAGTTATTGTAAGGAGAGCAGTGGAGGAATGATATAGTTGTGTGTGAAACATTCAGAATGCCCAGCTGTACCATATAAGATTTTGTGTTCCATGCAGGTTTATATAGCATCTGAAGCACCGATGCATCAGTTTTAGAAAAACCCCAAGACAAAAATATAGCTGTAGAGTTAGTTCGTGTAAAGGCCAAAATATTAATAACAGCTGATATTTATGTAGCATTTTCATCCAAGCAGATCCCAAACCACTTTATTTGCCTTTGAAATACAGCCAGCTCTAGATGAGAATATGGCAGCCTTTCTGTTCCATCTATATAATGTTTTGGAAGTGAGATGATGAATGATGGGGGGAGAAATGATGTGGGGGAAGGGAGAGAGATTAAGCAAAGCATGATTCCAGGAAAGAAAATCCCTGCATTCTAAGGCTGTGTCCACATGCTTGCAATACCGCTCAGACTATGTAGTATACTGTGCATGTTCATCCCTTTCTTTTTCCTGCCCTCTCTTCCTCCTTCTCTCATATATACTAGTTTTGGTTCGTTCTTCCTATGAAAACTCTGCTACATCTATATCTGAAAAATCAGAGAGCATAAATCACTGGTGGGATTTGCGTATTCTCTCCCTTCACATGTTGTTGTACTGCAATTTCTACCAGTCCTAGACAATACAGCCAGTCATGAAGATTATGCAAATTGCAGTACAACAATAATTGCAGTGTCACACATTTGTTGCCTCAGGAGCCTTGTGCCGCAGTAGTTGAACTGCAGTCATGCAGTCAAGGCTCTTCTCATTACCTAGGTTTGATCCCAGTGTGCTTAGGTATCTGGCTCAAGGTAGACTCATCCTTCCATCTTTATGAGATTGATAAATTGAGTACTGTACCCATCTTGTGGTCCAGAGGGGGGGGAGTTTGTAGCCTGCATAATTGTGTTGTAAACTTTCCAGATAGTGCTTTAAATACTATGGGGCAAGTAGTATGAGCACACTCTGTTGTATATGATCATTCTGTAATATCAGTCTGTAGTCAAGGCCTTGGTTTCCACAACATCCTTTCCAAAAAGATTTCTAGACGCCCATAGGTTATCATCAATGCAAAACATGGTTTGCAGACTCACTTCAGATTGTGATCTGCAGCCACTTATGGGTTAGCTATCAAGTGGGTAAATCTTAACTATGGTTAAGGAAAACAAATTATTATTAAATTATCTCTCTGTACTGGAATAGAATTTTAGTCTACATTGTTAATATTGATTTATCATTTACTTATTAATTAGCATTTTAGGGAGGGAAAGAGTGGAAACTAATCCTTAAAATGATCCTTGAGGACATTCAGAATCAGTGAAATCTTTTGCTCTATCTAAGTGCCGTCAAAGCCTAGTCCAGCTGTTCTGTTGGGATAAATTCCTACCTTTCTCCCAAATTCCATGGTATGACAAGGATGGTTATCTGCTATCATATTGAGCTATAAAACACTTTGCAGTAGTAAGTAAGGTAAAAATACTGGGCAGGTTAAGAGATTGTGCTAGGCTGAATGGCTTGAAAGACCTGGTACCAATAATGATTGGGTATACTATATATGGTACTGTATATTGATTCTTCAAAATGAAAGTAGATTTTTGCAGAGGAAATACTGAAAGATAGGATAGGGACAGCATGCTGAAAGGAATAGTGCAATGGCAGCATGCTAGTCGTTGATCAAAATGTGTGTACAGTACAGCATGTTAGCAAGGCATTGACATCTGATATAACTATAAATTCAACAATTCAAGGAAATTGAAGAGGACCAGCACAGTGGAGGAATGAGATTAAGACTGCAACAGTTTTAGTAACTCAAACCATGGCAATCCTAAACAGAACAATTTTTATCTCTAATGGACATCCCCATTGCAGGCACATTGCAGGCATATGAAGGCACATGAAGAATCAGGACCATTCTGTAAAATAGAAGAGCCCTATCTAACAAAAATTAGTTTAAAACGAAGTGGAAAATAACTCAAGCTTATAATATGTTGTCTCATTGCCTGGGCATAAGTGCCATTGACCGTGAAAGGCTTAAATAAACACACACCGTTTTTCATTATAAGGTTGCAGTCCTATATCTGGATACTTCAAACCAAACCCATTTTGCTCAGTAGGAGCAAAATTAAATATAAATATTTTTCATTGAGTGAAAATCTACTTAGTTACTACTATGGGTAACAAAAGCTATCTCATAGTTATTATTTCGATAATTTATAACCCTGAGAAATCATGGAACTGTTTACATCTGTTCCTATATAGATGGTAGGCAATAGAAAATATAATGAAGAGAAAAAGGGGTAGAGGGAGTGGTGCTTGTTTTCAATGCAATCCAGTTATCATAGATTGTTGCCATAATTTCAAAAAAAATTAAATGCACTCAGTTGTCAGCAAAATCTTCGTCCTTCCCTGACTTACAGTGTTTGATTCTGAATGAAAAGAAGAAAGGAGGGCACTTCCTTTACATTTTGGAGCTGACTCCTTATTACTTTTCTCAGGAGAAAAGGTACCAGTATAGGGACTATTAATTATAATTATTTTCTGTGCTGACTCGGCTCAGTTCCTGAGAACAACCCTTCTTCCTTCAGATTGCAATGCACTTTTCATGTGAATTTGGAGAGCGGGATTTTGTTTGTTTGCTTTAATAGCATCTGGAACAAGGTACTGATGTTAAACATTTTGCATGCTGGGTAACTTCATCTTAATACACCCTGACACTGACCAAAATGTCTATTCCGGTTGCTGTTTCTTCAGTGAACAAACTAGAGTGACAAAGATGTAAAGGCATACATCTGTTCTCACTTTAAGCACATATTTTCCCTAGACTCACCATGAGGAAGTTGCTGGATTTGGGCCAGTGATCTACTCAGCCACCTTTCTCAGGAAATATTTTATTGCAGGAGGTGATACAACTTAAATTCCACTACTATAAATGGCTTCCTTGTCACATTCTGACCCTTTTAGATATTGTTCCTTCACTCAGCTGTGTTTGCTTGAGGCTTCCAAAGCGAAGGTGTTAGTATCAGACTACTTGCAATGTGACTAGACTAGATGCTGCCATGAAACCAAGGTGGAGATGAAGCTACAAATAGGCTGAACCAGTTCATATTAGGTCTACCATTATAAACCAAGCAGTCTAGGGCCAATCTATCATGACCTAGATAAAACAGCTGCTTCAGATAGCATGCATTAGTATCATAAAATAAAAGCATAGATCCATGGATAATGGAGTTGGAATGGGCATACAAGGCCGTCAAATTCAACCTCCCACTCAGTGCAGGAATTCAAATCAAAGTATATCTGATAGATGGTTGTCTAATTTTTTCTTGAATGCCTCTAGCACTGGAGAATTTGCTACATATTGAGGTAACTAGCTCCACTGTCGTATTGCTCTAACAGCTTTTCCTGATAGTCAACTGTAATCAATTTTGTGATGCTTTTAAAAAGGCAATTGCTCCCCACACCAATTTGTGTATTCTTTGTTTGCTGTATTCTTTGCTGTATGATACATATGCACAAATAATTTTATCCATTCTCACCCATAGGGTGTGGAAGAACATAGCTTTCATTTTGGTTTTGGTTTTGTCACCTTATGTTCCCTTCTCATCATTGTTGGGATGAAACTGATGATGTTGCTTTTCCTGTGGAGGAGGTAGGACTGGCTTCCCCACAGTGAGGAAAAGGAGAAGCTTCACAACAGCCAACACAAGGTGTACTCTTAAAGGACTGGCAAACAAGCTGTCTTTCTATTTATTATTGCCCTTGAGAGCCCTATGGGAACAGACTCTATGCCAAAACTATGTGTGAGCTTGATTAACAGCCTTGAAAAGTAGACTGCCACGTCCTGCAGCTTCCATCGCTTGCCTTTCAGAATACACACAAATGCAAAAATATCAGTTTTATAGAATTTCCTACGCTTTTAAAATTCCTTTCAGCATTTTCTTCTCTATCTGTGGGTGGCTCTATACTTGGGCAGAAATTTCACTTAACTTTTCCAAACCGATCACTTTAAAGCTTAAGAGTTTTGAAGCTGAAGCCATTGTGTATTTTCCCACACAGCTTATTAAATCTGTTTACCCTCCATAACAAGCTGTAAAGTGTTCTGCTTATATATCGCCCCATACCACTACAAGTAGTCTCTGGGCGGTTTACAATTTTAATTACAGTGTGCAGGCTACACATTGCCCCCCCAGCAAGCTGGGTACTCATTTTACCGACCTTGGAAGGATGGAAGGCTGAGTGAACCTTGAGCCTGCTACCAGGGATTGAACCCAGGTCGTGAGCACAGTTTTACCTGCAGTACAGGCATTTAACCACTGCGCCATGAGGCTCTATTGGCTTCATCTGCTCTGTGGAATATTTTCCTCTCACCCTCAAACATCACCTAACTTGTTTTTCCAATATGTAAAGAAACTGAACTCATCTTTCAATGTCCTTCAATTTCTTTATAGGCTTGGAGAGGCAGAATGAAAGTGATAGACGTCTAATGTGATATCTTGTTCTCAGCTTAGGTTTTACTGTATCTTCATTAGTTTGGCAACAGTTGTGTAAGTAATGGCAGATAACATGGCTATCTGTGTATCTCTTGGCTGGAGTCATCATCCAATTTGGAAGCCATCCCGGATGGCTATAGCCCACCCTTCATACATTTTTCATATCCAGGTTAACCCGTAGGCCAGCAAGACTGCCAACCCATTCTTCATAGATGTGTTATTTATTATTTGATATGTATCCAACTTTGTTTTACAGGAGCTCTGCATGGCTAAAAATTCACATATAGTTATAATCACCCTTTACACATCTCTAAAACAATATATCACAATACCTGCTAAAGTACAATAAAAAAGCACAAACAAGAGGAGAAGATATGTTAAATTTTTCCTTGTTTCTCAAAAGTGTGTACAGTTGTCCCCCATCCTTTTCCAGTTCATATACTGCTGTCCCAGTATACCGCAGGTCCATAGTATATGAAAAAAGCCCCCCTGGGGTAAGGAGGAAAGGCCTTCCCAGGCCCGTCGGAGGCCCCAAAAGTGCTTCCCCACAAACCGGAAGTGTCGTCCGTTAAACCAGAAGTGACCTCCAGATAACTAGAAAGCACTTTTGGGGCCTCTGGGGGACTGGAAAGCCCCTTGCAGGCCAGTTTGGGGCAGCTCCAGGCCTGACGTAAGTACAAGAGCCCCCAGAGAGCCTGCCCAGTCCTGACCTGACCCAGCATCCGCATATTGCGGATTTTCAATTATTGCGGGTCGAGTCGAGTCCCTAACCCCTGCGATAGGTGGGGGCTTACTGTACAAGAAAAATGTTACCTAGATACTTAATGGAAAAGAACTCCACAATGAGGGTACACCACCAAGAAAGCCTAAGGGTGACAGCTTTCCAAGCCATGATGCTTAGACTCCACAAGCAGAGTTTCCCTAGCTCTTCTTGAATCTCAGTAATCTGAGATTCTTGGTATCTGAGGTTGTATCAGGTTATGAATCAAAGAACTTATCTTACATATCTAAATAGTATCCAATCTAGGGAATGTCTGAATGCCATGTAATTGAATACATGGACATGGAACCTGACATGGTGAAATGTTTGATATTCAGACACCCCCAAACACACACATACTGTTAGAACAAGCATTTTTTTTTGGGGGGGGGGAGCAAATGTATATACATTTTATATCTCATTAAATAGATACAGTATAGTTTTCACTGTCGTGGTACAATTACATCTGGATTCAAGCCCTTCAGGCTGCAGGTATAGCTCAGAGAAAATACGTATAAAAGATGACTTTCTTCTTGGAAAACTGTACACATTGCAGGAACTTCACACCTCCCATTCCCCAAATCTACTATTCTGCACTGGATGGTGATGCGGCTTGTGATCAGTCTAATTCAGTTATTGGTCGTAACAGCAGGGAAATAAATGGTCAAGGATTATGCAGATTCCTTTCTTTGAACATTGCAAAGTACAACTAAGAACAAAACTGTCTGTGTAGAACACATTTTAAAAACAGTGAGTAAAAGTGGAAATGATAGAGAGAACACTGTCTTGTTACATAAAATCAAATCCCTCAACAGTCCTAAGTGACACCACTCTCTCCCACACATACTGAATATATACAAAAGATTCTGTTGTGTTTAGGACTAAATGAGTATAGATGCTTCTAATCAGTGACAGAATGTTTATTGATTTAAGAAATTATTTCCTTTCAAATCTGCTGATAAAATAGAGAAGTCACAAGTTCTCACTCTTCTACGTTCAACACTGGAAAGAAACTTTCCAAGTCCTGTCATACAGTGAATAATTTTGTTATTATATCTTTCTTATTGTGTCTGTGTTTGCATTTACAATTCGGTGAGTTTGTTTGTGTTGTTTTTATTATTCTTATCTTCTCTTATTAGAGATTCTTCTAATGAAGACCTCTTCATTGTATAGGCCTGTGATGGTGAACCTTTTAGAGACCGAGTGCCCAAACTGCGATTCAAAACCCACTAATTTTTTGCAAAGTGCCAATACAGCAATTTAACCTGAATACAGGTGGCTGTGAAGCGGTGATCTTGGGTGCCCACAGAAATTGCTCCAAGTGCCACCTTTGGTACCTGTGCCATAGGTTCTCCAGCACTGGTATAGGCCCTTCTGGATCATTAGTTTCCAATGGAATCAAAGTATGGTTATTGCTCATTGTACTAGATCCAGTAATTTCCCCTCAAGGAAATATTGAGTCCCTGTCTTTCTCTCCATCTGTCTGTATGCTGTCAGTCATTCTGTTTTCAAGGAAGGCATCCCTATTTCTCAGCAATCAAATGCTCTATATTGTTGCTGGGCAAATGTAGTATCCAGGAGGCAGTGAGTTTAGTGCCATTGTGTATCCAATCAGTACAGGCTGGATTCCCATGTTGGTGCAGCTGCTACACACTGAAATTATAAATGCCCACCATATGGCACCACAGTGAAGCCCTCCTCCTCCTTCCCTGTGCCTCACAGACAATTCTGTGATAAGTGAAAATACATGACTGTAGCAAGGTCATACTATAATATACAAGGCCTGTGTACTTCACAATGATTAAATTTCTTTTTCTTCCCGCAAAAAGAACAATATCTAAGCTTGACTAGTTCTTCAATGTATTTAAGGTAATTTTAGACAGATCTTTGGCAGTCCTCTCTTCATTTGGTGCAGCCAAATAATGTACGACAGGTTATGGATCACCCAGCATATTTAAAAATGGTCATGGCATACTGACTTGGTTTAGGACTCCAGCTTGAGGAGAAGGGTAAATCTCTTCCATGAGAACCACCTCCTTGTTGACAGCATTCTTAGTGATGGAACTTAGCAGCTATTTGCCAAGGAAATGATGTTGAAGCTTCAGTTCAGAACCTCTACCTTTATCACCTTTTTAAAAGCTGAAAAAGTGAAATTAGCAGACATGGGTCTCTGATATCAAATATAGTTTTGCTTTTAATTGTACCTATTTAGCAAGAATATGCACATATTAACACATATTTTGGAATTACTTGTGTTGCTTCTGTCCTTTGTTGTTGCTGTTGAACCTGTTGTCAATTATGAGAAAATCGTGAGATAAAAACATCTGTATAATAATATGTGCTCTGTTTATTCAGAGCTTACTTTCTTGAGCTTATAAAAGCACTAAGGGATATTTAATGTTACGTTGACAAGTGGCTATGCCCATGGATTTAGAATTCATCTGCAAGATGGATCACCAGGTTTCCAGCTCTGTTAAGGAACATATTGATCTGGATAGATCCAAGTCATGGTTAATCCATCAGGGTTCCAGATAGCAGTGTCAGACAAGTCCTGAGTTCTTCAAACACTATCTGAAATAAGCAGATGGTAAGCAACTTGTCAACAGTGCAATGCAAAATCTTTTTCTGTACAAATGAATTTTCTGATGGGCTGCAGTGCTATGAGGCCATTATTACTTTCTAATATAACACACCATCATAAATTTGGAGAAAGTGTTGCTTGATTCATAATACACCTCTTGCTAACAGGCCTATAAATGTTAACAATGTATGAATAATTAAGTTATCAGTTTAATGACTTAGTCATAGTTGTAAAGACGTGGTAACTTGGAATTTAAGAACTACCTGTACTAGAATCAGTTGCTATAGGAAAAATCAGGATAGATACTTTTTTTTCATTGCTTCAAACTAATGCTTCTCTCCAAATAGGAAACAATGTTTTTAACCCCGATTTCTCTGTGCCATTTTCAGAAACTAGAATTTCCCCACAGTTTAAATTGTTGAGAACTCATTGGGTAGATATTTGGTTTCAATGCAGCTATTATGACTGAAATCTAGTTGTGCAGCTCCGTGGCTAGAAAAAGAATGACATGATCTGCAGTGGCAGATCACTACTAATATGTTGGTTCCAGGATACATGCAACTGATGTCTTTCCTGTTACACATGCGGAATTCCAGTTAGGGTTTTCCCAGTCATAATGAAGAGAAGATCTACAGTGTGGTTTCAGCTGTGCAGACAATAATACCCTGTTTCTTCAAAAAAATAGGAAAATAAGAAAAGTTCTTCAAATATTTATTTGAATAAAAAGTAAGCATGGAGCATCTGTGCATGACTCTAAATGGGTTTCAGCAAGTGTGTGATATGCACTCTGTGATGGGTCAGTAGTACATGTACCATTAAAACATATGTTTGCAATACTTTAGCAACCACGGCTTCTATAAGTATTCCTAATCAAAGGCATGCCATGTCTTTTGCAAATGACTTTCTGTGCCTGTGCAGGAGCTGACCCTGGAGAAAAACAGCTGATTGTTTAATAACTGCTAATGTTCTATAAGTATCCAGTGTGCTGTAGTGGATAGAGTACTGGACTAAAACCCGGGAAAGCCAGTATTTGAAAACTAGCTTAACTATGGAAACTCGCTGGGACTGTGGACTTGGTAAAACCCCTTCTTACAAATCTCACCTTAAAAACCCTGTTAGGATCACTGTAATCCAATTCTGACTTGAAGACACACGGTAACAACAAAGCTTCTATACGGTGCACATAATCACCTTGCACGCTGGCAATTTGGGATGTTCTGACAAATGATGACATAGCTTTTTCCACCACCCCTTTTTCTACCCTATTTTAATATGGTACAGAATCAAATGGGTGATAACATTATTTTCAGTATTTGTCAGAACTTGGCATTTGGCTATTAACCCATTGTGGTTGTGTTTTTACTAATTATCATTTCC
Organism: Phrynocephalus guinanensis; assembly: GCA_037367245.1. Taxonomy (NCBI): domain Eukaryota; kingdom Metazoa; phylum Chordata; class Lepidosauria; order Squamata; family Agamidae; genus Phrynocephalus; species Phrynocephalus guinanensis. Next base: position 103,547,199 of record CM074736.1, on the reverse strand, counting down.
TTCATATTCATCATTCTAAAGGAAACTATATTACAACTGTCGTCCATTAAAATAGAGTGCAAAAGGAATACACTCAGATGTGTGTTTTCAGAGGAGAAAGGAGTTAACAGTAAGGAATGAAAGTGCCTTCTAGCACAAGAAATCCCAAGCAGGGTATGATAAGAGTAATGGCAATAGACCTTTGTCTTATGAGAGTAGTATAAACTGGTAAAGAACTGATGTATTGTGGCAGATCTACTCAACCCACTGTGGTGCACTAGTCTGAGCATAAGAGAAAGAAGTAGGCAATAAAATGATCTTCACCTCACTTAATGCCCCGTGCTCCATCAGCATCATCGAAGCTGAAAAGGTGCAGAGAGGGCAACAAATGGGATGTAAGAAGCCGGGAGTTCTCAAAAAAGAGAACATGCTAAAAATAACATCCAGGCCTTGCTAGCCCATGAAAGGGGAGGAGGAAAAAATACCATTAAGAGGGGATTTAATTGAGTGTAAAATCCTAAATGGCATAGTTAATGCTAGGGCATGTTACTACTCATGGGCCAGCTCAGAGGGCAGAACGGGTTGGCAGCAAGAAAGCAATAAAAGAAAGGAGTTCAACATGACAACTAGTCAGAAGGACAAAGAACTCCACAAAAGAAGCAAAGGGCCATCTCTCACTCCTCTCTCTCTCTCTCTCTCTCTCTCTCTCTCTCTCTCTCTCTCTCTCTCTCTCTCTCTCTCTCTCTCTCTCTCTCACACACACACACACACACACACACACACACACACTCACTCACTCACTCTCACACACACATCTGCTGTTTCTATCTGTAGCTGAAGGATAATTCAATTTGCACTTTCTATCTGTTGAGGTAAATGCTACATTTATTTATTTATTTATTTATTTATTTATTTATTTATTTATTTATTTATTAAGCTTATATACCACCCGTCTTCCCGGAGGAACTCTGGGCGGTTTACAACAAAAGGCATAACAAAAGGCAGAAAAAGGCAGAAAAAAGGCAGAAAAGTCAATCTTTAAAAACAAAACAAAACTCACATTTATAAATCCATGACTGAAATGCCAGGAAATGACCTGATATTGCTGCACAGTATCTTGCCTGCGCTGCCCGACAAGATACTGGCAGTATTCCCACAGCCCAAGCTGTCAGAACCAGCAGAGGGATGGTGGTGGTGTGGAGCGGTGGCCTTACTCCAGACGATGGATCTCACTGCACCCTGCCACCATCTGAAACATTGAACCCCAAAGTGCTCCAAATTTCGGGAGCTTCCAGCCAAGACTCCAAGGAAGTATCCGAACAACAACAAAAAGTGGTCCGAAATGGTTTCTTTCATTTCTTTTCATATCAAAATGATGAAGCAGTGTGTCATTTTTTGATAAAAAATACTTGCCCTTGGAAGGGTCCAGCAAAATCTATGTGGAGTCGGTACCAAGGGCCTCGTGCTGCCTCCCATGGGTGCACCGGAGCCTGGGCTGGTGCGGCTCGTGATTCTTGACAGATCTGACATGACTTCACCCATTCTTCAATTGTCTTATCCATCTTGGGCCACCAGACATAGCTACGTGCCAATGCCTTCATGTGCACTATGCCTGGGTGGCCCATATGTAGCGCCTCAAGCACCCGTTGTTGCAATCTATTTGGAATAATAACCCGATTCCCCCACAATAAACAACCTTTATGCACTGAGAGTTCATTCTGTCTACAACTAAATGGTTTAAATTCTTCACTCATTCAGCCCTGTGGCCACCCCTTCCACACCCAATTCAGAACACGGGCTAATATACAATCCTTCATTGTATAAGCTGCTACATCTCTAACTTGTACTGGTGGCTGAGGGAATTCTTCCAATAATAATACTTGCTGGGCTGGAGCTGGATCGACCACTGGATCTGCCAGCGGAAGTCAACTCAGGGCGTCAGCATGACCTAATCCCCTTCCTGGACAACATACCAGATCATATGAATATGCTGATAAAAATACTGTCCACCTGTGACAACACCCTGAAAACAGGAGTAATGAATATACAAATCATCAGCCAATCCCAGCAGGAGGGCGAGGAATGGTATGATATAAAAAGGGTGGAGCCTAGTCAGTTGAGGCAGTTCAGTTGAGTTAAGTTGAAGGTTTTGAGAGTGAGTGCTGGGAGAGAGCACTGCTCTGTGAGAGTTCTGTCAGGCAGTGAGGGCTTTACTGTTTACTAGTTATTGAAGACAGGGAGGCTTGTAGAGTTGATGAAATCTATTATATGTTAAAGGCAACGCATACCATCCTCAGATATTGTTATATTTATTGTTTTCTCAATAAACTTTGTTATTATTTTTATATTATACATCTGAGTATGTCCCAATTCATGAGGCGACGATTTTAAAAGGTGGCAGCATTACCAAGTGAATAAAAGGTGGCAGCATTACCATTTCCATCACAATTACACGTATAAAAGGGAGGTGTTGTCACAATTTGGTGGCACAGCAGTGGGATGTCGAAATAAACCCAGTTGTGCCTTTGAGAACTCAGTCTGTGAAAGGGATGACGTCACACCACCGCAACATTCGAGGGGACAATATTTGTGGGGTTTGCTTTTCCAAAGAAAAAAAATCCTAAAAGAGGTTTATGATCAGTTACAATAGAAAAATGCCGCTCATATATGTAATCATGAAATTTTTTAACTCCAGCCACCATAGCCAAAGCCTCCTTATCTATCTGCACATAATTCCGCTCTGTTGGTGACTATGTCCATGAAAAATAGGCAATTGGAGCCTCTTGGCCATTGTAGCAGTGTGTCATTTTTCGTTTTGTGCCCATCTCTAGTCTGAAATATTTAGGTTGCAGTGCTGTAGAGAAATAGGTTCACTCCCTCTATTAGTAGTATATTCTTCAGTATCTCTTCTGATGGTGTAGCTATTTCAGTTCTATCTTGTTAATGTACATAGCATTCTCAATCAGGATGACAGAATATAAATGAAATAATCTGGATGATGCCTACCTTAATCTTATCCAGAATTCACATCTATTTAAAGCTGTTTTACAAGATCAACCACAACCATACTCTTCCTTTTGCCATCTTATTTTAGGATACTGCTCAAGCATAAGACTTTAACAAACACTATCAAGAATGAATAAAATATCATGTGCCATTTTTTCACATGCTTCAAAACCAGCAGCATCTCTAGAACTAGGATGAGTTGTGGTTACCAGAGATAAAGTGAGCTCTGTGTTCTTGCCCTCTGTGCAAGGACACTGTTCCTCGATGAGTAGTAATTCCATAAAGGGCTCACATTCTTGCTTGCAGATTAATCCTCCTTAAACCCTTGGTGGTGGATCAGGATTGACATGGGTTTTGCTTTTCTCTCTTGGGGAAAAAAACAAACCTCCACCTGAAATTGTCTTCCAAAGAAATTTGCACATATTGGTAAAATCTCATAAAAACCACAAGTGTCTGCATTGTCTGTGCTCTTCTCAGACTGGAGAGGACCACATTTCTAAAGCAGTAATGGATGGTGCCCATTGTGCTTGATGGGTTCCTAACTCCTCTTATAACTGGCAATAAAGCTGAAAGTTTAGCAGTGGGGATATAAAGACCCTGAACCTCCATCTTTCGTAAGGAAGCAGGCATAAGTAAACTGGCTGGGTAGATCCTCAGCTGTTCTTGTGTTTCATTGGTTCAGCCTCCACTGATTAAACATGAAGAAGTACAGAGGCAACAACCTGAAATCAGTACCAAAAACACACTCAGCATGTAGCAGCTGAGCAAACAAAGCTCTCAAGTGGAGGGGCAAATCTATCAATTTTCCTTACTCCCACTTTAAAAAATAAATAAAGTGTTTTCTGCTATATTTTTTGAAGAAATTTGTGAATTTGCAAAATTTTGTCTTTGGCATAGTAGAATACTTCCACTAGCTGATGCATTGGCAACACACTCAATTGGTCTTATGTTTCTGGAACTGCCCTTTGAATGCAACATCTCTGTCTCCCCTAAACTCCCAGAATCTGATTTGGCATTCTTACTGCTCTTGCTCTCAGAGTCAGTCAGCAGATTATTGCATTGAGTTACCTGCACAGTTCAAAACCTCTTTTACCATATATTTTGCCTACATGCAATGCAGTGAATTACAAGACAATAAATGCAGATAAGTTAATGTATAAAGACGCACCTTGTTTGAGTGGCCCTTTCCATATGCTTTGTTCAACCTTTGTAGCAAGATAAGTAAGCATTAGCTCTACGAGGGATCTACTCTTATTCTGGTGATTTAAAAACTGGAGTGGTAGGCTGTAGTTTAGTATCTTTCCTTTCTGCCCCTTAAACTGAACTCTTTTTGGCATATGAATATACTGACAAATTAAATTGGTTCGTAAACATATTCATCATTTATTTCTTTTTCCAAGGAATTGTCTAATAAGGAAATATATCAGCAGTCTGGTTAGCCTAATTTGAATCTTGACTACATGGCCACCAGCACTCTAGATCAGTGGTTCTCAACCTGTAGGTCCCCAGATGTTCCTGGACTGCAACTCCCAGAAATACTAGTCAGTTCAGCTAGTGGTAAGACTTCTGGGAGCTGCAGTCCAGGAACATCTGGGGACCCACAGGTTGAGAACCACTGCTCTAGATTAACATTGAAAACCCCGAAAAGCTACAGTTATGGCTGTTGTTACTATTACTATTGTTTTATCAAAAAGCATGGCACAGAAAAGGAGTACACCATACAACTTAAATCTCTTTATCCTATCCTGGCCATATTCATATACACTTATTCTACCTCCTCCAGGAATCAGAGTCTAGCTTTTCTAAATTTTAGCTGGGTTGGTCGAACTAAAACTTCAATTTCTAAGTCTAGAGTCAGGAGGATTACGAGTACCTCTGCTTTAGATTTTTTAATAAATAGTGAACATTTACTTCTGAACAGTAGCATCAAAAAGGAATTAAACCTGAAGAGATCCAGCTGACCTTTACAAAGTGCGGGTCCAGAGGGAGGCAGCAAGAACAGCATGCTTGCACATTGAGGCTGTTGTACATGCTGTAGCTTTTGTTAACAGTTTCTATTAAATACATCACATAAACCTTCCACATAAAAGAGTTTGTATGAAGTTGTATAATTATTGTTAGAATCCATTGGACATCTGCATTGCAACATGTTCTCCACAGAGGTTGTTGTGTCAGAGATGTAGGATATGCCAAGGTTGACTGTTGTGCTGGAGACCTGAGCCACAAGTAACCATGTGTGGTTGTTATCAGGATCATATTTGTCTTTATTTGCTAACTTTACAATATTTAAACTGGCTCCCCCAAAATAGTGGAATTGTCATTTCAGCCATAATACACACACACACAGAGACAAATCCATAAGATCTGTGAGTCATTAAGTTTTGCAATCTGCTCTTTCTTAACTTGTTTTATTCTAAACTTTGTTTGTTGGTTTGTTCATTTGTTTTATTCTAAACTTGCTTTAGAATAAAACAAAAAAATAAGCCAAATATTCAGGGCAGTCTAGCAGGTATACATCATACCATTTGATCCCAACCTTAGTATTTGCTGTTTTGTGAGTACCTTTTAAAGGTTCCCTCCACCCACTGACCCAGCTCTGATGCTGTTTGCCTGTGTCCAGCTTCTCCAGACAAGCAGTTAGTTCCTGCAACCTGGAGGGACCTAGGGCGTGTTGCCAAGCAAATGTATAGTATTACAAGTTCTCCTTTCTGTAACTCATTTTAATTACCATGGACAGTCAGTGGTATAGGTATTCACTGAAATCATCCCACACATGGAAGGACACAACAATAAACAATGAACACATGCAAGTGACAAGCTTTTGAATGTGGCAGCCTTCTGCCCTGTGTATATTTGGAAGGCTTGACAAATATAAGACTGAAAAATCTGAAACTGCAAAATGGATTCAAGGTATCAAATATGTGAGTAGTATTTGAACTGGGCAGTTATCTTTCTTTAGATTTGGTCCGACCCTATGTCCAAAACTGAATAAGGCTGATTTTAAAACTTTGACATACAATGACGCTATAAATTAGTGACCTCCAAAAGGTCCTGTCATGAACAGGTCTATTCAACACTTGCAAACACTTGCATTATTGAGTAAATCAATCTCATATTCAGGCCTCTTTTCCTTGTTTCTTGATCTATTATCCATTCCCTTTTTTTTTTGGTTCCCACTCTACCAATAGCATAAATGTTTTAAAGCCCTGTGCATAGAAAATGCAGGATGCTAAAATCCTTATAGCTATACCATCCTGTGCTCTTTTATCTTTCACAAGTACAGTAGTATATGTAATCTTTTCTGTCTTTTCTCCCACCCACCCCCAACTAACCAGCAAACAAAAGTGTTTAAAACCTTTCATCACTAAATTGGAAGATGACTGGGAATGTTCTGAGGTCATTCCTGTTCCTTTCTAAATCGTGTCCTCAGCAGAAAAGACTTACCAGATCCCAATGACCTTCATATTCCCTCCCCACCACAGGATTGCCTCCCGAATCTCTAAAATTATTGATCCACTGGATTTTGATGATCTTTCCCTAATATGCTAGGTATGTTAGTCAGATGTATGTATACATGCTTATTAAGGATATTAGCAACCTACTAGTTGCCATAAAGGCTGACTGTTTCAGCCCATACATTTCTGAAAGATTACATGATTTGATTTACAGTGGCATTTTGGGAGTTGCAGCAATGTGTTCTTTCATGTTTGAGAGAAGTGGCATTGTTGCCATCTCTGTAGGGCTAGTTTCATGGGGAACCAAGGCAATAGCTGAACACACTGACCATATGGAGCACTGGAGACATTATTATTTCGACTGTGCTGCTACTGGCTTATTCAGATTAATCATATCTGGCATTCAGATCATTCCAGCATTGCTCATGAAGAAATGGGTGTCTGGGAAAAACACGAGCTTCCTTGCCCATTCACTTATTGATGAAACAGCAGAGAGAGAAAGAAAGAGAAGAAATAAGAATGTGGGTAATAAAATTAAGCATGTATTGTAGATCTTGGCACAAATAAGAGAACAGGTTTCAGAATGTTAAAACACGTACGTTCTTTTTTTATTAAAAATATTTATTTTCTCCTGGAACATCCAGGAAACAATATATTTCTTTGGCTTTTAGAGAACAACAACAGGCAGAACCAGTATGTGCAGCCAATATCACAGTTATAAATTCAGCAGTGGAGATCAAACAGAAAGTATTAGCTTAGTGAACAAAATTATTTGCTTAGACTGCAGAGATAGGCAGTGAGTTCAAGTCCCACTGGGGGTTCTGTTTTTATTAGATATACTTCATATATTTTATTCAGCATGTCAAATGTATCACCACACTTTCAGTATGTAATTATCTTGATCATCCAAAAAATGCATAGCCTCTATTGAAAATAGTTAAATAACTCACTTTGTTCAGGGCAAAGGACTAATTAAAGTGGAGAATCCTGTTAAGAACTAAGTGACCTATGCTTCTTGAAGAACAGCCATTGCAAACTTTTAAACAGAGTGGCCTGATCTATAAAAATGACCTGGCACATCCTGAATGAAAGTCCAAATTGGAAAGTAGCTGTATGTCAGACGTTTGCAGTGAGGCGGCCAAGTTTGCGGATGACACGAAACTTTTCCATGTGGTAAAAACCAGAGAAGATTGTGAAGAGATCCAGAAGGATCTCTCCAAACTGGGGGAATGGGCTGCGAAACGGAAAGGCGTTTCAATGTAGGAAAATGTAAAGGAATGCATATTGGGGGGGGTCTAAACTTTATCTATCAACTCATGGGCTCTGAACTATGCGCGATGGATCAGGAAAGAGATCTTGGTGTGTTGGTGGACAGCTCCGTGAAGGTGTCTACCCAATATGTGGCAGCAGTGAAGAAGGCCAATTCCATGCTAGGAATTATCAAAAAGGGGATTGAAAATAAAACAGCCAACATTATAATGCCATTGTACAAAACGATAGTTTGTGGAACTTCCTGCCACAAGATGTGGTGATGGCATCTAGCCTTGATGCCTTCAAAAGGGGATTGGACAGATTCCTGGAGAAGTTCATCACAGGTTACAAACCATAATGGAGATGTGTAATCTCCAGGCCTAAAATTGTAGTACTTCAAGTACCAGATGCAGGGGAGTGGTGTGAAGAGACAGATATATAGTTTCGTGTGCTCCCAGGCACATTTGGTGGGGCCACTGTGAGATACAGGAAACTGGACTGGATGGGCCTTTGGCCTGATCCAGCATGGCTCTTCTTATGTTCTTATGTTCTTATGTCTTCATTCTCTGGGTGTTATAGTATGTTTCTCAGTTCAAACCAAAAACAAACATAAAAATGCATATAGGTGGTTTGATATTAATGGCATATAGAAACTCATGTTTTGAAAGACAGTGGACAAAACCCAATTGATATGGCCAATCAAAGTAGACATTAGATGGAACTTGTAAATCAACATTTCTGCAAATTCCATCAACTCACTGTGTCTAATCTATTCAGGATTAATAATTGACAGAAATGGTTAGTTTTAAAGAAAACAAAAGCTGTAAAATACTGGTTTATCACATGCAGAAGAAAACATTTAAAATTTTCCGCAAAGAGGTAAACCCCAAAGTGCATGGTTTGCTTTATTGCAAAGAGACTGTGAGTCTACGGTCCTGCACACACTTACCTGTGAGAAAAACCTATTGATTCCAGTGAGCTGTTTTTAAATAAATTACATAAAAGAAAAGGCAAGACCTATAGTTTACTTTGTGCCAAAGCCATCAACGCAACCCATGGTCATATAACAGCCTCTGAAAAAGCCAATAATTTCCCTTTTTTATGGTGAAATAATGGGTCTTTTTGTAAGTAACAAGCTGCAATAGTTTTGTTGCTGCTGCTGTTTAATAAGTTCAATGAATTCTGTTTCTGGCTAATAGTTTTGAAGACCATCAGTTCCTCTGTAAACAAATATATACAACTGGAGTATCACCCCTGTAATAACTGGGTTCATCAAGTAATTAAGAATGGAATGGGATGTTTTATGCTCCATCTTAGAATTCTGATTCAGTCCTACAATGTTCAGTGTTTCTCTTGTGATGACAGAACAATGGGGGGAATCCTCCTGTGACTAATTAAACACCTGTAGGTTCTCTTACAGAAGAAGCAAACCTTGTAGAATCTAATGGATGAAGCTAGTGTGCCCCAGTTGGTAAATGCAGTAAATTAACATTCTTTTGGCAACCATTAGCTTTTTGCAGCAGTTTTAACTATTTTATTTCCATCTGTAGGGTGATACTGTCAATTAATTTCTGCCAATGAGGAACTAGGAAACATCCCCAAATGCTAAAACATTCGCCTGTGGATTCACTTCTTTAAGAATGTCATAGATTAATCTCAAGATTCCAGAACCTTCCACAGGCTGCTGCTGTTCCATTGCTGGGGTCTTACAGCTAAGCTGCTTGGTAGGATAATTTTTTATGAGTATCACACTTGCTTCACTCATTGGTTGGAATTCGGTGGCTGTGAGCAATCACCCCTTTTGACTAGTGGTAAATACCTTATCAAATTGCCTGTTCTGAACATGGAATGCAGTATTCTTACTCCATTGTGAGGTATTTTAAACTGTGCTATATTGCAGATTAGAGATGGGCACGAAACAAAAAAATGGTGTTTTGGTTTTTCGTTTATCGTTGAGAGGTCTGTTTCGGTTCATTTCCGTTTGTCATGAATTTTTGGAAAATTTTCGTTACCGTTTTTCGTTTCTTTGTCGTTTCTACCCGCTTTTTGCGCGATTTTAAAAGCATTTCCATGCGCAGGCATCCCCCAATGCCCCAGAGCAGAGGGAAAACACTAAAAAAAATGGATGCTGGCACAGACACAGTATAGACTAGGTACGCAGGGAGGCTGCAAAGGCAGCGGCGGGCGTTGCCCAGGGTGCAAGGCAGCCGCAGAATGACTGCACTGCGGGGCAAGGGAGGGTACTACTTACCGAGAGGTACGCAGCACACACACACACACAGGGAGGCTGCAGGACTGAAGCTAGAGTCACAGAGACAGTAATCCCACCCTAACTCCCACCAGAGATTGCAAGGAGGACAGGGGCTGCCAGAGCTTTTTATGCCCTCTGTGGCTGCCAGACCTGCCCACCCAGTCTGCAACCTGGGCATGCTATTGGTTGAACATGATCCCACATCACATGGCTTGCCTCCATTTTGTGGCTGGTGGTGACATCCATTTTAAAGGGAAAAGAAAAATACATCACGATGGGAGAAGACAAAAACAAAAGTTTTAAGGACCCCAACCCCCTGGTAGGTAATAATTTCAAATAATTATCACATTATCGCTGTGTTTTTACGGATGTCCAGGGTGTTTTTTATCATTTAAAAAAGCTCATTTCATTGTGCGTCGCCATTAATGGAAATGAAACGTAACGACCACAATTTTCGTGGTTCTGTTCGTTTAGTTGAATTTTCATCACAATTTTCGTTTGTCGTTTCATTACGTAACGGAATGACTAACGAATAATGGAAACGAAAAAATGTTCGGTCCGTGCCCATCTCTATTGCAGATCCAAAAAAAAAAAAAACTCTGCAGTGCCCTCAGGTTCCCTCATTACTTGTTGTGTGAAGAACGACTACTTGCATGTTTTCTCATCCTCCATGTAAAAGTTGTCTTCTTAACACATGAGGCCAGCACATTGGGAAAATAGGCAGACACTGGAAGATTTTATTTGCACCTATATGAGAGCAAAATTAGCAGCACTCCCCCCTACCCCCTAGCATTTAGCAACATTATTTGCACACAAAAAAATAGTAATGAGAAGCTGAATGTATTCACCATGATCATGTGTAGCCTGCAGTGAGGTTTGCAGAGTAGGTTGTTTTGCTACATAAATATGTGGAGACCAGGAAATTAGCCAATCCAAAGGTAAGCATCTAATCTAGACTGATTTCTGCTTATGATTTTGTAACAGTTAAAGTACATCTGATCTTGCCTGATTTTGGAAGCTAAGCAGGGTCAGGCCTGGCTAGTACTTAGATGGGCGACCACCAGGGAATACCAGGTGCTGTAGGTTCTGGCAAGCCACTCCAGTATTCCTGCCAAAAAAAACTCCATGGACATGGGGTCACAATGAGTCAGTCACAACTGAAGCAACAAACAACAATCCCCCCTAGAAAATAAATTGCATGGATCTCTGTTGTGTATTGACATGTTAATAACATATCCACTGAAAACCTGTTTCTTAACATAACAAGTCATAATACAGTAGTCCTATTGAATCATTGGGGATTTGGTGAGTCACCATAATTTCCATTTACCTGAACAGCCTACTCTAGTTATAATGTATATGCTAAAGTAAGTAATAACTAGAGTAGGCCAGTTTAAATCAATGGAACTGACAGAGCATTTGACTCTCCAAATCTCCATAAAGGCCTAGGCAACTGCAATATACTATGCTAAAGAAGAGATAAGTGGGGAGGGAGGAAACCCATCAAGGAACAGGACCCATTGCTATAGGGAATAAAAGTGATTATAGTAAGAGTATACAAAGTGTATTTTCGAAGGCTTTCACGGCTGGGATCTGTTTGGTCATGTTTTGGAAGTTTTTCTTCGGCCGTTACTTCACGAACCTCTCGCTGCGCGGCGAGCCGTGATTTCTGCGCGAATCGGTCGGTTTTGTCCGCACGATCCTCCATTTTGGATGCGGCGCCACCCCGACCACGCCCCGACCACGCCCCTAAACCGTGCTCCAAGCGGGGCGAGAGATTCCCCTGCCGGAGGCCGGGAATCTCCCTCGCTTCGCATCCCGCTTTGTATCCAAATTCACGTGTGGCCAGTTAAAAAGTATATTTATTTATTTTTTAACTTACTTTTTCTCCGAAATGCCGATGCATAGATATTTCGGTTAACCCGTTCTTTTGATCTTGCCTTCTGTAAACGGGGCAGGGGCAACAGAGGGGGGGCAAGCGTCCCCGGGTGACGTGAGCAGAGCCCCTCCGCTGGCAAGGGATGGCGAAGGGCTGCGCAGAGGGAGGGGGGATGGGGTGTCGGTGCCGCCGCCGCAAGACACCCCCGCGCGCGCCCACCCAGAGAGCGGCGGCGGGGCACACAGGGCGATGAAGCTGAGAGAAGCCTCTCCCCGCCCCGCCCCCCCCCCCCCCAAAAAAAACCAACCCAGCAGCTCTGCTTCAGGGAAACACGATGGCCGCCCACAAGTCCTCTGACCGCAAATGACAGCCAGGTATTGATGCATCGATACGCCGTGGTAATTTTCTTAAAAAAATAAAAGAAAGCAGAAACCGGACGTTGCAAGTAAGCTTCCGAATGCGAAGGGAGCACGTGAAGTACTACTGGATTCGACCCTAAAACCTCGCCCGGTGAGGACACGGAAAGAGGGGTGGGGGCGAATGGAGACCTCGTGACTACCACGTGACCGCCTTCGAATTCATAGCGAAGGCAATCACGCTGCGAAGAGAAGTTCTTCGTGAAGTGACGGCCTTCCTGGTGTTTCACAAGACTCTGTGGCTGGCATCTTCAGAGGGCATGGAGCTCAGGGAACTAGGAGTTCTCTCTGTGCTCTGGGTTATAAAGTGAGTGAGACTGTGGGATTTTTAAAGTTGTGGGAAAGAGGAAGTTTGTCCTATACAGGAGAATAGGTGCTAGTCATTGTATTGTGATGGAGGGATTTAGAAATCCTGGAAGAGGATATCAAGTCCAGTATGTTTCAGGGTGTGTTCCACTACTGCTGATTTTTCTGGTTGTTTTAGTCTGCAGTGTCCTTCATGTTTTTTGATTCCAGACTGGATGCTGTGCTTTGTGGTCCCAATATATACCTGGCCCCAACTACAAAGTATTTGGTATACTCCTGCAGTGGCGAGTGGTTTCCTTTTGTCCTTTGCTGACCGTAGCATCTGTTGTATTTTGTGGTGGGTCTAAATACTGTTTGTAGGTTGTGTGTTTTTTTGAACACTTTGTCCATGTGGTCCGTGACTCCTTTTATGTATGGTATAAATACTTTGTTGGAGGCTGTTTTATTTCTTCAGTTTGGTCTTGTTCACAATAGAACAGCTAACAACACATATCAAACTACACAGAAGGGTTGCTGCTACCCTGATTTCATTGAAACCTCTTAAACCTAGAGCACAGAGAGAACTCCTAGTTCCCTGAACTCCTTGCCCTCTGAAGATGCCAGCCACAGAGTATGGGGAAAAGTCAGGTAGAAAAACTTCCAGAACATGGCCAAACAACTCGAAAAACTCACAACTAATATAAAAAGTGTTCCTAATTTGTATGTCACTGTAATGCAATGGTCAGAACAGCACCACTCACTGAGAAATAACCCGTTTATAGTTCATTTTAATACCAGGATGAGGCAACAAGGGAAAGTGTGTAATGATCACCATTCATAATGGTCATGACTTCTACCTGTAATGTGAGTAAAGTAATTTGGATTTTACATTTCAAATCCCAAGGGAAGGGAAGAATACTGAATCTTTAGAATGTAAGAATGGAGTTCATAAATAATTTGATACACTGAAGACAAGTGAAGTAAAAATTTACTAAACAGAAATGCAGTCTTTTGGGCTAAATCTAATGTGCCTTTTATGATGTCTCAGGAATCTTTAGCACAAGCCCTCACATCTGCAGCCCTGAGGTGTTTTCTACCCTCTGAAGTACATTTTTAAGATATTTAGGACTTGGGTACTTCAACAAGCTACCACTTTGGGCCTTTTTACACGACCCCTAAGATCCGCTGGTCCCTTAAATTCGGACCAGAGATCTTGAGGGTTCATTGCTGTTCTTCCCTCCCCACCCGCTCGGCACTTCTTTGTTCTGTCTACAGGAGGGGGGGGAGGGAAAAAAGCCTTAGACAGGGACAAAAGAATAAAAGGCTTACCTCCCGGTGTTGGGGGAAGTTGCTCCGATCTCCGTTTACTTCCTGGTTCCTATTTAAGGGGCGGAGGCAAAAGAAAAACAACAGAAAGAAGCGAGGAGACCTCAGGCAGTCTCCGGATCAAATATTTTTCACCATAAAAAAGCAGGTACAAGAAAACTGCTGTTTGGTCACGCTAAGTGGGTGGGGTCGCACTTAATTGTCTGCAAACTCCGGAGCTGGTGGGTAAACATTTTTATCGTCCGGAGCTTGCAGCCATTTGCGGCGGAGTTTAGGGGTCGTGTATAAACGCCCTTTGTCATGTAGAAACTGCTTTGACAGCATTGCTGTGAGGAGAACATTAAGGCTGATTAATTAAACAGGTATTTTAAAATCAGGTGTTTGATCAGATGGTTTAATTATTTGCATAAGAGATAATATAAATAATATACCAGTATCTAAATTTACAATAGGGGAGTATTTACAATACAATGATAACATAATATCCACATTTACTTAAATGTGAGAATGACATGGAGATACTACACCAATCTGTAAAAAAGCAATTTTGGGAGTAAGTTATAACATTGCTGTCTGTTGTGCAAACAACAAGGGACTTTAAATATGGGAGGGAACAAAAGCCCAGAAAAGATTTTTTAACAATTAGCAACTGGCATTGGATGAAATAAGCCAGGCCTGTCCAACAGGTAGACCGGAGGCTACCAGTAGCCCACGAAGGGTTCAGAAGTAGCCTGCCAGCCATCAATAAAAAATGTGAGGGGAGAAGTTCTCCACCTCTAGCTCCCCCACCCCAAGGACCACCACTGCCCCATCAAAGATCTGGGTCTACCAGCCCACTGTCTCAGCTGAGCGGGGCAGTTCAAGGGCCATGGCACAGTCCCCTGCTCTCCCTACCCTTCCATCCTCCTCCTCCTCCTCCCCCCTCCCCCCCCCACAGCTGCCTCACAGAGACTGTGACCTGCCGCTCCTCCTGCTCCCCTTCTGAACCATTCCCTCCTCCTTGCACCACCGTGGCGATGTGATTGCCCCGCTGCTGGCTTGGCCCATCCCAGCTGCACAGAGAGCATGGTAGAGGTGAGTGAGAGCTATGGGCAGCAGCAGCAGTGGCAGCAAGGGGGCTGGAAGGGAGAAGGGGGGAAACAGGAGGAGCAGTAGAGTCAAGTCAGGCCCCAGGCAGGTTGGGAGGGAAAGTGCACCTTAAAAAAAAAGTCTTCCAGCAGCCTGGCCAAGCAGAAGGGGAGATCTGCTCAAGCATGCATGCACCTCCCTTGCACCCATCCACACTGGCTCGAGTGGGTGTAAGGGAAGTGTGAGCATGGTCAGCCTTACCATAGGAATGCACTGAAATATGTTCCCTCCAGAAAGGATTAATTGATTTTCAATGTGTTCCTATGGGAAACCGCTGCTCTACTTACAATTTTATTTTTACTTATGAGCATATGCTCGGAACAGATAAAATTCATAAGTAGAGGTTTTAGTGTAGCAGCCCTCTGGCACTTTCATCTGGAAAAAGTAGACCCAAAGTTGGACATTCCTGAAATAAGCTATAGTTTCCTACCTTTCTTCTACAGGCATGTTTTAAATGAACCCCTATGAGTTAGGATGTAGAGGATGTCTTCCAGAAGGGTTACCATGTTTGCCTGCTCCACCAAAACAACAGAGCATCTTGCATAAACATAAAGACTAAAGTTCCCTTCATCAAATGTACAGCATATTATCCTCTCTTGGCAGGAATGCATATATACCCCCGTGCAGACAGGGCAATATTGTAAACTGAAGTCAAATGTCAATTAAAAGGCAAAATCTACAGACTACAAATATTCAATTACTGTACAGCTTTAATGTTTGTAAAATATGCACAGTGACAATGCACCACAGCAGTAATAGGCGATAATAACACAATAATCCTAGCGCTGCTAAATTAATTAACACCTGTAGGGCCCAAGAAACCATTGTCCTCGTTTCTGTCCAAATGAATACATACTGTATAATCAAACTTGGTTATTAGTTGCAACTGAGATATTTTCATGCTGGAGCCTCCTTTTGAAAGTCTTCTAGAGAGGACAAGCACTTTTCAAATATACCCCAGCATCTAGAGATACTGAACTGTCCCCCCATTTCTGATGTCTGAGTTGTGTATATTTATTCTTTTGTGAACAAGCTGAGCCATTTGTCCTGTGTTAAAAACAAAAGGAGCTGCCTAGATGCCCTAAGCACATCCGATCTCACCTGATTTCAGAAGCTAAGCAGGGTTGGCCCTGGTGAGTACTTGGATGGGAGACCTCCAGGGAATAACAGGTGCTGTAGGCACTTGGTGTAGGAACTGGCAAACCACTCCAGTATTCCTGCCAAGAAAACTCCCAAGGACATGGAGTCACGAAGAGTCAGTCACAAATATATTTACACACACACACACACACACACACACAAACACACACACACACACACACACACACACACACACACACACACACACACACACACACACACACAAAAAAAAAAAAAAAACAAAACAAAAAGACATTGCTGACAAATCACAGCTTGTACCCCATCTGGAGGGAAGCTGGCGAGGTTGTACATGATGTTCTTACATCCTATGATACTATCACCAGAATGAATATGGAGAAAGGCTCAATTATACAGTGATTGTAGCTTCCTTCTTTGTATTTCTGATATGGCTTTGTGTTGTTGCTGTTGCGTTGCTGTTATACAATCTGTCTCTAAGAACAGGCTTGCCACCCTCAGGGCTCAGATATAGAAGTAGAATTGTCTGAGATACACTGCACTACACTGGAATAGTTTTAGTTGGAAACTCCAGTAAGGGACTGGAAATGGGATCATATTTCCATATTTAACCTCGATATTTACTTTGGAAATCTTAACAGAAATCTCAGTGCAGCTCTTAATAATCCAGAAACAACCAAGGCACAGGTCATAGATATTTTCATGACCCTCTAAGTTTTAATTATGGGAAGAACCAATTGCATCTTAAGATAGGGTTATGGTACTTTGTACTGAAACTCGAAGATAGTTCAAGCATTTTAGTGAGAACATGGCAGCAAGTTGACATAAACGTTTTCCCATAGGATTATCTGAATGTTCCTTCTGAAAGAGGCAATATTATCATCCGAGTGTGTCTGAATATCATGGTCAGTGATATGAAATCCATGCCCCAACCCTAACTTGATTTAAGGCATGTGTGATTGTGGTCAAGTCATTCAGGCAATGAAGGACTTAACAGTTCAGCACCTTGTACAACATTAATACTGAATATTAAATTACTGTTTTGTATCAATATAATGATATGAGAGAAACACTCTGATCTGTTTCACTTCTGCCACTGAAATGAGTTTGGAAGTGAAACAAAGGTGTACCCTAGTTGTGGTGGGAAAGAGACCAAGAAGAACAGGCTGGTCAGGACCAGAGCATGAGAGAGCCAAGACGTCTTGAGAAGCATTGTGGTGGTCTGGTTGTACCTGCTTCTATAGATGTAACAAATATCTGGCTATGGTGTCATGCCATCATTGCTTTCCAATATGTAGCAGGTATGATGATGCTGTGACTCTAAAATGTAAATTTACAAATGCACCGAGTGGGTCTCTTTTGTTTTATTTTAGAGGGTGTTATCTGAGGGAAACAGTCTTATATACGGTCGGGATTTAAAACAATAAATATGTCAATTTATTATAATATAGAACAGAATAGAATAGAGTAAAACAACAACAACAACAACCCATGCTGGTACATGAAGGTTCTGTCTGTTGTGTCGTTACAGTTGTGACCGACTCTTCATGACTCCATGTCCATGGAGTGTTCTTGGCAGGAATACTGGAGTGGTTTGCCAGTTCCTACTACAGGCGCCTACAGCATCTGGTATTCCCTAGTGGTCACCCATCCAAGTACTAACCAGGGCCGACCCTGCTTAGCTTCCAAAATCAGGCGAGATCTGATGTGCTTAGGGCATCTAGGCAGCTCTCACATGAAGGTTAAAGGGTGGCAATTATATAATCCAGCATGAGACGTTTAAGTCTTGTCTCCCCACTATGTTGTGGAATCCACAGAGAACTGAACCAATCCACTAAGCATTTTACAGCATTGTCACCTGAAGATTTTTAAATGCTGCCCCAAGCTTAATCACACCAGAGGTTAATAATATTTTTAAATCTCGGGCTAAAACTTACCTCAAGAACTTGAAAGCATTTCTCCTCATTTTAAAAACAATTTTTATGAACCAGGGTGCTAAGAAAGAGAAGTCCCTGGCACCCTGAGGAGAGGAGGTGCTCAAATACTCAGAGGACTCTGAGTAACTCAAGGCAAGTGCAGAATATTAAACCTTAATGATAATTCTAGCCCCAAATCTAACCACCCCATTCACCCTTAATTCAAGGGACTTTTCATGGGGTAAGAAAATACCCCACAACTCATTCACTGAAAGTCTTCTTATCCTGGTGTACAAAATTTAAGTCCAGGAACTAAAATGTTTTAGCTGTACCACTCATCATTTCAGGCAATAAACCTCTAGGCATGCAGGGATTTCTCACTGTGATATAACAGCTGTTGGATGCTAGACTTGATTTTCAACACAGCGGCTGAAATTCAGTAATGTCCTTGCTTTTGTTGTGCTCTTGTCTTTCTTCAGCCAAAAGTAAGAGAAGCTGAAAGCCATCCCTGCTCATAAAACAGAGTTTCTGCTGTGTCTTCATTTCTCTCAGATAGATCAATCCACTCTGTCCTGACCAATTTGCTCTGCTGTCGGATCACTGCCGCCCATGTCCTTGTTGCTGTTTTGCTGGATTAAAAACTAAACTGTGTTGGATGAGAGTAGCAGAGATTCTTGCTTTGGTTTATTGACAGAGTCTATTGACATCTCTCCTGTCCTGTTGCTTCTTCATCTGAGCCAAGGACGGAATGTAAAAGTAGGACAATTGAATGAGTATACTAGGTTGTCTTGTTCTATCATGACACAGGTGTTCGAGGAAGGGTCATTTAGCTCTTCCAGACACACTTTGTATGTGAACATTTCTCACTTTATGAACACATGTCTCTACTATATATACAGTAGATATGGGCATGAATCACATTACATGTGTTCCAAATTATATGTGTTCCAAAATGGAACTATGCTAATCCAGTTAGGAAATGCTGTGTGTATTTGCCCAGAAATAGCTTGTCATCTAATAAATAAAGGAATATAAATAAATCACTGAACCAGCCGGGGGCATATCTAGGGGGGCAAAAGGGTACATCTGCCCAGGGCGCAGCAATCTAGGGGCACCTGGAGGGGGAGCAGCAGGAGGAAGCCGTGCACCCTCCTGCCACTCAGCAGTCCTCCTTTCTCCTAAGGCAGGCATGTCCAAACTTTGGCCCTGTTGATGTTTTGGACCGCAGCTCCCGGAATTCTAAGCTTATATTGCCAATGACAAAGGACCGGGGGAATTGCAGTCCAAAACATCTGGAGGGCCGAAGTTTGGACATGCCTACCCTAAGGGAAAGGTGAGTTGCGAAGCAGGCAGACAGGCAGGAGCGTGATGGCCTCCTTTTCCTCTTCCTTGCCTTGGTGGGAGATGTGTAAGGTGCGCACATGCACCCACTCCAACACCCACAGGGTTCGCCCCCCCTTTGCTAGGTCGGTGCAATGGGGGGGGGTTTCAGGAAGGGCGCAAAAATGAACTTTGTCCCTAGGCACTCCAAATTCTGGCTATGCCTCTGGAACCAGCCAACAAAAATATACATCAATTTGCCTGCAGTTATATGGCTTTAGAATACTAAATTGAGAGGGCTTGTGCATTTTCTTGATGGCTACACAAATTATCTTTGTCAACATGTTTTCTGTCCGGTGCCCTACAAGTATGTTCTTTGAGAAAAATATGATTGTAATCCAACATGTCTGGAGAACATGAGTTTATAGAAAGCTAGTACATACTGTCTGTAGAATGATGCAAAGGTATTTTCAGTCCAAGACTAAAGACAATCTTAAAATTCCACACACACAAACACACAAACCAGCTTATAGGTCATCCACACATGGTACTGAGTTCATTTCACTGCAGGATAACTGTCTTGATCAGTTTTGCACTTGAAATAAAATGTGGTGATATAAAATATAAAACGAGGCTCTGGCACTTTAACTGCCAAGCCATGAAGCCCTTTTAAGAAGTTGCTGGCCTCAAGCTGCTTCAACAGATGTGAAGATGTACCATTATAGGTTATCATTGCTATAATACATTTTCGTATATGGTTGAGCATCTTAATTCTGCCACTAAAATGAGATATGCCAGCTCATGTTCTCATGGTGTGGAGACTTCCTTCCTTCCTTCCTTCCTTCCTTCCTTCCTTCCTTCCTTCCTTCCTTACTTACTTGTATGTGATATGTGATAGGGTTTTTTCTGAAAGGATTGGGAGGTTAATTCAAGCCTTCGAAAAATTAGCTCAGTACTTTTTCAGTGGGGAACTGGATGCACAATGAATCTGTTTACACAATTGTGTTCTTTCTGTCCAGAGAAAACCAGACAGATAAAATTATGTTAGTTGTGTGTTACATACAAAGTAACATGTTACTGAATAAAAGCTTGATGGTGAAATTATAAGGAGCAGGACAATGTTGTTTTGATTGAACTAGTGAAAAAATAGATGCAATTAAATTTTATTTGTTTATTTTATTTACTTATTGGATTTTTATACCGCCCATCTGGCAGCAAGGTCACTCTGAGTGGTAAAAATGATAGGTGACACTATGGATTTAGGAAAGTAAACTCAGGGTTTGACTAGGCGGGCAAATTGAACCAGAGTGGATTAGGCATTATAGCATTGCTTAAGGTCATTTAAGGTGGCATAAAGGTGCATGATATGATCATTGCATCCTATGCTGAGATTGGGTGTTTTCAGGTCAGAAAATCATACTGCACCTCAAATGAACCTGTTCAGCATGATCTAGATCTTCTTTCCATTTAAAAAGAAAAATTGAAAGATTTCTTCCCTTGAAAGAGAAACATTTCTAAGATCAGTAAGCAGCTGTCTCTGGCTGTCTCTAAAAAGGTTCTAAAAAGGGACAGCCAGTCAGATGCTTAATGATCTTTAGAAATCTTTCACTTTAAAGGGAAACTACCTTTCATTTTAAAGGGAAAGAGGTGATAGCAAAGCAGCAGCTTTATTCCAGTCCCAACTATCACACACACTTGAACAGAAAATGGAATAATCTTACTAGCCCCTAATAAAAGAGTATGCCCTGAATGGAACCAAAAAAGGTGTACGTGGTAATGGAGTGGTCATCATCAAAACCATTCCTAAATCCTATAAACCTTAATTTGGTCACCAGCAAAAGGAAGGAACCAGCCCATCTCCAGACTAAACCATGGGATAAATGCCTATGTAGTCACCCCCCTCAGTCTCACTTTTATGGAACTTTATGCCTCCTACCTCTAATAGGACGTTTGTCACATTAAACTAGCTCATTCTCTTTTCCATCTGTTGTTTTGGTAAAGGTGATAGTAAGTCAGCAGAATGGAATATTAAAATGTGCTTGTAGACCACAATGGAAACAGTTCAGAATTAAGCTTTTTTTTTTTTTTAACAAATGAAGGTTATCTGCCACTGGTATACATGGGTTTTCTTTGGAGTCTTTATCAGTTTAAAGGCTGTCCAATGCAACAGATCAAGTGATGTACATTTTTTTCCACACTGTTTGAGTTCTGCAACAATTTGGCTTCTTTGGAATCTTGCTCCCAATCTGGATCCTCAGTGGTGCCTATAAAAATGCCCTGCCCACAACTCCTGTCAAAAGTTCTTGTTGCAACTTGATGATCTGAAAAATCCTTGGTTGTGTCTATGTGTGCCTGAGTGTGAGAGTTAAAGTAAGGTGGAGGACAGTTTTGAATAGATAAAGATGTTTTACATGATTTACAGTTTGACCTTAAGATGTTCTTGACTGTACATTTGAAAGAAGGAGAAACAGAAACTTCCAGATGGAGCGAGGCTTTCTTTTCCTTATCTGAAAGGCTAAAATGAATGCTACTTTCCTGCTGCTCTTTCTTCCCCCTCTTGCTGATAAAAGGAAACTTTTTATTATTTCAGATTGCACAATATGAAAGCCTGAAAGGACCAATAATATACTCTCTTGTTGACACTTAGCACTGGGAACAAATTAGAAGGACAGGATAAGAAGGATGAAAGTCATTCATATATCAGTTGGTACATTACTCCAGATGTCAAGGAAGACATAGTGTCAAACATATTAAGAAGCCTTGGTAAAGGGCAGTCTCCTGTAGAATTACCATGGGCAACAATGGCAGGGTTCAGAAGTCGAGATGTGCTATCCTTCCCATGGATAATATTTTCATGGTGATCTTGAGATAGTGAAATCAAAGGAGACTTCGAAAAAGAATGCGTATTTGTAATGGATGAGTATAAAATCACCCAGATATACATGGAATAAACATGATTCAGGAGTGGCAAAGAGGTAAGATTTCAAAACAACTGGTTTGAAATTTATGTCCTGCCATTAAGCAGTTGACCATGACCCAGGACTTAACCCTCAATGGAGTTCTGGGACCTAGTGCAAGATATATGTGTTGCTGAACTAACCAGAAACATAAATCCAGTGCCCTGATATTCACTTTGAAGTAAATAGTCAGTTGCCAATGATGTCCAACGTAGTGACAATCATCTCAGAGGAGAACATTCTCAAAAATAAGTGAGTTATTGAAAATGAACGTGAAATGAAAGTCAAGGGTATGAAATAGGCCCATGACCTTTTGTTGCTTAAATTAATTGCAACATATCCTTTCTATAATTCTATGTACAGAAGATGACTGGATTAGTAGTTAAACATCACTCTAATGCTGGCAATAACATGATTTGTTCCCTCAAATGTGAAAGCACTACACTATTTCAGACAATAAAGAACAATCTGCATATTACATGGCACAATGGTTTGTTCCCAACCTTGGCTAATTCAGGTGTCCTTGGACTGCAACTCCCAGAAGCCTTCACCACTAGCTGGTCAGGGATTTCAGGAGTTGCAGTCCAAGAATACTTGAGTTACCCAAGGTTGGGTATCACTGACATAGCAGTTTTTCTCCCATCACTTGCTAACCATTGCTTCCTAACATCAGTCACCCCAGTTTTCCTTATGGTAGGGCCACATCTGGTCAGGTATCCATAGACTTGGAGTTTACTAAAATTGTAGTGAAGAATTTCACTAAGAATGCAAACTGCAAGTATGCATTCTGATTTACAGTTTGAACTTGGTTATAGTTCAGTGTGAGCTTTTGTGGATTTGTCCCCTTCTTCAAACATATTTTGTTGTTGTTCAGTCGTTCAGTCATGTCCGACTCTTTGTGAGCCCATGGACCAGAGCATGCCAGGCCCTGCTGTCTTCTACTGCCTTCCGGAAATTGGTCAAATCCATGTTGTTTGCATCGATGACACCATCCAACCATCTCATTCTCTGCTATTCCCTTTTCCTTTTGCCTTCAATCTTTCTCAAAATCAGGGACTTTTCCAACGAGTTCTCTTTCCTCATAAGGAGGCCAAAGTATTGGAGCCTCAGCTTCAAAATTTGTACTTCCAGTGAACATTCAGGGTTTATGAATCTCAGGATTGATAGGTTTGATCTCCTTGTAGTCTAGGGGAGTCTCGAGTCTACTTATACTGTCCTCCGCTCTTCCTCAGTAGCATGTTGGACGCCTCTGACCTGAGGGGCTTATATTCTAGCATCATATCTTTTAACTTTTTGTTACTGTCCTTGGAGTTTTCTTAGCATGGATACTGGATTGGCTTGCCAGTTCCTACTCCAGGTGGACCACATTCAGTCAGAACTCTCCACTATGGCCTGTCTGTCTTGGGTGGCCCTGCACGGCATAGCTCATAGTTTTTTCTGAGTTACTCAAGCCCTTTCGCCAAGACCAGGCAGTGGCCCATGAAGGGAAGCAGACATATTAGAGTGAAACAAAACATTGGAAGAGCTCCCACATGGACACAAACCAGTCTAGTTGTTTTCTAAATCATAATAAAGTTTTAAATGAGACAGAACACAGATATTGGGGGCATAGTAATATAAACAACAAAATAAAGCATGATCTCTCAGGCAGTGCTACTCAGCCTTGGGTTCCAATATATTCTTGGACCAAAACTCCCAGAAGCCTTCACCAGTAGCTGTACTGGCCAGGATTTCTGGATGTTGTAGTCCAAGAACCCCTGGAGACCAACCATTGCTTTAGCTGAAAAAATACATTCTGAATCTGAAGGTTTCTTAATATTAGTATTTATTGTGAACAGTTTCTAAATTATGATCAGCAGGATCAGAAACTCACCGTGCTGTGATAGCCAATGATGATGATGATGATGATGATGATGATGATGATTGATGATGATGATGATGATGATGATGGTGGTGGTGGTGATGATGATGATGATGATGATGATGATGATGATGATGATGATGATGATGATGATGATGATGTACTATAAATTCAATTCCAAATAATGGCATCACAACAAAGTTTTCTAGGTGTAAATACTCAGAAACTGGTGCAGCAGTCCC
The DNA here is from genome assembly GCA_037367245.1 of Phrynocephalus guinanensis. Taxonomy (NCBI): domain Eukaryota; kingdom Metazoa; phylum Chordata; class Lepidosauria; order Squamata; family Agamidae; genus Phrynocephalus; species Phrynocephalus guinanensis. The sequence goes on along the minus strand of CM074736.1, from coordinate 103,522,811 downwards.
TTCTGTTGGCATACTGGAACCTTGTAGCTTGTCCCCCCCCAAAAAAAATCCCCACACTAGCATTTGCTTGCATATTAGTGTCTTCTGATTTGAACTTTCTAATGTAATACATAAATCCAAAACATTATCAGGTTTTATCAAATTTTGTGATGCAGTCCTTGTGTCAACTATATCTATATACAGACATTTATGAACAGGACATGGCAAACAGTGCTGATGGAAAAAATTGTCTAATAAGATTAGAATATATAGAAGAGAAATAAACAATGGTCAACTCATGGAAACTTGGAAACTCTTAGTAAAATATATTGATGAGTTAATTAAGAAGAAACATGGTTTAAAAAATAATTAGATCTAGATTATTGGTCTGAATTGGAAAAAATTCCAAAAACCAAATTTAGGTGGCAAAGCAATGGGGACAGATTGGATGAAGGGGAAAAACACCACATGCAGGCACTTTATAACAGTTTGTAATAAAAACTAGACTGAGAAGCTGTAGATCTCAAGTATTTTGTTGGGTACAGGAGGAAACCAAGCTTAATTCTGCTGCTTGTGAGATGAAAACTACACAACAGCTGCCAGAGTGCAAGGGTCAGCTCTGAAATGTTGGAACAGCTTTTGGGTACCAGCTCCCAGATGGAGTTTCCACACTGGGAAAGCATGGTGGGGAAAGAGCCATCGGTTATTTGGAACAGAGTGAGCTGTGATAGTCCTGTAGTTGTATCTCATGCATTTATACCTAGTGTTGTTTTCAAACGAGTTTGTTCGGCATTTGTTTCTCTTGAATTATTTAAGGCATTCCACCAGCATTTTGGTCTTTTGTCTTTTCGACTTCAGTCATGTCCTTTGGGTTGATAACACATGGCCACAGTTCTCTGTCTCTGTCTTTCCTTGTCATCAGAGAATTTTAAATGTCGCCCTTGGGTTCAGAATGGCCAGACTTTTAAAATCCCTCACCTTGCACACTGGCCCAGCCGACAAAATGGAATTTATCAGTCTGCACTTTGCTCAGCTCAGTTCATTTTGATATGTAAGGTAAATGTTCTCCCATCCTTCATGAAAGTTGGTCCAGTGCTTCCCTAGAGCATTGTTGCCACACAACTTTATGTGACTTATAATATTATATTGACTTATAATATTATATGTTCTTATAGATATCAGATTTAATTTGGTAAACCTTGCAAGTGAATAAACTGTTTGCCTACACCTAAAATCAGAAGAAGACAATCAAAATGGTTTTAAGCAGATTTAGAAGGGAAAGGCACTGATGAGGAAAGCAAGGTTAAGTAGCTGTAGCTGGTTGAAAACCATATGAGGCCTCAAAAGCTGATTGGGGACTGGAATACAGATTTACTCAGTCCTAGTTTTGAACTATAGTTTAGAACTCATAAGTTCAAATACTGTACTTATCTCATTGGAATAGTAAAAAGCTTTTAAAGCCATAGAAACATGCTGAATAAAATGGGGGGATCTTGTGGGCAATACACCCTGTCCTCATTTCTTGCATAGCCCCCACTCTGCTACTCCCTGTTTCTTTTCATTGTTGCGTTGTTGTTATGTGCTATCAACCCATGTCTGACTGATAGTAACCCTGATAGATTTTTCACAGTATGTACTTAAGGAGAGGTTTTATCGATGCCAGTCTTTAAGTAAGAATCCACGGCTACATGGAGAATCAAATCTAGGTCCCCTGTGTCTTAATCCAGCACTATCCGTTATGCTACATGGGTTCCCTTAATTACACTCCCTCTTAGGGAAATACATCTATCTGCTCCTCTGGTGTGCAAAAAGAAGCAGATAAGTAGAATTGTTAGACTTAAATTAGCTGTGGACAGGAAATCAGACTAATAGAAATTAGGAAGGTCTTCATTGCATTGGATTCAGAAGACATCAAATAACTACCTGGATAACTCAGTGATTTTAGGTATCTTGTTCTTGAGCCTGTAGTTGGGAGTTTTTCCTGATTGTACTTCCTGCAGAAGAGTCAGCCTGCATGGATATGGGAAAGCTGCCCAGTGCCGGGGTGCTGTCAGAAGAAGGGAATTGTAAACCACTTCTAAATATTCTATACCTGGCAACCCCTGAAAAGGGTTTTCCATGAATCAGAATTGACTTGAGGGTGCAAAATTATTATTCCAGGATAGGGGGGGGGGGAAGTACCTCATTGGTGCTGAAATATTCTGGTGGACAGTGAATGGCATCCTGTGGTGCAGTAACACAAATGACAGAACATTTGGAAGTGATAGCTGTTGTGAATTTTTTGGACTATTTGGCTGTGCTCTGGAAGTTTTTCTTCTTGACATTCTGCCAGTCTCTGTGGCAAGAAGCTCAGGGAACTAGGAGCTCTCTCTGTGCTAGAGAATTCTGGCAAAGTACCTGCTCTGTAGAAGTACAAGAACAGGAGCCACAAACAAATTCTGTCAAAGAACACAAATTCACACCCACAACAGCCTTCCCTATACCCGCAGGATGAAATTTAGCCAGAATAAGGACATGCTTTTTCCTTTTATATTTATTTTAGAGTATTTTTACCCCGCCTTTCTCCTTGGAAAAGGACCCAAAGCGGCTTACAGTAATGAGGGATAATACACAGTGCAGTACAATTAAAACATGTTCATGTTTATAGTAACCGGTAGCCAAAAGAATGCCTGCACGAAGGAGTATAGCCCATCTACACACCATGGGTGTGTGTGCGCGCAAGTGCAAATGAGATATATCCTGGGTACACATATGATTCTCACTCCACAGTGCCATTAGCCAACTTTTATTCTCTGTCCTACTGGACTGGTGTGATCGAAACACACTCAGGACTTGGGAGTCTAAATAATGGTCTTATATTCACTAATATGCAGAGTTCAGTCATGCATACTGAGCCCAACGGCTTCATTTTCTTCTGTTTCTGCCGCATTAATGACTAGCTTGAGGGAGGAAGAGAAGGAATGAAGGATAGCTATGAGGGATCCGGTTGACATAGCTAACGAATTGGCTTATTAGAGACACTTTCCTAGGGCCTAAGCGGAGCCTTTCTGTCTGACTCTGCAAGAAGTGGGTCATTTTGTTTGGCTGTCAGGCTTTAAGATTCATTTGAGAAGTGGCTGCAACATCTCCACAAGATTTCTCCATCACGCTTCCTTCATTAGGAAATGAGGCCCCTGAAGAATTTAGGACACTGCACGTCAAGGGAATGAACTAAAATAAGCAATTTCTTACACACACACACACACACACACACACACACACACACACACACACACACACACACACACACACACACACACACACACACACACAATGTTAACTTTCTACCTAATCTATACCCATGGAGGATTTATGGTCACACTAGTCACATATTTAGATAAGCTTCCAGAAATACTGAATGAAGATTCCTGATTTCCTGTAGGTTCATTGTGTACCTTCTCTTTCTGCTGCTTAGGAGATTGTAGGGAAAATGAAGAGTCATTGGATACTGTTATAATTTGCAAAAATCTTGCCATTTATTTATTTATTTATTTATTTATTTATTTAATGTGTAGCCCACTTTTCTCCCTTGTAGAACCAAAGCCAGTGTATAAATTTAAACCACACAGGAAATTAAAGCATTACTATATTTTTAGCATTAGAACAGTGTAAAACTACACAATGGGAAATATTTTTTTAAACAAGGAAAACACAGGCCTGCTCACCATTAAAATAACCTTCATTATCAGTTAGTAAGTAGCCAATAGCTAATTTTAAAAAAGCAAACCTGTGTCTGCCAGCACATGGGCAGCTGGGAGCCGATTACACATTCATAAAACACTACAATCTTGTAAATGCAAGGCAAGAGCATGGAACGTAATTCCTATCATCCCTATAAACTATAGTCATTGCTGTTGTACTTCGGCAACATCTAGAGAATGACATGCTTCCAAACCATGTAGTAAATGATGACAATCATATGTGCTTTCCTTTATAGAAAGCTTGAGTCATACAGTTGTAAATTGCTATTGATCTTCATTGGGGCGTGAATGCATCCACTACCTACATTCCCATAATTAGTTCCAGATGAGGTATAACTTGGCCTATATTTTCAGTGTATATAGCCATTTAACTTTGTATTTACTTTTACTATGGAGTGAAGAATTTAAAAAGGGCTAAAGAAGGCTAAACCCAATAAAGGAAGTGACAGTCTTTCATTTCTAAGACCTGAACAGGATACAATCCTTTAGAGATAATTATATCATAGGGTAACATTATATCATAGGGTAAAATCAAAAGATATTTGATAACAACCAAAAGGGCTGCAGCTTATGAGTGGATGAGCTGGGCATTCAAGACAGGGAATGGGAAGCAAGTCAGAAGAATCATGGAATGAAATCAAATTAGTCCATAAGGGAGAAGAGAAAAGCATTAGCCTGGTTCTCGGGAAGTTCATTCAGCACTTTAAGCCATTGTTCACCTTAAGGCTATTGAGACCGTTGTCTACCTAATGAGCCTGTTCAGGCCATTGTTCATCTTCTGAGCCTATTTCAGACCAGGGTGACATGACAACGTCAAAGTGAACTATAAAATGGACTTGCAGCTAGCTTTCTTCAGACTGATGAAGCTGTTTGGATGAGCAGTGAAACATTTCAGTCTCTTAAGAAAAAGAAGTCCAGTTGCCATGACTCAACTTCCAGATAAATTCACCTGGATGACTGAGAATCTTCACAGACATAAACCTGGTTAAAGAAACTGAAAGAGAAAAAAATCAGGATATTGATTTATATTCCAAAATCTGGGGTTCTCTTTGCCACAGAAGAGGTGCATGACAGAGTCTGAAATATCATTATCTAGTGAATATCCAAGTGGGACACCATCCTGTAATTAACCTCCCATAGGTTTATTGTAAGGTTAAAATACCATTCAGAAGTTTTGGGAAGCAAGGTATATGAGACAAATGCAATAGTTAAATATTATACAGGAATCTCCTTTCTAACCTAAGAAGCAAAGTCCTACAGATATCAATATCTATCATCCTAAAGAAATAGTATAAATTTTATATTCAAAATCATTTTTCTTTGTAGCAAATAAGAGGCAGTAGGCCTTCAGTGCTGCCACCAGTTTTGCCTTCACAAAAAAGTTTTGAGGTGGGTTATATTAAGAGACTGTGCTTCACTCAAGGATGCTGAATGAAGAGCTGTCTGACATACTCCAAGGCCCCTTGTCCACTGGCAAACTGTAACGTCCTCCCCCATGTTCTCTTCCATTTCTCCCTATGCCCCCAAACAAACAAAAAACATATAACTAACTAACTGAATATATTTTCCTTGGCCACGAAGTCTTCCCTTGGATTAAGCAAGATCCTCCAAATTTCCTTCAACTTTAAGAATAAGAATATCCAGCAGCTGATCTAGCTGGTACTTGTAGACCAGGGCTGTCCAACTTTGAACGGGCCGAGGTCTACTTTTTCTGGATGAAAGCGCCTGAGAGCTACTACACTAAAACCTCTGCTTATGAATTTTATCTGTTCTGAGCATCTAGCCAGTAGGGAGAGCAGCGGACTGTGCCATGGCCCTTGAACTGCCCTGCTTGGCTGAGACAGTGGTCTGGCAGACCCAGAGCTTTGCTGGGGCAGTGGTGGTCCTTGGGTTGGGGGAGGTAGAGGTGGAGAACTTATCCCCTCACATTTTTATTGATGGCTGGCGGGCTACTTTTGAACCCTTCGCGGGCTACTGGTTGCCTCCGGTCTACCTGTTGGACAGGCCTGTTGTAGACAATCAGCTGGAGGAGGCAGTTGCAGCAGAAGAAAGACATGTAATACCAATGTGGTTGTCCAGCGGAATGTAGTGGGTCTGCTGTGGCAAACAGTTGCCTGCTGGATGAGTGTAGCCTTGGTCATCTGATGGAATAAGATAAACAGAATGGGGATAAGGAGGAAAGAACAAATATTAAGGTAATCTACTCATTATCCCCATCTCCATTATGTGCTTTCCAAGCATGTTCACCTATTTCTGGTCACTGGTTTTGCATTGTTCATGTCTCATAGTAAAATGATAGGATTATTTTTGGAGCTGTGCATACTCTGAAAAGGGAAGGAGCTTTGTGACCTTAGAAAGATGCAGAGAGTAAGCTAAGATATGAATACACAAGAGACCAGGATGACTGTTGGTAGGCTGTTTTACAGTAATGGGAACTCTGCCAGTAACATTCATACCTGACTCAAGGACTTTAATTTCCCAAGAAGGCCTGGGGATTAGTACAGCATCTGAAGTCCAACCTGCAGAGGGACGTGTGTACCTAACTGCTGTGTTTTTTTTGTTAGGTGCCCTCGAGTTGTATATCCTTGTACTGTGAAGTTCAATGGACATGTGCATGGTAGCATCCAAAATTTTGAGGAGAAGGTTGCATACTGACACACCTATCAATATTTGGTAAATTTCTGAAATTTGTGAACTGCTAAGGAATAGGAATAGGCAGTTCATTTTGGAAGCAGTAGCTTCTAAAACAACCCATGGAAGCCCAGGTGCTGTTCGGAAGCATCGGGCTAAATTCCAACCAGGAAGAAGTCTCCTGATGTAATCTGTCCTTCTCCCTGACACTGACCAATCAGGACCTGTGCAGGGAAATGCATCATCCCTCCTCCCTGACTGATTGGCCAGTGCCAGGAAAAAGGACAGATGATGTCAGGAGACTTCTTCCTGGTTGGAGTTTAGCCCGATGTGACCCTGCAGGAAGGTAAGTGATTGGCTGCCTGCATTTCGGAGGCTTCCGAACAGCACCTGGGCTCACATGGGTCATTTCGGAAGCTTTTGCTTTCAAAATGAACAGCCCATCCCTACTAAGGAGCCAGTGTACAATTGGGATCTGTCTGTTTATAAAGGGCTGCATATACTAGCACAAGAACTCATCTATTGTTGTGTATTATGCCATAGCCAAAAATTTCCAGATGCAATATCTGGTACCTCCAGGTAAAAAGGATCTTAAGAAAAGCTGGAAAAGGGCTTGCAAAAGACCTTGGAGAGCTAGTCCTTGCCAAAAGAGATAGTACAGGAGTTCTTAAGGCTGCTCAATATGTAAAGGGTTGATTCATGAGTGAAAATCCATATACCATTTTCAGTGAGGAATTACTTAACTCAACTAGAAGACTGCAAAAATAAAACCTGAGAAAAAATAATGGATGGTATAATTTTATATTAACTGCCTTGGGTACTTTTGGGGAGAAAATCATGATAGGAATATTTTAAATAAACAAATGAATGATTTTCAGTATTGTGTTTGAGGACTGGTGCAGTAATGGTTGGGCTCCTAACTGCAATGTTTGGTAATTATCCACTGTGGTACAAAACTATGAGAGCGAATAACTGACCAAGTGACCATTTAATATTGAAGAGTTTTGCACAACCAAGAATATTGTGGTATTAGGAAATTTCAAAAATTTGAATAATTTGATGTGTGAACTGGCCATGTTAAGGCTCTGTATGGCATGTCAAAAAAAGCTTATGAACTTTATAATGTATTGGCTGAAATCCAGTTGTGCAGCTCTACATGCACAAGGAGGTTTAATCAGCCATGGATAATAACTGCTGATTAAGGTTTTCCTTTGGTGATTTCAGCATGCATGTGACTCATATACCATGCAACAAGGTCACCCTAAAATCACCAAAGGGAGACTTTAATCAGCAGTGATTTTCTGCTGCTGCTGCTGATGTCATACCCATTACGTATACAGAGCTGCACAACAGAATTTGATCCATTATGCATTTCACTGATGTTGCCAAGAAATAAACCAGGAAACACATTTTGCAAATTTGCAAAACCTCAATAAGTAGAGCACCACTCCTTACATTCTAAAATGAACTAATTGCTGAAATCCAGTAGTCAGTTGCAACTAGAGTAGGACCTCTGAATAAGTAAGAGCAGTTGACTCAACAAACTGTCACTGATTCAGTGGGCTACCTTTGTTCCAAATGTCTGCTAGATATCAACTGCTGTCTTTTTTAATGATGGCCTCTTGGCTGAGTTGCCATAATTGTTATGATTGTCCCAATATGTAAGCAATTGTTGCTTTATGCATCATCAGTGTGTTGCGTTGTCATTATCAAAAGTCCAGAAAACTTCCAGGAGATACTGGATTCTTCTATGGAGAAGTTCTGATTTTTTCATCTTGGAAATATGTATAGAAATACAGAACACAGAGACAAAGAATAGCATAAAACTTTGGAAATGATTGTCAAAGTTCCTTAAAAATGTCTAGAAGGTATCTGAGGAATCAACTTTTCTAAGTGTTGTTACCTTCAAATGACTAACCTGGGTGTTATTTTTCACAGCTAAAAATTAAACACTTTAGCTACTACTTACTCTCTTACTACCTCCAAAGCAGCTTATTAAAGGTTGCTACAAGCAATTACATTACTTGTAGTTGCTTCAAAGTTCTGTTTATAAAATGCAAATACTAACTGCTTGCTAGGGTTCATAATTATCAATATGTGAGCAGATAGATCAGGAGGTAGTAACTCTCTTCTGGCAAATGTTGGTCCTTTGAAGTGGCTTTTGGTGCTTTTCTTTTTTTGCTATGCCCCCCCCCCCACACACACACACAAACACACTGTACAGCGCATATGAATGGAAGAAGAGCCATGCTGGAGCTACCAAAAGGCATATCCAATACAACATTCTGTTCACACAGTAGCCAGGAAGAAGCTTTGAAGACACCTGCAGGCATGGCATGGGCAGAATGCCCGCCCAGAATCAGAAGATTAGTTTTTGTCAGGAACAATGTAGGGGATTTAAAAAAAACCTCCTCTGTATTTTAAGAACCTCATAATTATCAGCCGTCAGCCACTGAGCAGCTGTTATTTGCACTGCAAACGTGTGTTGTATGCAATTGATATGACATTAGTATGCCCCCAAATGTTTTGGCAATAAACGTCCATGCTTAGGGATTATTAAATAACTCACCTATAAAAGCTCATCTGAGAAGAAATGTTCAAAAATGCACCTAGCTTATACATTTGGGTTTTTTTGTTTGTTTAAAATCCTTTGGTTCTATGTCTTTTGAATAACTCTAATGTGTTACTTGCTAGATGATAAAGTTAATTTCAGTGCTTGTGGGTCTCAAGACCTTGACCTCACCTCCACATATATTTCCTACAAATGGCTGCTTCAAATCAAAATCCGTTTTAAGGTTTCCTTAGTTTGATTCACATGGTGCTTGCTGTTCTTTTTTTCTAAGATGTTAGGGAAGAAGGAACCCAGCTCTTTGAGCTATTAGTAGGAGCAGTCTTAAAGTCCTTGCAGCATCCACATAGCTTTTTTGTCTTTTTTTAACCCTGAGATCAATCGGTCGTGCTGTCACCGGGAGAACTCTAGCTAAATGGCTGCTTGAGTACTTCTTTCATTGAAATTCCTAAGCAATGCCCAGAGCGTCCAGGGCATCTAAAGGCACTTTTGCTGTAAGTGAAGAATACCTCCACAATCAGTTACATTCAGAGGTCCTGTTGTTTAGAAACCTTGGGGAGAATGTAGGAAGGATTATACCAGCCCCTCTAGAATGGATTCACAATATCTGTGATGCATCAGGTCAAGGTTCCACCTAGAGATGCAAAATTTCTGCAAATTTTGAAGCTCGGAAAAAAAATCCGAATTTTTAACCTGGTTTTTTTTTCTGGAAAAAAATTGGAAATGTTTGGAAAATTGAAAAAAGATGGTACATTAGCATTTCCCCCCTTTTACAGCTTGAAAGTCATTATGTTACTTTAGAAACATAAAATATGACTATGGACAATTTGACTTGGCATAAAATTATCACAGCTAGCATATTAAAATAAAATCATACATGGTGCGGACAAAGTAGATAAGGAAAAGCTGTTTTCCCTATCACACAACACTAGAACTAGGGGGCACTCCATGAAACTTTTGGGTGCTAGATCTCAAACAAATAAGAGAAAATATTTTTCACCCAGAGGATCACTGGTCTATGGAACTGCCTGAAGAAGTGGTGACAGCTGTCAGCCTTGACAGCTTTAAGAAAGGATTGGACAAGTTCATGGAGAACAAGGTTATCAATGGCTATCATTATGGATGCCTAAGGACAACCTCTGGGTTGGAGACATAGGCAGGATATCTCTCAATACCATTTGCAGGGAATCATAAGCAGGTGAAGACATCTGCTTGGGAATACCCTGAAGCAAATGCTGAGCCACTGTGTGAGACAGAATGCTGGACTAGATGGGCTGTGGCTTATTCCAGCACGGCTGTTCTTATGTTCTTATGTAAAATATAGTGTATCCAAACAATTATTGCAAACAGAATATACTTTTAAAATAATATTTATTTATAATTGTAACAAATGGAGTAACAATCTCCTGAACCGTTTACAAAACAATGTTTAAAAATCCAGAATTAACAATTATTCATATTTCCTGTTCATGGTACTGAATAAAAATAAAACAAAACTTAATTTGCATAAAAAGAATTGAAGAGGGGGAAAATGTATAGAAGAGAATAATGGTGAAGAGGACAGAACAGAACCAAACATACTCATCTACATGCAAAAAGAAAAGTAAAACCTTTTTCTTGGGACAATAGCAGCACCTCCTAAAGGAAGAACTACATCTTGTTCTTGCACTGGAGAGTTCAGATTGTATCCTAGGACTTGCTTGTCAACAGTGCAGAGAAATTAGAATAATCTGACACTATGCATATTTTTAGAAATGATTTGAAAAATATTTGAACACTCTGTCTTAAAATATTTATTTATCATGTTAAAATAAAATATTTTTTTTCTTATCATGTTTTCATTTTTTTCCAGTTTTTCAGAAAAACAAACAAAAAGGCTTCAGGAAAAAAATGAGGAAAATGGTCCCCCCCCCATTTTTCCTGCCCCCCCCCGACCTTCACATCTCTAGTTCCACCATCAACTCCATCTGGAATTTATGTTGCCGTTGATACCCCCAAAGTGGGTTTAGGAATAGTACAGGCACAAAGAGCACACATGGTTCAGTAAATACAAGTTCTTCTCTACTCCATTTAAACTAAAGTATTAATTATTAATTCATCTTGAATGAAATGTGGCTCACATAATATTTTTTAAAACAAATTCTAGAATTCCCATACTCTCTCCGGCCTGGATCCCTACAAGCATTACTTTTCTGGAGTCTCGCACTCATAATCTCCCTGCTACTAGCCAGGGTGACTGTGTATTCAAGGAATTGTAGTCAAAATTGTAACTTTTCCCAAATTCTGGTTTGTCTTAGTATTATTACTGCCAATAGATTCCAGTTCTGCCATAAAAAATATTTTTTTAAAAATTAGATCTTAGATTATTTTGTATCCCCATTTTTCCATTCCTCTGCTTTTAGCCCAACGATGATTCACTGTGCGATGTTGGTGTCTAGGGCTTGGCTAGCTCTTCAGATTGCTGAAAAGCTATTCTGGGCAAACTGTTGCAGTTCAGAGTTCAAGCTTGCAGCTAGAGTAGACACATAAATCTCATGGCAATGTTTCTGTCTTCGTGCGCTGCCCAATCAGACATTTCTTCCAGTCAAGCCTGCTGCCCAAATGCTTCTGCTTTACCATCTCCCAAGAGGTATTTTTAAAAGCAAACATTGCTCTAAAAATCACTGGACATATTTCACCAGATACTTCCCTGTTACACCCCTACAAAAATAAATGGAATTTTCACAATACCATTAGGTGAACGAACGGAGCAAAAACTCATGTTATGGTTAATGTCACCTTATTAATTTCTCATAGATGAATGTCATAAAAGGCAGCGGTTTGCAAACATGCTGGCATATGAATGTCGTAGGGCACATACTGCCACCATTTTTGTATGTGGTTGTTTGATGCTTGCAAACGAAGCTCAAAATGAAAACACAGTGAGGGCATCAAAGTAAAACATACACTTTTATTTATGTCCATATACATACAAATGTGAGTTTGTATGATACTGTGAGATTACTAATTGAAGGAAGAAAATTATAACAATAAGGTAATGAATGATTGACAATTTGTGTTCTATCAAGTCAATTCTGATTTATGGTGACGCTTTTTAGGGTTTTCTAGGTAGACAGGACTCAGAAGTGGTTTACCTTTCCCTCTTTCTGGGAGCTCCACAGGTAGACATCAAGTGGCCTTCTTCAGGATCAGAAACCAAAAAGTGAATGCCAATACAGTACTAAGAAGCAGAGTGGCCCTACAGCCTCTTTTAAGGAGAAAAAGATTCTTTCAGAAGGTGCCCCCCATTCAGAGGCTTTCTGGTACAAGTCTGACTTAAAAATAAAGAACCACAAAGAGAGAAATCAGGGCCCTTAAAAATGCCTGTCTATAGTGAGCACATGGACCCACCTGATCACAACCTTCCCCACTTGAGTAAAATGCACTGTAATTCTGTTAAAATTATTGGTAGCTTGTACAAAGGAATTAATTCATTCCAAATGAAATTCTGTTAAGCAAATTTTTCTTTGTACAAATTTCCCATAGGAATGCATTGAAAACAGAGTTATCCCTAATTGCGACCATTTTATGTTGTGCAGATTCACCTCCTAGGTCAGTGTTGGCGAACCTATGGCACGGGTGCCAAAGGTGGCACTTGGAGCACTTCGGTGGGCAACTGACATTGCCTCTTCACAGCCACCTGTATTCAGGTTAAATGGCTGTATTGGCACATTGTGAAAAAATAGTGGGTTTTGAATCGCATTTTGTGCACTCCCTCTCTAAAATATTCGCCATCACTGTCCTAGGTGGTTCTGTTAAGCAAATTTCCCCTATCTCCAGAATTTTTTTTATGTTGTAGAGATTTTATGTTATACAAACTGTTTTTATACGAGGGTCCACTGTATATAGACAGGATATATACATCTAATTTGGTATATGCTGTTTTAAGCAAATCAGTGAAGTCGTTGTCTTTCTTTCTCACAGCACTTGCCTTGAGATATACAGGTAGCCAAGATGTACAAGTGGCCATGCTACTTTGAAAGCATTACATTTGTCAAGTTCAGAGCAAAAAGATAGATATGTGACTACCTGAGGTAAAAGTGTACATGAGCAGGGGGAAATGGATGTTATCAGCATGATGTAGTTATTAAGCTGTCAAACTGGACTGGGGAGGGCCAGGTTCAAACCATAATGTGTAGCCTGCATTAAATTGTAAGCTGCCCAGAGAGTGTTTTAAGCACTGTGGGGGAGTATATAAGCAGAACACTGCTTGGCTTTGCTTAACCCATCCATGATGCTGTGTGACTTTGGGGCCAGGAACTCTTCTTAGACTAACCCATAGAGTTGTGAGGATTAAAGGACTACGTACACTTTGAGGAAAATTGGTACAGTACTGTGGTAGCCAGGCAGGACCAGGCACAGCCAATCTACTGAATATATAATTATAGCTTTGTTAAAGTGCATCATTCATTCTTTCTACAGTACAGTTGTGGTTTGGTTTGGTTTGACTTCCCCTTATGTTTAAAGACTTTACTTTGTTTTATGTTATTATTTCAATGACATATTAGGAAGAAGCCTGGAAAATATATCTTATTTGGTGTTAATAATGGGCTTCTCTCTCTGCCATTCAAAGTTCAAACTTAAAACATGCTTATTTTGTTTGTGTTAAACAAAGTCAAGTCCACAACTCTTAAAGGTGTTTGATCATTTACTTTTTCCATCTAGGCCTGCGGACAGATAATTAAAATGAGAATTGCTAGAAAGAGAAAAACATAAGTCTAAATAGGATTTTTCTTTAGGAGGGGATGGGAAGTGAATGATCACAGGTTGTTGTTGTTGTTGTGTCAATACAGTCATGACCAACTCTTCATGACCCCATGTCCATGGAGTTTTCTTGGCAAGAATACTGGAGCGGTTGGCAGTTCCTACTCTAGGCACCTACAGCACCTGGTATGCCCTGGTGGTCTCCCATCCAAGTACTAGGCAAGCCTGACCATGCTTAGCTTCTGAGATCAGGCGAGACTGGATGTGCTCAGCGCATCTAGGCGGCTTTTGAATGTTCACGTACGCTGCTTCAAATAATAGCTGGATAGGAGGAAAGATAAAACTTTTCCTCTGTGTTCAAAAGGAAACCAGACTAATGCTAAGTAATAGTTATCTTGAGGGAAAAACAGCAAAATATTAATATTCATCTCTAAGGGAGAACAGTTATTTGTGTGTATGGGAAATAATTTATACTATGTTTGGAGAAAGGAGAATTTCTGCTAACCTGAACATGGTCCGAGGTATTACTATCCAGATGGACAGCTAAGGCAAATGGTAGCCTGCTCTCCAAGTATCTCATTCCCGCATTTTCATATAATTTGTCTGCCTTCCTCAAGTAACAGCCAGGTGTTTGGAGCGGTAATTGGAAAATGTCAATTTTGAGCAAAACAGCACCCATTTTTGTACTTTGGCTCACCTCAAATGAATATGGCTATGGAGAATGTGAATTTGTTTTAATTACAGTGGGACCTCCACGTATGAGCAACTCAACTTATGAGCAATTCAAGTTAAGAGCAAAAAAACCATTGGTCTGCTTTACTTACATTTTTAGATTATTTATTTATTTATTTGATTTTTTTAGATAGGGCTGCTCTACTTAAGAGTTGTTCATCTTAAGAGCATGAATCCTTACCTGATCCTAATATAAAGCATCCATGCATTTATTTATTTATTTTTGAACTTCACCATAATGCACATGTAGGAACCCTGCTCAAGTGTACCTTTAGTCTTTATCAAGCTAAATCTGTTTTCTGAGTTTTCTGCATCTCTTTAAAGATCCCGCTCCTATTTGTAGTCTTTAATAAACCTGTTTTACTATTTCCTTAAGGAAAATAACATAAATGCTACCCTGCCCTGGTTGTTGGAGCCAAATATGTTGTATTATAAGCATACAAATAGACAAATGAAAAAAAGATTTATAATCACCATAACCAATAATCATCTATTTTGCTAGAGAAGAGGATAATTTTATTGTGTTCAAGCCAGATGGGATGCAAAGCTGAACTTATGCAATCTTATGTATCCCCAGTTGAGAACAAAGAAAAAGTTATAGAATTGCAATGTTAATGTGATCACTAGAACTGTTGTTTACTTTTGAGTGGAGGAAACTAAGATGCATATTGTGATTCATAGGGTAGGGGGAAGAAATCATGAACAAAATACTAAACAGGCCTATCTGCCATACATGCACAGAAGACTAACATTTTCATCTGATAAGACAACCTTTAGATTGATTATCCTCTGCAGTCCCTTCTTAAATGTATTGCTTCATTCTAAGTATATTGCACCTACACAGCCACATCTACAGTGAGTCTGTCAAAAGTTTTCTAATGGAAAGAGTTTTCTGTTTTCAAACCATCATTTTTCCAAATAAAAAATTATGAAAGATTTTTCATCATGATAAAAAAATCTTTCTTTTACAGAAAAGTACGTTTTGATAAATGTAGTCACGACATGTCAGTGTTGGGATATTTTTCCTGCTGAAAATCAAATATTTTTGGTTATCACAGCTTTTCTCTTGTAACATTCATTAAATATATGGATGAAGAGTGTATATACACATTTGAAAGTGAAACTAAAAATAATAATTGAATTTTGAAGGGCTTTCAAAACCCACCATAATACCCATGCAATCATCTCTTTTTATTGAATCCTCCCTACCATCAAATCAGTTCCAGCTTACTATGATTCTTTCCAGGGTTCTGTAGGTATAGCATTATCAGAAGTGGTTCAACCATTCCCTTCTTTTAGAGGTCCCAAATCTGCACATGCTGATTCTTCTTCAAGGAGGTACAGTGGGGAATTGAACTCCTGACCTCTGGCTCCTTAGGTATCCATAGTATATTATAAATCTCACCATGTCATATATCTATTAAAATAAGAACATAAGAATAGCCATGCTTGATCAGGCCAAAGGCCCATCTAGTCCAGCTTCCTGTATTTCACAGTGGCCCCACCAAATGCTTACGGGAGCGCATGGGACTAGATATCTGTCTCCTGATACCACTCCCCTGCATCTGGTCCATGAAGTACCCCGGTTTTAAGCCTGGAGATTACACATCTCTATCATGGTTTGTAACCTGTGATGGACTTCTCCTCCAGGAATCTGTCCAATCCCCTTTTGAAGGCATCCAGGCCAGATGCCAAAAAAAAGTTGCAAGAGTCAAGTGAAGTGATGAAATACTTCCTAATATTTTCTGTATAGCTATGATAGCCCTCCAAAAATCTATGTGATTATAATACAGTCAAAATTTAGCATTTCAAAGTTCATTAAAATGGGAAGGTAAGATTTTTAAGGTGCCCTATTAAAAGAGTTTGAACTCAACATTTGTATTTTGGCCAATCCATGTCCCCTTTTTTCCTTGCCTATGTGATGGGGGAATAGTCAGTATCATAAATTTGGGAAGATGATAATATATATTTTATTGATATTTTATTTATTTTTATTTTTACTTGATAATGTGAGAGAGTGGTGATCACTCTTCTTACCAAGTCCACAATAGTTCCATAGTAATGGTTGAATTAGATTCCCTTCATAGGTATGGAATTGACCTGAGAGGTGTGACCTTCCTCTGTGTGTTTTGAACCAAGTTTGTTTTCTTTCCTACAGTTATCTCTGAGTTTGTAATGTTGAAAAATGCTTTCTCATATGCTTTATCATTTTGCTCCTTATGAATTGTAGTTTCAGCACTAGTAATTTTGAATGTGCTGTGACATTCCATAATCACCCTCCTGGCTCACCCAATACATTTTCCTACCCAAAGCAAAGCACATATCAGTCCTGACCCTCATCAGTCCTCACAAAAAAACAGGCAATTTATTTTGACACAGGGAACAGAAATTCCACGAAATACCTGCCCCCACGTTTGATCATAAAAATACAGAAATAGCAAAACTAACACTTCAGTGGGCTCAAGGCAGCATACATGGAGGAGTTCTTCCCACTTTATCATTACAACAAGACTTTGAGGAAGATAAGGCTGAGAGACTCAGTCTTGCTCAGGTTACTCAGTGAATGCTATGGCCAACTCCTAATCCAGTGGTAGTGACCCTTTGGCACTCCAGATGTTTTGGACCACAACTCCAACAGTCCTTTGCCATTGGCAATACAGGCTTGGAATTCTGGGAGTTGTGGTCCAAAACATATGAAATGCCAAAGGTTCATCACCACTGTAATATAACAACTATGTTGCATAGAAACCACTGGTATGTAAAGGCAATATTATAGATTTCTTCCTATTGTGTGCTACTAAAAGCAGCTCTGTTCTTTGCTCTATTTATACTCACAACAAGGACTGCAGTTACACTATAACCTATAAAGAACGTCTCAAGAAAATTATGCCTGATTTGTTCATCCAAACATTATGTGCTGGTCTAATTAATATTCTGAACCAGATAATTGAACTTTGGTGGCATCACTACACTTCAACTCTAAAATATTTCACAGCAGCCCTGCAGCATAGACTTACTTTCTTGTGCCTTGACTACAGATGTGAAGAATGCTTCCTGAATTTCTTCTCTTTACTAGCTTTTCAGGTGAATGAGACATATCAAATAAGTACCAGGAAATGATTCACCTTCAGCTGAGTGTGAGGCAAGGAGCTTTTTCTCTTCAGTGACGTCTTTGTAATTTGCACACATTGCATCTGTGCAAATGTAGCATTCTCTCCTGTTGAGAAGTAAAGCTTCCAGTGAGTGAACACCTATGGACAGGAATGACTGATAACAAAAACACAAGCTTCAATGCCAATTAAACAAAGCAGCGGCCATTTTACTTCTACTCAAATAGCACAGTGCATGCAGTTTTTCCAATACATATAAACAGCACAATTTTGCACAGGAATCTGTGATTCACCATTGTGAGAACAGTATCAAAAATGCATGCAAGTTCTTCAAATCCTGACTGGCAATATGGTAGCAGTTTCTCATAAGGGAGAAAGGGAAGGGAAGGGAAAGGTGAGCAAGGATTTACAGTCCTGGACTTCCTTCTGCTTTTCTACTAAGCTATAACACACACACACACACACACACACACACACACACACACACACACACACACACACACATAAAACTTGCATCTTTGCATACATGCTTTTCTCCATAGTTTACATGCAGACTAAAAGAATCCTGCTAAACTTCACAACCATGCACTGCCTGTTCCACTTGGTGACATTCACTCATCAGGTTGCAACCCCCCCCTCTTGATTCTTGGTTGCATCAACAGAAGCATTGTGTCTAGATCAAGGGAAGTGATAGTACCACTCTATTCTGCTCTGGTCAGACCCCTCCTGGAGTACTGTGTCCAGTTCTGTGCACATCAATTTTAAAAAGATGTTGACAATCTTGAACAGGTCCAGAGGAGGGCAACCGGAATGATTGAGGGTCTGGAGGAAATGTCTTACGAGGAGCGGCTTAGGGAGCTGGGAATATTTCGCCTTACAAAAAGAAGACTGAGAGGGGATATGATAGCTATGTTTAAACATTTGAAAGGATGTCACATTGAAGAAGGGACTGGTTTGTTTTCCATGGCATCAGAGACTAGGACACGGAGCAATGGTTTCAAACTACAGGAAAAGAGATTCAATTTATTTTATTTTTTATTCGGCAATAATTTCATTATTCGGCATTATTTCATTGTTCGGCAATGGAATATGCTGCCACGGAGGGTGGTGGAGTCTCCTTCTTTGGAGGTATTTAAGCAAAGGCTTAAAAACCATCTGTCGAGAGTCCTGTGATGGGGGTTCCTGCATGGCAGGGGGTTGGACTAGATGGCCCTTGAGGTCTCTTCCAACTCTGTGATTCTATGATTCTATGATTAAGTCTCTCCTGCCTTGTACCCTCATTTTGCATTTTTAGTAGCTACGTATAGTAGAGATAGGCATGAAATGAAAAACAAAATGCTGCTTTGTCATTTTGTTAAGTAACCAATTACTTTGTTAAGTAACGAAATGGTAGGATGTGTTTTGTTTCGTGATGAAATGCCATTTCCCCCTCTAGAACAAAATGATTAGTCCTAGAGGAAATGGCAGGGAGCTTCCTCAAGCTCTTCCCTGTAAGCCCCTAAAATTTGGAAATGTTTTGGGGTCAGGGGACTGAGATATTAAGCCCCAAAGGGGGTGGCCCAGGAAAAAGTCTTTTGTAATTGGAATTAGAACTTCAGAATCCAAGCCACAGCTGAGCGATCAGCACTGCTGTGGCTTGCTTCCAATTCCAATGGCAGGGTTAGCTTCCTCAAGTGCAAGTTTTTTTTCCCCTGAGGCACCCCCTTTGAAGCATAATAACTCTGGCCCCTGACCCAAAAACCTTTCCAAATTTTGGGGTTTTACAGGGAAGAGTCCAAACTTGCTTCCCAATGATTTTGGTGCTGATACATGGCTGTTGCGATACCAATTTTCAAGTACATTTTTTGTACTCCAAAATAGGTATCACAGGCATGTTTCAGGACCAAAATCAATGGGAAGCAAGTTTGGACTCTTCCCTGTAAACCCGGGAAATTTGGATTTGGGGGTCAGGGGTCTGTGTTAAGCTTGAAAGGGCATGCCACTAGGAAAAAAATATTTCTAATTGGATTTGGAACTTCAGAAGCCAAGCTGTGGGCAAGCACTTGGCACTGCCATGGCTCTGTTTCCAATTCCAATTTGAAAGGTTCCCCCCCCCTAGGAGCACCTCCTTTGGAGCTTCATAACTCAGCCCCCTGACCCCAAAACCTTTCCAAATTTCCAGATTTCAAGAGCTTACAGGGAAGAGCTCGAGGAGGCTCCCCTAGCATTTTGGTCCTTTAGGACCCAGGGGACCATAGCATTTCATTCCATTTTGTTTCATTTTGTAATGAAACTCCTTTAAAAATTCATTATAAATAAAACAAAACCACTAAAGAAATAAAACAAAACACTATTTTCTGTTTCTCTAATATATAGCCTATATTTTAACAAACAGGGCAAAGGAATATAAGCAATAAGAAGTAGTTACATGAATTAATGAGGAACATAGTTTGCTTATGGTGCGAGACACTGGACAACCTGTTCTTCAAAAGGAACAACAGTAAAAATAGAAAGAACCAATAGGACAAGGATGATTAGAGTCATTAACAGGCTTTCTCATAAAGGGAGATTAAAAAGATTAGGCGTATTTACTTCAGCAGCACCAAATAAAAGGAGACATGATAGAAGCGTGAAAATAATGAAGATAATTGTGAAGGTCAATCAGCAGGTTTCTGTTTACCCTCTAAACACAACAGAAAAATGGACCATCATCAAAATTAACATTTTATGCAGCTGAATAAAAGTGGTACTCTTTTGCAAAATACAAACAAGAGCATCGGTGGAACTCGCTGTCAAGAGATGTCATTGTGGCTAAGTGGTTAATGGGATTCAAAACAGGATTCTGTCTTTTCTTTTTTAGACAATGGTATATCTGCTGTTAACAATAGGTAATATCAAAAGACACGAATCCTCAACAGGGCAAAAGTCAGTCACAAAATGTCCAGGATAAAGAGGAAGTCTTAACCAATCTAAATTAGGTTTCTATTTCAAGATAACCAGTTATTATTAGGTTGGTGCATATTCCCATTAGCCTCAAGTTAACAAAGCAAAGCATGTCATAGTTCAGATTAGAGATGGGCACGACTTGAAAAAAAAATTTCGAGTTGTTGTTAGTCGGGCCGATTCCGTTTCGGCTCGTTTCCGTATTTCACGAAAATTCGCAAAAATTAGTCAGTTCGTTTTTTTGTTTCGTTGTTGTTAGTACTGGTTTGGGGAGGGGGTAGCGGGCTCCTGGAGGGAGCTGCAGGAGTCAGCCAGAGCCACAAGTGACGGACTGGCAGACTCTTTGCACCCGCTGTGTCTCACGTACTTGCATGTAGTGCAATGCAAGTAGATCTGGCTTAGGGTTAAGACGGGTTAGCGCAAGGGCTAGGGTTAGGCTAGTTACGGGTGAGGTTAGGGTGAGTATTGGGGTGCACCTCTGGGTGCCTCTCTGACCCACTTAGAAGGACAGTGTACTGGCGTATGGGTTAGGCTTAGGGTTCGGGTTTGGGCTACGATTAGTGGGCTGTTTATGCCCGATTGGCACATCCCAGAAGTCTCTGTGGTCAACCTGGCCAAGTGGCCATGTGATTGGTGGAAAATTTGCATGGTCTACTCCCATGGGCAAGCCCATCATTGCAAATGTGCAGGTGTAAAAAAATAAAATAAAATAAAATAAAATAAAATAAAATCAACGGAGACTTTTTTTTGCAAGAAAAACCCACTGCTGCTACTGTAAAAATTCAAGCATTTAAAATAGCTAATTTTCGCATGTTTCTGTGGTGCTTTGGTGGGGTTTTGGTCAACGATTTCAAAAAAAATATTGCGGTCACCATTTTGGATCCCCCGCACTGCATGGCAAATGGATGCGCCCTCCCAGCCTGGTACCAGCAGCGCAGCAGTAGCAATAGCCAAGGAGAGGGGGGCGGGGAAACCCCCCCCAAATAAAACACCCTTCTGGCCTGGTAGGTGCCCTCAGACAGTTTTCGCCTACTTTTAGGGCCGGGAATCGGGTTTTTTTTTACCTTTAAAAACTTTTTTTCTGTGCCGCTTGGCATTGCGCGATCGCCGCGATGCAAGTAACGAGCACGACAAATCAGACCAAATTGTTCGTTCGTCGGTTCGAGCTCGAATTCTGGTGGAGTAATTCCCGTTTCCGTTTCCGTAGAGTAACGGATACGAGTAACGGAAACGGAAACGGGAATACTGCTAAGTCGTGCCCATCTCTAGTTCAGATTCCTGTAGTCAAAACAAACCAGGGCAAGCCAAACTTTAAGTATTGGGATGTGCAAGTGGTTCACCACAGTATGCCATGTCTGTAGCTGTGGTTTCCGATGTACATGGCTGCTTCCAATACCCATTGCTGCTGTCTTTTTTAACTTATTTATTTATTTATTTATTTATTTATTATATTTATATCCCGCTTATCTCCAACAAGGACTCTAAGCGGCTAACAACAAATCATAATACATCAAAGACAAATCACGAGAATAACAAGTTAAAACAAGACAATATAATATCCTCCCAAATCCAAAAATCCTAAAATCCTAAGGCCTCCGGGCGCGTCCCAGCACGTCAAAGACGTGAATCCTAACGAATAAAATTGGAGGCACCAATGGGCATAATGATAGCAGTAATAATAGCAATGGCGGAAAAAAAATTAAATTAAAAATCGCCAAAGGCCTCTCGAAATAAAAAGGTCTTTAAGGATTTTCGAAAGGCCTGCAGGGACTCTGCAGAGCGCACTTCGCTGGGGATGGCGTTCCATATAGATGGGGCTGCCACAGAGAAGGCCCGGTTCCGGGTGACCGTCTTCCGGGCCTCTCGAGGGGTGGCAACCCGAAGCGAGTGCGCTCGCACCTGCCGAACTGGGCGGACCGAGGTGGATCGCTGGACGATACGCTCTGACAGGTAGTCCGGTCCCAAGCCATGGAGGGTTTTATAAACTAAAACCAAGACCTTGAATCTAATCCAGGCTGCAACGGGCAGCCAATGCAGGCGAGCCAGGACTGGGGTGATATGGTCGTAACGACGCACACCAGCCACCAGCCTGGCTGCCGCATTCTGTACCCGCTGCAGACGCCGGAGAAGAGTCAAGGGCAGCCCCATGTAGAGTGCGTTACAGTAGTCCAGCCTCGAGATCACCAGTGCTTGGACCACTGTTCTCAGAGAGTCAACATCCAGGTACGGGCGGATCTGGGCGATCTGGCGAAGATGGAAATAAGCGGCCCTGGTCACCGACGCCACCTGAGCTTCCATGGTCAGCGCCGGGTCCAGGACCACACCCAGATTCCGCACCCTCTCCGCAGGCTGGAGGGAGACCCCCCCCAGCTGCGGAAGAGGGCCACCATACCCAGATGGTGAACTCCCAAAGAACATAACCTCCATCTTCTCGGGGTTGAGCTTAAGCCTGTTCGCCCCGGTCCAGGTCAGTACGGCGTCCAGGCACTCATCAAGGATCCTCACAGCTTCCACTGCAGAGGTGGAAAAGGAGAGATAGAGCTGCGTGTCATCAGCATACTGGTGACAGCAGACTCCAAATCTCCTAATGACCCCAGCCAGCGGCCTTACGTAGATGTTAAACAGCATAGGGGACAGCGACGACCCCTGTGGAACCCCACAAGGGAGTATCCAAGGAGCCGACAACTCCCCCCCATGCAGAACGTACTGTGGACGGTCCTCCAGGAAGGATCGGAGCCAACTGCGAGCAGTGCCTCCGATACCAACCTCGGAGAGCCGATCCAACAGGATACCGTGGTCGACGGTATCAAAGGCCGCTGACAAATCCAGGAGAACCAACAGGGTAGAGCAACCCCTGTCGGCTGCCCGGATTAGGTCATCTTGCAGCGCGACCAAAGCTGTTTCGGTCCCCCGACGAGGCCTGAACCCAGACTGGCATGGATCGAGGCACTGCCGATCCTCCAGGTATGACTGCAACCGAACCGCCGCCACCCTCTTGATCACCTTGCCCATAAACGGGACGTTGGCAATTGGACGATAGTTGGTTAAATCGTCCGAAGGGAGGCCAGGTTTTTTAAGAATGGGCTTTACCACCGTCTCCTTCAAACGAGAGGGAAAAACCCCCTCGCCGAAGGAGGCGGTAGCAATAGCCGAAGCCCATTCGGCCATAGTCCCACTGGCAGATTTAATAAGCCAGGCTGGGCAGGGATCGAAAGGAGTGGACGCCAGTCGGCAGAAAGCCATAGCCTTAGAGGCCTCGACAGCAGAAACAGGCCCAAGCACATCCAACCGAGGCGACGAAGGCGGCCCAGCACCTGGGGATGCCGGGGCAGTACTACTGCAACCGGAGTCGAAGCTGGCCCGGATGGCCTCTATTTTAGAACAAAAAAAGGCTGCAAAATTCTTTTATCTCTCCCCACTATTGCCACAGAAACATGTAGCCACATAATCCAACCATAGAGCTGGTTTTGATAATAGCTTTCTTGGATCACTGAAAATTAAGTCTAATTCTCCACACTTTTTCATCATGCAAAGGTGGTGCAAAAATTGGAGTCAAGGTAAGTACCATAAGTTCTTCAAAAATTGTCCAGTTATGATGCCCTTGGGTCTTTAAAGCCAACAAGGTCAGGTGGACTTTTGCAGATTCAGCAGGAGACCAAAGTGTCAAAAATAATAATTGGCAATTTATGTTCTCTTGCAGAATATAGTTTTTCCAGTGTCTTAAGGTGAGGCTTATATATATCTTCATAGGCTTAGAGCAGAAACACATGGGGATAGGTAATAGTCTTTACATCAGCCAAATAGGAGATCTGTTACAAGAATCACACTAGGTTAGAAATGTCAATTACAGGTGAATGGATAGTCATAACGTGTGATTGGATAAGATGGAATTCAGAGAAAAGCCTACTTGCATGACAGTGGGCCCTGTGACTATGGTATTTCCACCAGGAAATTAAAAAAGCAGCCATTTCATCCATCCATAGCAGTGAAGTTCTTGTTATGGTAATATCTTTATTGGATCTCTTTAAAATTACTAATAAGGTGAGTTTTCTATTTTAGTGGCTCTGGTTCTAGAGACTGCTCACTCTGACTCTATTTACCATTTTGTATAGTCCATAACCAGTATGCATCGTAAATGTTCCAAAATGTAAGGGCAGCCATTTTGGTGGGGAGCAAATTTGGGTGGCTGGTTATGAAGACTTTCTTGCTCTTTAAGGCTTTACAACTAGCCACCCAACTGTGTTCATCACCATACTGGCTGTCCTTAAGGTTTAGTGGGGAGCAAAAATGGGGGGCAGGTAAGGAGTGATTCCCTCTCACCCACTTCCCCCCTGGGGTCAGAGCAGCAAGAATCTGCTTTTAAAACACCCCTGCAAGCCATGCAAAAAGCACTTTTTGACTTCACCGCTCACCTGCTTAGCCCCCTGCTGGGTTGGTGAAGCTTGCCCCCCTCTACACAGTCAGGTAGCAGTGACAAGTGGCAGCCAGCAGCTTCTGTCCAGCCGTTGGGTCTCACTTCAGACAACTGGCTGCAGTGATATCGATGGCCTCCTATCGCCACTGCCACCCAGCTGTTTTTGACATATCAGGCTGTGGGGAGCCCCCCCACACACACAACTTTATGTAGCAGACAGATCTCACTTCAGGCAACAGGCTGCAGCAAGATCCGTGGCCGGAGAGAAGCCACGCCCCATCTCCCCACAGTCTGAGCTGTCAAAACCATCTGGGTGGCAGTGGCGATCTCACTGCAGCCCGCCACCTTTCCACTTACCATCCAAAACAAACCACTCCAAATTTGGGGAATTTCCAGGGAAGAGTCCAAGGAAGCTCCTCCTTATAGAGTTCTGAATTGTTTCATTTTGTTTCCATTTGAAAAAAATTATTACTAACGAAATGAAATGAAACTACTAAAAAAAGGAAATGACTACATTTTTGTTTCATGCCCATCTTTAGCCTGGATCTTAAGATGAAGTTTAATACAAGTAGGTTAATGTACTGAGTTCACATCATAGAGAACTGTTATAAAACCCAAAGAGGGTTCCTTTCATTTTCACTATCTAGTTCTCTCTCTATGGGGGGGGGTACACTTCCCAGTCCAGTAAATTCTTATGGTCTGTTTCCCTTCTGTTTTACTTATTGTTCTCACTTACTGCTGAGATATTTTTACCTGCCACATATATCACGTGTGGCTGGATATATGCCTTCATGATCTGCCTTCTTCTCAAGAATTTAGTGAAATCTTTAGAACACATCAGTCTTTAGGTGAATATAGAATACAAGACCACTCAGTTTCTCTTGCACTAATCTAGGAACACCATCTAGATCAGGCATGTTGAAACATCAGCCTTCCAGATGTTTTGGGCCACAGTTCCCACAGTCTTTTGTCATTAGCAATCTAAGCTTAGAATTCTGGGAGTTGTGGTCCAAAACATCAGGAAGGCTGAAGTTTGGACATGCGTGATCTAGATCTACATTTTGAGCCAGAAACACAGAAATTGTTTGTTTGTTTGTTTGTTTGTTTTTATACCACCTGTCTTCCCAGGGAACTTCGGGCGGTTAACAATAGGGTTAAAAGAACAATAAAACACAAGATAAATGCAGAAACAGAAGGAATATGGGAGGTGGGGGTTGGGGAATTATGTTTGGACTGTAGTATTCCAATGCAGATTCCAGTGTATAAAATAGACGAGGTTCAGTTCCCTCTTAGCTTTGCTCCAATTTTTCCATGATTCTACTATTTCTTGCCTCAACCCATTTGTCTCTTGAAATAATAGAAGCAGCATTAAAAGGACATACTGCTTTTAGGCAATTTTAGACATACTTTATCTCTTTCAAGTGTAGCCTGTCTCCTGATGTGATTTCTGGCTATGATGACACACATGTTCATTTCTTTCTTCGAGCCCCATCTGGCAGACTTTGTGGCTGTTCTTGAGTGAGCTAATTTATAGTTCCCATTAGCCATGCTTCAACTGAAACCAATTTATTTGTTTGAATAAATGGCAGTGGTTTGCAAGTGCCTCCAGTGATGGATTGGTATCTAGTCATCTTGGGAAATAAAAATGGTTAACCTTTGTACAGCACCTTTATTTATTTATTTTTAATTCATACCTGATTGGTTCAGTGCAATAAATGATAGTGCAGAAGTTTTTTTTAAAAAAAAAATAAGATAAAAATACAACTTTTTAGTTCTGTTTATATTCCCTTTTCCCAGAATGGGTGAAGTTTTCCATCTCTCTCTGACCATCCATTTAATCTTTAGAATGGTGGGCTCATCAGTTAATTTTTCACTCCATGTCACGTTCACATGTGGTCACTTGCTCATTTTGTGTATCAATCTAAATATTTCTTTCTAAGCTGCAGAAAAATTGCCATACAAATATGCCTTTGAATATACATTTATGCATAGTAATCCACGCATTTCTCAATTTGTATTCTTTCAAAATACACACATCTATTCCACCCCCATAAACACACACACATACAAAATAGTTAAAATATGTGCTTTAAAATATACAGGGATCTGGTTTTTTTTTATGAACTGCATTTTGACCTTCCAAGACGTGTAAAATTTGGTGGATAGACATGTACAGATCTGTTTGTTAGTTTGGGAATCAAGTGGGGCACACAATCACAAACACTGAGGAGAACTACAATCATGGCCTTATTTTATTGTGCAGCCAAACATGACAGTCTGGTTTGATGTAGTTCAGCCCTGCAAAACAGGTAGATATAGCACCCAACAAAAGCTTAGATGCCTGAAATCAATCCCTGATGATAAAATCAACTACCTAGCAGTGACATAAGAGGAGGGCAGTCAGCAGTGAAAAACTGAAAGCATTTACACCAAGAACTTCAGGTACAATCAGGGACTGACTGGACTCAATGATCCTTAGGTTGAGCCAGTAGTAGTAGTAGTAGTAGTAGTAGTAGTAGTAGTAGGAGTAGGAGTAGGAGTAGGAGTAGGAGGAGGAGGAGGAGGAGGAGGAGGAGGAGGAGGAGAAGTAGGAGGAGTAGGAGTAGGAGGAGTAGGAGTACTACTAGTAGTAGTAGTAGGAGTAGTAACACTACCACCACCAGCAGCAGCAGCAGCAGTAGTTGTTTGCATCCAATCTTTGGCGACCATTATGCCCCTCCAATATTTATTGTTTGCCTGAGTTTCACATCACTCTGGTCTGAATTGGCTCATTACGTGGACAGTGATTATTCAGGCCATCATCCACCTAATGAATCCACTCAGGCCACTGTCCACCTAACTAGGCTATTCAGACCAAGATGGTGTGAAACGAAGGTGAACTAAAATTGGAGGCCTCACACCAACTTTTCTTAGACTGATGAAGTTACTTGGATGAGTATTTAAATGTTTGACCTCACAAGAAGTCCAGATGAGTTATGTTTGAGTTTACAAGAAATAAAAATCCCTAAAGCACCCTAAAGACAGGTGAAAATATGGAAAGTAAATCTGTGGAGAGTAACATGTGAAACTTAACTATCTGAAATGGATGGATAGATCTTTCACATAAAGAAATAACAGCAAGAAATTAAATCATTTCTCAATGAATTAGAACTTCTCTGTAGCAAAAATATTTTCTATGACTTTGAGTCTCTTGCCAGTGGAAGGAAATGCATCCATATTTATTCAATAAAAGGACTCATTGCACTTGCTGGTCAATAAATCCTACAGACAAACAGATAGAAGAAAATGATGCTCTTAAAATCAGAAAAATAACATTTCAGGAGAGGAGCAGCTGCTGAAATGACTGGGAAATAGCAGGAGGGCATCCATTCAGTCATTCTTAATGGAGTGTCATTAAAGGAATACATGGAATTATGAAAACCTCTGCCTCTTATTTTAATTATTAATTATTTAACTAATTAATTAATTAAGGTATCTGAAAACCCTGTTAACCTTGCCAGACAATGTATTTACCATCTGGCACTTATGGCAGGATAGGCTTTTTAGAAACTTTATTATGAGTCATAAGTCTGTGAAGATTCTCAGTCATCCAGGTTCGTTTAACTGGGAGTTGAGTCATGGCTACTGGACTTCTTTTTTTGAGAGATAGAAACGTTTTGCTGTTCATCCAAACAGCTTCATCGGTCTTATTATGAGTCACATTTTTTTAAGTTTAGCAAAATATTCCTACTCAGAAACACATGTTATACCCTGTCTAGGGTATCCTACTAGGGTATCATAATTCAGTGTTATGAGATTAGTCATAGTATCAGAAATATTACTTATTTAGCAAAGGAGAAAAAATAGTGATCGTATCTGGATCCTGCTTGGATGTTGCTGTGAACTATATGGTTTTTGCCAGGTTCTAAATACTTTCAAATCTGAAAGTCTGTAGATTTTTTTTTTTTTGCATATAAAGCAAGCTGTGTTATCCTATGACGTAATCATAATGTAGTCCAAACAGCAGTGGGTGTTCTAAACATTTAATGAATCTTCAACAACTGTTAAGCGATTTCTTTACAAAAATAAAATCAAGCATTTGGGGAAAGGTAGCACGGGGCAGTAAGTGGGCTGTTCTACTTTCCTTCAGCCTGGGTGCTTTCACTTCCCTCATTTGACCTGAGAGGTGGCTCTCAGTGGTTTATGGGAATAGAAGTCGTTAAAGTAGGGAAGCCAAAGTCCTCATAACAACTGAGAAGGTGAATATGGCTAGGGACCCACAGAAAGGTAGAAATGGAAGATACCCCAAGAAGCATGTAGCCCAACCCCTGCTGATTAGGAAACCACCGGTAAAACACTTATGACAAATGGGCATCCAAGTTATTGAAAATACTCCAGCAAAATCGACAACTGGCCAAGTGATGGTCTTTGCTCCACTTGTGATCAGCTCTTGCCTTTGGATGAGATCTGTTTATGGCTGTTTGCAGACTAATGTGTAAAATCTGTGATAGCAACCATGCTTAGAATGTTTTTATGAGTGAAAGCTTATACTACGCCGAGATGATTTAGATACACAATGCCACAAATATTTAGAAGGATACAGAATGCTGCCAATCCGTCTACCCCACAGGAAGAAACTTGGTTCCAAGTCAGAGTATTCACAAAGCCCTGAAGGCCCATGAGTCTTCAGGGCTCTGTGGTCTACCACCAGATGTTTTCCACTTGAGATTCATTGAAGGCCCAATCAGCATAATCAACTATCTGGAATTTCATAACCTGAAATCTAAAATATCTTGCAGGTGAAAGTCTGAGCACTACTGTGGTAGACAATTGTGTCCCATCTTGCCCTGTAGAAGGGGAAGCGTACTGATTGAACCGGGTGGGGGCTTTGTCTCCCAAAGTGGACAGGAGATGGCCCCCCCTTGCTTATTAATGAAGTGTTTATGCCTGTAGACAATACTGATGGGCAGCAGATCTGTAAGTTTTGAGAACATAAATGTTCTTCATAATAGTGGGTACCTAATCCTTCTTAGCAGAGGTGCCATGGGTTGAACTTGGGCACTTCTGCATGTGCAATATGTGCTGGACTACTGAGAAGGGAATGCTTTCAAATATAGTCCTTCTGTCTCTCCAAAGGACATAAAATGTATTCATTCACTGAATGGTTTGGTCTATATTAGTTTTTTTGCTTATTGCTTTATGTTCCTCTGAGGTTGCCTCAAACATAGCTTACATGCATCTGGTTTATAAATGTTGAAATTCCAAACTCATCTCTCTTGACCACCTCATTTTGCTATGCTTTGGGAACTGGAAAAAGGACCTAAAATTGGCTTTGGACTGAGGCTTCTTGAATACAGTATATTTAATCTAGAGAAGCCATTCACATGTGCATTGGATTTTGTGGAGAAAAGAGACTGCTATTTTTGTCTGATGCCTGTGTTTGAAATGAGGGATTTTTTCCCTTGCTGGCAATTGCTTTGAGCATCTTTCTTGTACTGTAGCTCTCACCATTCACTGTTTGCTGCCAGGGATAGAAAAAGCAGGGAGCACACAGAAAATGTCACAGCTGAAAGGTTTGCTGTAATCCTCCAACATATGTTAAACATTAAAGCTCCTTCAGCAAGTCTGATGTGCTCAGAGTCATCATGAGACCAGCAGTTAAAGTGCCCCAGCGCTGCCAGGAAAACGTTATCCTGGCCCTAATTGAGAGCGACTTAACTAATGTTTCATTTCCTAATTAGTCCTTGTCAGCTGCTGGAAGGCCATGGATGCTGCTAGTGGCATGGGGCCCATCATTCCTGCAGCTGAAGTTCTGACAGTTGGTTGCTTTGGGAAGACCTATAAAGTAGGTTTGATGGTTTGGGGGATGAGAGAGATTTTGGGGGAGTTAAGGCTGTTTCATAACCAAGTGTATCCTTATGTAAGCTAAAGCAAATGTGAATGCTGGATATCTATGAAGGTGCATATAAGTCACAACATTTTTGATTCTGATATGACTAGGAGATGCTGTCAAAATCTGCCATCAGATACCCTTCTGTCAACTTGGCTGTTAAAATCTAACCTGGAAAGTCCAAAAGTAAAATGGTGTTAAGATTCATCCTTATTGAATGCTGGGGCTTTTGACTGCACTGAAATAAAGGTGAAATACACTGAACTAAGGACTCCCTTGTGATCAAGATGAATGGAACAAGATGCCTAATCCCAGAAATTCAGGAAGACTATTAAGTGAACATCAGAGCTGCACACCGATAGGCATCCAATAAGGAGAGGTAGTCATTGACCCAAAAAGAGATTCCCCTTTTTTCTCTTATTGCACCATGAGCCTATCCTGTTAATACAAATATTCTTAAAGGCAAAATATTAGTAAAATGAGAGACCCATGACTGGACTGCTCAAAATGTGCTTCAGAAACTGGGAGAATTTGTGTTCAAGGACACAGTACAAGAAAAGTATGTTTGATTCTATAGGTATATGTGTGTGTGGGGGGACTCTCATCTTTCACAGAAATGCTATTTGTTGCTAAAAGGGTAAACATGCAGACACAAACAAATGACATATTGATATATTGGGGTGGATCCATAAATTGGAACAGATAATCAGGGCAAAGATATACGTGATCCACATTTACTTTGCAGTGGAATTTCATTCGGGCGCTGCATTGGCCACACATACAAATCCGTTATCTAGGTCCATGCAAAAAGCCTTAAAACAGGCATGTCCGAACTTTGGCCCTCCTGATGTTTTGGACCACAACTCCCAGAATTCCAAGCCTGTATTTCCAATGGCAAAGTACTGTGGGAGGAGTGGTCCAAAACATCTGGAGGGCCGAAGTTTGGACATGCCTGCCTTAAAACCATACCACATGCCCATTTCTCATTTTTCCATTGCCAAGGGGATGAAATAAAAGTTTTATGGACAATTCACATGGTTTTCATGTGTTGTGCACGCTGGAGATCAGTTGTAAATCTCAACAAATTATGGGCCTGATAAAATTTTGTACTAAGCCTCTTGTTTCCCTTCTGTGGAACTAACATGAATTCAAAATCCCTAAAGTATCTACATTTTATACAAACTAGTTGAGGGGAGTTCTTTCAACCCTTCTTTCTTAGTTATCACTGCATCTATTATGTGGCATGAATGTCAATAGCATTTCCCCACATTTTTGTACATAGAACTTGCTATTTCACCTTGTGCCATCTATCACTGCCCTGTGTGTCTTCCCAGCAATTATGTAATCATGACCATATGAATGAAAGTAAAATGTTACATTGTTTATGCAATCCTATTCGGGTAAGGAACATGACACTGAATAGATGGGTGAAAAATCTTGAAGGTCACAGAGATGTCCTAGTGCTTTCTTCAGCAAAATACAGTAGCACATGAGACAGTGTTCAGAGGCAACGCTCAATATTAGAGGAAATTGCCATTGCTGCTATCACTGTCATCATCTCCATCACACATTTGCACCTCAGAGGATTTCTAAGTGCTTTTCAGAACTACCACCACATACACAGATGGTTACATTAATTATATGAATGCCTCCACCTCTGGGGTGAAATCCTGCCTAATTAATATCTATCCAGGAAGGTTGGAATATTCATTTATCTTTCTTAATTGGGCAGCTAGCTTACTAGGTCTGATGGGTGCTTCTTGTACCACCTTAGCTATTGCCTAAATTAGCACTAAACCTTTGCATATTCTCCATCCTGAATAAGCACTCTTGGAGCACTGGGTTTGGAAAGAAGAGGGAAAGAGTCCCTGAAAATTATGTCTTCGCCATGTAGTGCCTGCTCCCCATTCCTCTCTTGGAAGCCTTGCTGTTGAAACCCTCTTCCGTATCCACTTTCTGACAATATCCTAGCCCAGAGCAAGAGACAAAAAATTGTTCTGCTTATATACCACCCCCAAGAACAAATCAGTTGCCTAATTTCAGGATGCCTTGAGGTGCACTGTCTTCTGTTTAATGATTGCAATATGTTATAACCCAGATGGACAGTGATGTGTTTGAACGGATGCTCCTTACATCCCAACCCTGCAACCCTGCCTCCAAGGGAAGGGTTGACGGAACCAAGGAAGCAGTAATGAAGATGCATCATGACTTAAATAATGTGGCAGAAAAGAAGGCCTAAGAAAAGTTGACAACACAGAGCCTTTATGCACATATGAGAGGTTAAAAAGAGGAAGGCAGTAAGCAAATATGTTTTGCCTCTGATTCCCCAAGGGGAGGCATCCCAGGGCCTGGGTGCATTGGCTTCCGATAGGGTATCACTTTCATAATCTGAAGAATGCAATTAATAATAGTTGAGGTGGTTCTTTCATTCCCCTCCCCTCACAGTTGCCAGTTTTGTTTTGTTTTGTTTTTTTAAAAAACAACAACAAATCCATGCTTGTATATTAAGTAATTTAGCAGAAACAGGAAACCAAGGCTTGTTGACAAATATGAGCCTGGAGTGAAAAGCAGAATGATATTGGGAGATATTGAATGGAAAGTGCAGCAGATGTAGACGGTACTTTAAAAAAAAAACAGTCCCAGGTATGGAGGGAAAAATACATCCTTAAACCATACACTGTCTTGCCCATGCCTGTAAAAAACTGACACTGGTGCCAATCTTTTTTTCCCCATCTGCACTAGCTTGTCATGCCAATGCTTCCATAACTTGTCATGCTGGTAATCACTTGCTGAATTAAACTGAATTGTTCTTACCCAGAGGGTTCACCTAAACAAACATCAAGCTGATTTGGAAGGATGTGCCTCTCACATGTATACACACACAGAGAGACATACATACAGTTTTTAATGTACTTTCATAGCTGGATTCCATAAAGTACTTAAAAACTTTTATTGTGAAATCTGTTCAGAGCTTTCCATGTTCACTGCAGCTCCATATTGCCACAAATATCCTTAGGCAATACTGTATGTATATGTTATTATACCTCTGCAACCTTGAGATTTGGAGCAGACATGATAAGGCAATCATTTTCTGTGCAAGGATCCAACTCTGTAGCATACAAACCCAAAGCAGTTCTGAGCCCCGAAATTGGGTATTATTTCAAATAACAGACAAATCAGTTAAGAATCAAGAAAGAGTTCTGGTGTATTGCTGCATCACTCTTGTACTTTGTCAGATTCTTCTTCTCTAGGCATTTAAGCTTCTTCCTCAAATTTGTTCTTCCTGCTCTATTTGAGAGTGATTTGAATTGTTTCTACACCATATTTAATATATGCATGAAACCACTGGGAGAGGCTGTCCAGTGTTTGCAGATTGCTTATGACCATCAGTTCAAAGAACCTGTTCTAAATCAGTGCCTGGTGCTAATTATGGGTGGGAGGAGGACAATTGGAACTGCAGCTTAAACCAGACAAGCAGAATCACTCCTTCTCAGTCAAAAGAGTCTATTAAAAGACCATCAATCCCAAATCACACATGTGCTGAATGAAGTCATATTTCTCTTCAAGATTGTGACTCAGGTAAGCCCCTTGATTCAATGCTAAACTTAGAAGTCTTTTGGCACGAAGTCACAAAGAATGTGTATGCACAACTAAAGTCTATGTGTCAACTGCAGCATTTCTAGGATATGGTTGTGGTGACACGTTACACTTATGCACAATCTGTATTACTGTAATGTATTGATAATGGCACTGTCTTTGAAACGTGTTCAGAATTATAAATGTGGTGGTCAGGCTGCTTATGTAGGCTGTTAAAAAGAAGTGCAGTGGTACCTTGTATAAAGGAATCAATTTGTTACAAATGAAATTATGTTAAGCAAAATTTCCTTTATACAAATTTCCCATAGGAATGCATTGAAAATGGAGTAATCTTATTTTATGTTGTACGGATTTGCCCCATAGGCAATTCTGTTAAGCAAATTTCCCCTATCTATGGAATATTTTATGTTGTACAAATTTTATGTTATGCAAACTGTTTGTTATACAAGGGTACACTGTACATGATTCCCTTGTTAGGACTAGGCTGGGCATGGATAGCCCTAAAGCCCTTCTGGTGTTCACTGGCTGAAGGTAGTGTTACAAAAGAGAACACAGAGTGAAGCTTAGTAATATAATAAAACTTCATTGCTTTCTAAGCAAAGACTCACTTAGTGTGCAAAGTGTGTCTCACTGAATAAAAAGAGTTGTTCTTTTATAATCCTTAAGTGGAAAATTCCAAAGTACATGTTAAGCATCAGCAGGAATGCACAAAATACAATAATTGCTGTTTATACTCCATAAATTACACAAAACAATTGACAGTGCTGGTTATGAATCCTAAAGCTCAATGTCGTTTAAGTCCAAACTCTTTGAAAGACCATATTCACCAGTAAAACCATGCCAGATCTTCAGAAGAGGTCATTCTTATGATCCGGCACCTTCATATGCCCATTTAGTGGGGATCAGATTTCTTGGCAACCTCTTCCAGAGAGTAGAATTCCCCTGACTGAAGGTGAGCTAGGGCATTTATACACGACCCCTAAGCTCCGCCGCAAATGGCTGCAAGGTCCGGACCTTAAAAATGTTTACCCACCAGCTCCGGACTTTGCAGACAATTAAGTGTGACCCCGCCCACTTTAGCACGACCAAACAGCAGTTTTCTTGTACCTGGTCTTTGATGGTGACAAATATTTGATCCGGTGTAAGGATAGTGAGTGCGGGGCTCTCCTGGCTTCTGTTTGTTCTTTTTTTGCACCCCGCCCCTTTAAGAGATCTGAATGCTTCCGGGAACAAAACGGAGGTAAACTTCTTTTCTTTCTTTTTTCTCCGTCCCTCAGGCAGCCAGCAACCAGGAAGTGCCGAGGGGGATGGGGACAGAGGAAGACAGAGGAAGAGCGACGAACCCCTAAGATCTCTGGTCCGAATTTAAGTGACCAGCGGATCTTAGGGGTCGTGTAAAAAGGCCCCTAGTTTCCCCTCATTTCAATAACAAAGACATTTTTATTCAGATAGGAAACCGATCTCTTTGGCTGTGGAGTGGGCTTTTAAAAGGTTGGGTGCTATACAGTATTGATGAAAATGTTTAATTGTTCCATGCTTTTATTAATTTGTGTGTGCATGTTTAATTGTAAATTTCCTATTGTAGTAAGCTATTTTCAGTCCCATCCATGGAAAAAAAGTGGAACGACTCAAACAAAGAAACAAACAGCAAAATATGTAAATGTCAAGATATTTCAGCTACTGTATTCTAATGATCATCAAACATGGCTTTCATTTGGCTAAATGTGCTTATGGGCGCAGGGCAGTTCAGTAACATGTGAAATTTCTAGCTTGAATCATTCCTAGTCTTGAAGCTCAATAAGTATTCATAAGCAAGCTACTTTTGTCTGTCTGAACTGTTCTGTTCAGTCTATTTCATGTCCTTCTTGCAAAGTTTCTACAAGCATCTGTGCAAGAACAGTGGACCACCTTTGGTCTGATTCTGCATGGCTCTTCTGATTTTATATTGCTGCCTATTCTCCCACTTCATGGTTTCCAGGTTATAATGACAGATGCAATTAATCTGTCTTGCCCTCAACACAGGGCCACAGCTGCAACCCTATGAACAATATCATTCTGGGGATGTTTTATCACTTCGAAACTTTTATCACCTAATTTCAACAAGATATATTTGTGTGTGTGATGTGGTGGGAATATTCACCATGACAAGAGGGTATAAGCCTGTCATATATTTCTGCCTATAAGAACATATACCATGAGTTGGTGCTGCCTAATGGCTCTTCAGAAGTACTTCACAAATTACATTTGCCTACACATGCTCTGAAAACAAATTGTACAGAGCATGCCTAGAGTATTGTTCAGTTGTTGTTCTAATAACAGTTTAGGCTATTATTCCGCCACAAATAATTACAAGTGTGTTCTTATCAATTTCCAAATTCATATATGAGATGGCAATAGACTTGATGATTTCTCCTCTTTTTTTCTGATGCACCTTCCATTGCATTTATTTGCATGGACATTTTCCAAATAAAACATATTTTGTATTGCATATGCATTTGTATGCATGATTTTCCAAAACTATGCTTTTTTCCATACTTGTATTCCTCAAAATATACACATTTTGTTATTACTGTTTAATTTACTTTTTTTAGTGAACACTTTTGTATACCTTTTTGCTTACTGGACTGGACAATTTGGAAAAGTATATATTTTGAGATTTAAACGCATTGTGACCCAATTTTCATTTAGTTTCTTGTCCCCAATCATTCCATGTTTTCCCAGGATTCTCCCTCCATCCCCCACACTCCCTCCCCTCCCCTATTTTTTTCTTTTTTTATATATACAGATTGTTTAGAATTGAAATACCATCAATTCAAAAGGTTGTGCTTCCTGGCATTTACACACAGACACAAGAGGGTAATTCTTGCTGCATGTACTATTGTGGAAGACACTAATGCATCAATCCACACACATTTTGCATTGTCCTTTAACATCTTACTGCCTACCCTTGCTGACCTATCATTTTCCCTTTCGGTCCTTCTACAACATTGCTGTCTATTTCTTGAGAAAGGAGACCCACATATATATTGAGAGTAGCAGATGACTAGACAGCTCAGTAAGTCAGGTACTTTGCAGTGGAGCCAGAGGTCAGACGATCGGTTCTCCAAAGGGCCTCACAGAAAAATAACAAGTCTTTGTAACTCTGGGAAGCTGCAGAGTGAGTGGCAAATCACTTTTAAGTGCTGTCTGTTCAGAAAACCTTGGAATGGATCTCCAAATGTCAAAACCTGATAGCACACAATCATAATTATTAATTAGTTGACAGTGAAATGATTGGTCTAGTTCATGACTAAACAATTTTTGCACTATACTGGTATACTATTATCCTGATATACCATTTTGCTATTTGACTGGAAAACATTCCAAAAAAGTATCGAGTCAAGAGTTGTATGCAGCAGAGGAATGTAGAATAACTATTTACTTTATAAAAGTAAATCCATGTCTGTGTCTCCCTTGGTAGATGTAGACCTAAACAAGTTTTGTACTATACTGATGCCCAAAGAAACCATTTCAGGTACCCATATCCCTATTTCAGTATGCCACAATATTCATTTTTTGTTTGTTTTGGCTTTTCTCAAACTAGTGACAGACTGATATGTTTTTGAAAGTGTGATGTGATATTCTTAAACATTGAAATGCCTAATTGGTAAGATTTCTATGTGTCTTAGTGCAAAACATATTCCAGACAAGGGGGTGGGGAATCAAAAGCAGTGGTACTTTGTGGTGTCACTATGGTGAGGCACTACAGCAGGCATGTCCAAACTCAGGCCCGGGGGCCAAATGTGGCCCATTTTCAAATTTTGAGTGGCCCACGGCCTCTTCTCTCCACCAGCTCAGCCTGTCATGCATCCCTGCTAGCTGGCCCCTACCCATACTGGATGGAGGTGTCAGCTTGCAGTTTTATGATTTGCCTGCCCTCCCTGCCTCTGTCCTCCCCCCCAGCAACCTGTCCATCCTGCCCACCACCAGCTCTGTTGCTGCAGCATCCTCCATGCCTCCTTGCATGTTATAGAGACTTGTCCAAAGTCCAGCTGAATGGTCCCCCCCCACACACACACATTTTCACCTCACCAAATCTGGCCCTCCTTGCAAAGAGTTTGGACACCCCTGCACTACAGTATGTGGTGGGGGAAAGTGTTGCTGGAATAGAGTGAAGAGAGATCACCAATGAAATTTACTCACAAGAAAACATCACTTCATGAGAAACAGCACAGAAAGAATCCGATCTTAGGGTTCACATGAGCAAAGCAAAATAATAAATGGACCACTAGTGATGGTCTCAACAACAAAAAACCTGCAGAAAATATTTGTTTCACTTTGTGTCCCTTGACACCAGTTTGAGCCTTGTGTCACATGGACATCAGGATAAATGGTATCATAAGAGCAAAGAAAGGTAAACAAATGCTCTGTGTAGATGAGTGAAGTCTCTCTTGCTAAATAGACCCTGCCCTCCATTAGCAACATGAGGAACAGCAAAGGGGATAACTGTATTTGAATTGCAATGGGTGTCCCAGCCAATATGTATTATGATATATTCAGACTTTGCGCTAGAACTGCAGCACTTATAGAAGAGTTACATTAATTATTTTACTTAATATCGTGCTTGAATAAAAATACAGTACTTTGGTGAATTGGGCATTAGATTTTGTTGTTCTTAAAGTATTGGCTGAAATCCTGTAGCTTGGTGTAGTGAGTCACAAATAAAAGTAAGCCCCTTAGATCAATGGAACTCATGGAGGAGTTGACTCACCAAATCTCCCCTGATTCAATGTGCCTGCTATAGTTGCAACTTAGTACATTAAGCCACAGGATTTCAGCCTTTAGTTAAAATATTGCATTACCTAAACATTTAAGATTTTTTTCAGTTTCAGAGTAATTGATTGATTTATATATAAATATATTCACCCTAATAATGGAGATTATTAATAAACTGATTATCAGTGCTACATTTTTGTTCATATTTACTTGGGAGTTAAGTACAACTATCCAAACAGAACCTATTCCTCAGCAAGCATAAAATTAAAATAGTACAGCCCCATTTCAAAATTAGTTTAGTAACATTCTCTCTTATCAATGAAACTGTTGCTGCACGAGAAGGGACTGAAATTAATTA
This sequence comes from Phrynocephalus guinanensis, assembly GCA_037367245.1. Taxonomy (NCBI): domain Eukaryota; kingdom Metazoa; phylum Chordata; class Lepidosauria; order Squamata; family Agamidae; genus Phrynocephalus; species Phrynocephalus guinanensis. Next base: position 103,483,392 of record CM074736.1, on the reverse strand, counting down.
CTGATAATAGTATCTTCACCAAAATACAACTTCATAGTTTTAATGCTGCATAGTATCTTTAAGGCAGTATCTCTTTAATTTGGAATTTCTACCTTGCTGCTCCTTTGCTTTTTATCTAACTCTGTTTTATATAATTTGTTTCATTTTTAAAAGTCTTAACTCTCTTATAGAGAATTCCTACATAGTTTCTGCTGAAGTCTTTTTGGCCAAGCTTATTTTTAAGTCTTCTGATATGTTCTTGAGTCAGTGGATCCTGAAATTGCTACAACTCCTCCTGAAACTCCTGCTTTCTATCAAGAATTGTTTTTCTAACTTGATACGGTAAAGCTCCACCAGCTAAACTGTTTACCCACTGCTCTGGGCTGAGTCAAACTGTTTACTCACTGCTTGAAATGAAATGTAAGAAATTATTTGCATGTCAGATTCTTCTTCTCAAATTATTAACCCTCTTGCTTGCAGTTGATGTGTTGAAATTTTTGCTACTGTTTCTTCCACTGCTGCCTTCTATCTCAAAGTCTGTTAGTTTATCTTTTCAACCCTGTTTGACACTTAACAGTCATTAGCCCAAGACTCCTGACTAGAGATGGGCACGACTTAGCGGTATTCCCGTTTCCGTTTCCGTTACTCGGTTCCGTTACTCTACGGAAATGGTAACGGGAATCACTCCCCCAGACTTCGAGCTCGAACCGACGAACGAACAATTTTGGTCTGATTTGTCGTGCTCGTTCCTTGCATCGCGCGATTGCGCGATGCCACGCGGCACAGAAAAAAAGTTTTTAAAAGTTAAAAAAACCCGGTTCCCGGCTGAAAAGCAGGCGGAAAAATGCCTGCCGTGCCTCAGGGCACCTACCAGAGGGGTTGTTTCTGGAGGTCCCCGGCCTCCCCCTTCATCCCCCGTCCTGGGCTGCTCTGGTGGGACTCGCCGCAGGCTTGCAGCCAGCAAAAAGCCCAGTCTCGCCGCCGGCCGCCCGCAATTAAAGCGCAAGCAAGCGGCACGGACGGCACAGGAAAAAACTTTTAAACTCTCCCCCCACCCATTCCCGGGCCAAAACAGCAGGCGGAAAAATGCCTGCCGTGCCTCAGGGCACCTACCAGAGGGGTTGTTTCTGGAGGTCCCCGGCCTCCCCCCTCATCCCCCGTCCTGGGCTGCTCTGGTGGGACTCGCCGCAGGCTCGCAGCCAGCAAAAAGCCCAGTCTCGCCGCCGGCCGGCCGCAATTAAAGCGCAAGCAAGCGGCACGGACGGCACAGGAAAAAACTTTTAAACTCTCCCCCCACCCATTCCCGGGCCAAAAAAGCAGGCGGAAAAATGCCTGCTTGACTAAGGGCGCAGGGCACCTACCGGAGGGGTGGTTTCTGGAGGGGGGGTCCCGCCTCCCCCCCGTCCTGGGCAGCCGGACTCGAGTTGCCATTTCGCCATGCCATGCGGTGCGGGCGGGGGATCCAAAATGGGGCGGCAAACGCAATATTGTTTTTGAAATCGTGGTCCAAAAACACACAAGAACAACAGAAACACGCGAAAATTTATAAACTGCCAGATTTTTCACAGTAGCAGTGGGTTTTTTCTTGCAACAAAATGTCTCTCCTCTCCTCCTCTGTCCTCCATTGATTTTATTTTATTTATTTTTTTTACACCTGCGCAATGATGGGCTGGCCGAGTGGCCAGCCATGTGGGAGTGGACAACCATGCAAATTTTTGGAGCCATCCCACCAGTCGCATGGCCACTTGGCCATGGAGACTTCTGGGATGTGCCAAAAAGCCCCCTAAAACCTGCCCTAGCCCTAACCCTAACCCTTGACTCCGTACCCATACGTCACAGACTGTCTTCTTAGTGGGTCAGAGAGGCACCCAGAGGTGCAACCCACTAGCCCACCGTAACCTTACCCGTCACTAGCCTAACCCTAGCCGTTGCACTAAGCCACCTTAAAGCCAGATCTACTTGCTTGCATTGCACTACATGCAGCAAGTACAATTCCCTTCTGTGTGAGACATGGTGGTGCGAGAGCCTTGTGAAGGGCAGGCATGACGCTATCACTCTCACTGGTCTCACTGTCTGCACATTCTGTTATGCAATATCCATATGGCTATTGCATAGCATTTTGCAGCAGCAGCAGGTGAGGAGGGGAGACCCCCATGTAGAGGGGTCTCTTGGAGCCTGCTTCCCCTTCCTAGTGGGTGAGGATAGGTGGCACCCACGGGTGCCTCCAGGAGCCCACTTTCCCTTTATAGCGGGCCAGAGGAGGCACCCACCCCACAGAGGTGCCTCCAGGAGCCCGCTCCCCCCCAAAACCAGTACTAACGACAACGAAAAAACGAAAACGAACGACTAATTTTTGCGAATTTTCGCAAAAACCGGAAACGAGCCGAAACGGGACCGGCCCGACTAACGACAACTCGAAAAAATTTTTTTTCAAGTCGTGCCCATCTCTACTCCTGACTTTATATTAAACAACTTTTCTGAGTGTTACTTGTAGTGCATTTCTTTTTTTCCTGTGCTAGCAACTGTGACTTGCTGTGCAAACGCCTTGAATCTAAATGTGGGATTTTTGTTCTGGTTTTCCGTGGAGAAGCATCCACTGAATTTGTATGGACAAAGCTTTGCCATCAAATTGTCTAATTGTCCCGTCCCCCCCGCCATCTGCTTTTTGGTTAGCTCTACCAATATGACTATTACTGAGCTACACTCGTTTTGATCAGGGTGCACGTTTTAACTCATTGTTGTTTATGTCTTTGTATCTGTGTTTTGTATATTTGCTGATTTGATCAGCTTTGTCAGCCGCCCAGAGTTCCTTAGGGAAGATGGGTGGGGTATAAATCCAATAATAAATAAATAAATAAATCCTGGTATACCAGAGCTGAAAAAAGTAGGCAGAAAAAGATTAGCCTCCAGATTGCAAGGAAAGATTCTATTTTCATTGCCATAGCTATCTTTTGTGTGATTTGGCCAGCTGGTGTGATTTGACATTGCTGTTGTGAAGTAACTGTGTAAGAAGCAACACATTTGATGAAAGTTTTCATGTCAGCTGCTGATCAAGCCATATCATGACTGCAGCATCTTCTTATCATTGCTTCTGGGCTTCTTGGCTGTTTGTTTTAAAATTATAGAATTACCTTTATTTTGAATTTGGTTTTTTATAATGTACTCTTATTACTGGAGAGGACAAAACTCATGAGATAGTTATTTATTTATTTATTTTACAGTATTTTTACCCAGCCTTTCTCCTTGGAAAAGGACCCAAGGCAGCTTACAGTAATGAGGGATAATATACAATCCAGTACAATTAAGCCATGTTCAGGTATTGAGAACAGGTAATTGAGGGAAATTTTATAGCATTAATAGACAACATTACATTAAAGCTACAAGAAAACATGTGCAGTTAAAAAGAGAGTGAAATTCCATGTAAAAGTTATGAGTGATGGAAACTAACATTGAAAACATAGTGTCAATGTAAACACATAAGATTATAAGTAGTTATAAACACAAAGTCTATGTGACCGTCTTGATTCATATAAAAGACACATAATAGATATGCACAAGACTTACATACAATTTAGTTAATGAACTTTTTACTGTTTCTTTTTAAAATTGCTAATAGCTGTTCTTCATTGCTGATGTATAATTATCCAGTCTGTGTTATATGATTATAAATTGTTAAATATAAGAAAAAAATGCTGCACACAAGGAAAAACCATGAAGATCTTTGTCTTTTCCCCAAATGATTACAACATGTGGTAAACCTCAACCTCAAGTTTCTGCACAGGGCAAAATAACAAACATTCTTTCTAAACCAAAATCAGCAGCATCAAAGCAGACGCATGTACTGGAGAATCCTAAAATATCCTATCAAAGACCATATCATTTCATTGCTTCAGAGCCTAACACTCTTAATCAAGCCAGTCAGAAAATTTCTCTGTTGAAACAGATTTATTCCAAGAGGAGGAATTTACGACTGCTTCTGAATGTATGGAGCCCTTCAAACCCCAGTTGACGTCAAACTCTTCCTTGACTGAATGGGCCTTAATGTAAAGGGGATACAAATAGGTTGGTTGCAAACACATTTCAAATTACTGTATATACTAAAATATAAGTCTAGTTTTTCAGCCCTAATTTTGGACGGGAAAAGGGGGCCCTCTACTTATATTCGGGTCAATACTTTTAGCCACTGAGGCAAGTGCTTGAGTCAGTGGCTAAAAGTCATTTTAAACATTGTGAACCACTTCTCCTGACCCCCCCTCTGCATCATGGGGGAGCTGTGCGTGATGTTTAAAATGACTATTAGCCACAAAGGCAAGTGCTTGCCTCGGTGGCTAAAAGTCATTTTAAACATCACACACTGCTCTCCCAGCTCACAAAGGAGGAGCTGCCAGGCCCTGCTGCATTTCCCACCTAGACTTATAGTCGAGTCAATAAGTTTCCCCAGTTTTGGGGGGGGGGTTAAATTAGTGGCCTGGACTTATACTCAGGTTGACTTACACTCGAGTACAAGATATCTCTATTATTAAAGAACTAATAGGAGACGTTAAGTAAACCAAAGGAGAATTAGGAGACATGTTTCCTAGTCCAGTCATAACTGTAGATTCAACCAATATGTCCAGTATATCTGTGACATCTGGGGGGGTGGACTTCACCAAAATGTGGTGTACATGCCAATGTTAGCTCTCAAACTCATTTCTTTCATGCTCCACTAGAGGTTACAGAAACATGCAAGAATTTACCCATGAACCTGTAAAGTTAGGATCAGGAAATCATCCTTATCCTCTTGATAGCACAAAGGAAAGAATTCAAAGGATGGAAGGAAAGAAGAGAAAGACAAAAAAAGATGGAGGAAAGAAGTTTGGCAATGCTTTTGCTTCTGTTGTTCTCTCATGGTTGTCTGCAGCAGGCAGAAAGAAGCCAGATAATGGTGCTGTTTGTGGCTTACCACCCACATTTGGTAACGTCTGATTCTTTAGGTTGTCATCAAAGAGGTGGTGGTGGCAGCAGTGTGGCAGAAGTAGGAACAGTTATCTGGGAAGTATTGGAAAGCTTGCTCTGAGAGGGAGGGCAGAGGTACTACCTGCTACTGGAAAAGTCAGACTTGCAGGGATGGTCCTAAATGATTTTTTTATAGGGAGACATACCATATCTACCAGGAAAAGCAACCAATGGTGAAGTGGGATGTGTTTAAATGGTCTCTGTTTTCTCTATCTGAACTCACTTCTGATTAAGGTACCCTCAATATTTTATGTTCTTTTAAAGGAAACTAGAGATCTCTCTTGTCAAGCACCTAATATTACTCAAAATGTACCAATATGTCTTGATGCTGCCTTATGATTTGTCAGTGATCTAATCAAAGGTCAAAATATTGCTAACTTGATTTACCAATCTTATGATATCGATACATCATCCAAGGTCAACAAAGAATTACCGAAGGCTTTAAATGAACAAATGGAGAAGTACAAGCAACATGCAATGAAAGAGAAAGATCAGAATTGGCTACTCTTAAAGTGGTCAATAATTTTTATGAGGAGCAAAAAGCATTTAAATATTTTAAAAAATCTTACAGATGAACCGACTGTGCATCCAAGGCAGTTTACCCTTGGCAATATAAAAATCCAACAGGGTTTTTTTTTTGGTTGGAAGAAAAAGCCACAGCTTCATATACAGACAGGCAGTATATAGCAGATGGAAGCAGTAATACTTACAACACGTAGGGACCTTCCTTTTTAGTGCCAGAAAAAAAGACACAATAAATGCAAGTCACACCACTAAAACCAGAAAGAGACCTGCATAGCTGGCATCACCACCAGTCCAGTTTATTAGAAATCAAAGTTAGTATTTTCAACAGATGTCTGGATGTAGTTGAAACACACATCTCGAGAAAAGATTTATCTTTTGTACCTATGCTCCAGCATGATCTCACACAAATGAGACCTGATTTATGTTAGTATTTTTAGAAATATTAAATTACTAATATCCACATAAAATATTAAACAAACACACATCAGCATAATAGAAGTATAAAATAAACCAATAGCAGTCAATTAAGCTTAAAAGAAAACAACATACAACAACCTAAAAGACAAGTAATCAATAATTTTCAGGATTGTGAGGACAAAACCCAGAATCCTGCTGGTGTAACTGGTGAAGTTCAAGGTTGCATGGAACCCCACCTTCTATTGATGCAAAGTCATGGAAGGCCTGTCTAAATAACCATGTTTCAACAGTTGTTTCAAGGACCTCAGTGCAGGGGCCAGGCATATCTCAGATGGGAGTTTATTTCAAAAATATGGTGTAACCCAGAGGTTCCCCATAGACCACTTGCCAATTTTTTATTTTCTGTAGACTCTCCTGCCTGCCTAATATTGAATTTTCCTAAATGTGTTTTTGACAGCTGACACAGTGCTACTCACTTTGATAGGGGCTTTTGTAGCATGGGCAATTGTAAAAAAAGAAAAATATGTACAATTTTTATTCATACATTTATTGAAAAGATGAAATGCAAGTAAATATTTTGATTTGGAATGAAACAAATAAAAATTCTTACATAAAATTTATACACAAATAATGCTGTTAATTGGAGGGATGAGTCTGATGCTCTGATAGCATTTGTTCAATATTTGGCTTCAAATTAGTGTGGTATAGCCTTAAATCTCCACGTTCAGTGATTTGCAATCAATTTCTTTTTTTCGTAAGATTGGCAACCACACTAAACCCCCTTTGGAAAAGCTATCAAAAACATTCTTGTGATAGTTCATAATGCAGGATAAACAACAGGTATATCTTTCTGAAGCCAGAACTGATGATAACCCCATTCTGAACTGCACCTTAAGTGCTTCGTTGGTGCTTATTTCAATCAGTTCTGCTTGTAATGTGATATCCAATTCTTCAATGTCACCATATGGATTGATAATCCACTGTGGTATTTCTATAGTCAGAACATACTCAAACCTGGTTTTAAAGTCCGTGTAGACCAAAACATCATCATCCTGGTCATTTGTAATTTACAAGTTGGGGAACTGGGAAAATTCACACTGTCCAAAGTTTTGCTTCATTAGATTAATTCTGGCAAGAAAAGCTGCAATGATGGCCTTTGTTTTTATTAAATTCAGACTGCCACCTTGTAACTGTAAGTTAACCTCATTAAATTTAGTAAACAAATCCATTAAATAAGCAATGTCTGGTTTCCATTTGATTAAATTTTCTTTCAAAATGGGATCTTTAGCATGCAAAAACTAAAACCATCTCAAAAAGTGAAAAAAATATTGTCAAACATAAGCCTTTTGAGAGCCAGTGTACTTCAGTGTGATGGAGTAATCAATGAAAGTCCTCATCATTTTCTTCACACAACTGTGTAAATAACCTAGAATTCAAAGCATTGATACAGATCTTGTTTACTGCATTTATGACAAATTGAAGAGATTGATGCAATCTGGCACTCAGATTTTTAGCTACTAAATGTTGTCAATGAATGACACAGTGAATTGCAAACACCCCGGGTATTTTTTGTTTTAAATGGTTTATAAAACCACGATAGTGCCCAAACATGGCTGGTGCTCAATCTGCTGCTGCTATTATATTTGCTAAAGGGATTGCTTTTTCCATGGAATAGTCTTTCAGAACATTAAGCATTGATTCACCTTTAGTGTCTGTTGTCAGAGTTCTTGCAAAGAGCAGTTCTTCATAGATTTCTTGGTCCATAAAAAAACCCAAACATATGGCAATAATATGCTTCATTACCAGGTAAAGTTGACTCATCCAGTTGAATAAAGAAATGGTTCGTGTTCAGATAATTACATACGAAGCTTTCATCATCATGACTCATTTCATCAATACATCTTTACACTGTGTTGTTGCTCAAAGGAATTCTTTTGAGTATATCATATGCAGGCTTGTGTAGGACAGTTTTTAAAACCTCTCCAATGTCGTGGTAAAATCAGCTCTTCCCTGATAGTAAAGGTTTTCCTGATTTTGCTATGAGTCATGAGATATTGTAAGACACCCACAAACCATCATAGTCTCTTTTTGATGCTGAAGTGAACATACTGTCCACAAAGATTTTCTTCTGGAGTTTTTCTCTCAGGGTTTTAAAGTATATCAAATCTTTATCTGTGACACCTTCTCAGGTGTCTGCAAAAATAGCTTACAGAAATATTTATGAAAAATACTTTGAAATATTGTGTGCTGTTTCAGTGGAGTAAAACATTATAGTTAGGTAGGTAGATATAGAGAGGGATCAGGATAAAGAAAATGTTGCTTTAGTAGTGGTACTGTGCAAGCATTGGTGGTGCAGTTTCAAAGGGTGTGGACTGAGATGATTGGGTCCCTGGTTCAATCCTGGCTGTGCCATGTACTAATGAATCATTTCTACAAAGATTTAAGTACATAATACTGATAGCTAAAACAGTAAAGGGTACCCCATTGGGGAAAGACCAGCACATATACCTCGAAAACCAATTGTTCTCCTGGAAGTTTCTAGACAGAGACACTTGTAGTAGCATTGGTTTCAGTACTATCAGGTAAGTAGCCATGAATAGGAGGAATGAGAATAAAACTGCTGTTTTCAGTCCCATTGACATTTGATTTGGAGGTAGCACTGTTTTATTCTCTTCCATGCCTCTAAAAAGTCCAGAAAACTCTATTGATTCACACACCAAGTGTGTAAGTTCATGTTATCCAAATCCAATTATCTCTCTTATGTATCTATAAGAAACTATCATCACTAGTTATCTCATTGTTTCATTACCATTATCTGTTAAATACTTCCCAAGGCAGTAGACTCAGATGCTGTGCTATACCTAAATATTAAAGTGTCAGTTATTGCCAAAGGAGTAATAAAAAGAAGGGGAATCCAGATTTTTGTCTTTGGATCTATCTTCTTTGAACATATTTAGTCACAGTGGGATGGAATTTCAGAGAGTTTAGGACAGGACTGCCCAAACTTTGGCCCTCCAGATGTTTTGGACTGCAACTCCCACAGTCCTTTGCCATTGGCAATCTAAGCTTAGAATTCTGGGAGCTGTAGTCCAAAACATAAGAAGAGCCGAAGTTTGGGCAAGCCTGGTTTAGGAGGTCAGAATTTTGGGGAAAGAAGAACATAAAAGAATGCAGCAAAGAAAAGTGAGAAAATGACATGTGGTGCAGTGATTAAATGCCTGTACTGCAGGTAAAACTGTACTCACAACCTGGGGTTCAATCCCAGGTAGCAGGCTCATGGTTGACTCAGCCTTCCATCCTTCCGAGGTTGGTAAAATGAATACCCAGCTCGATTGGGGGGGGGGGCAATGTGTAGTCTGCATACTGTAATTAAAAACTGTAAACCGCCCAGAGACTACTTGAAGTGGTATGGGGCAGTATATAAGCAGAACACTTTTTTACACTTAAATTTAATGGAGACACTCTTGTTTTAATTAATCCTAAAATGATTTATTTCAACAAATACAGTATAAAATAAGAATAACTGCTGGTTTTCTAGTTTTGATAGTTGATAAGGATGGGCAATTCGTTTCCCTGGTGTTCTGAAGCCTCCGACAAACAAGCAGCCAAACACTTCCTTGCTCTGCGCTTGCATGGAGCTAAGCTCCAACAAGGAAGTAGGCTCCAACGTCATCATTCCTACTCTGTGGTGATGGCCAATCAGGAGCTGTGCAGGAACAGGCAGCATCCTTCCTCCCTGTATGATTGGTCAGCATCACGGAGGAGCAAATATGACATTGGAGCCTGCTTCCTTGTTGGAGCTCCGCTCTGTGCGGGTGCAGAACAAGGTAAGTAATTGGCTGCTGGTGTGTTGGAGGCTTCCGAACAATACCTGGCTCACATGGGTCATTTCAGAACTGGTAGGTCCTGAAATGAATTGCCTATCCCTAATTAATAGTATCTCCACTTTAACAGCATGTTATACAAATGAGTTCCTTTGAGTGGAAGATAACCTAGTTATTTTGCAAAATAGGGAGAGGGATGTACCCACATCATCTTGTTTCCAGATGCAGCTTTAAGGATTCTAAGCCTGATGTATTTTCATTCAGCTTCAACTATGAGAAGTGTCATGGATCATCATATCTCATTATTCTGCTGTTGCTGATACCTCCAAAACAAAAGAGTCTTGGCTGTCTTTCTGATTAAAGTTCTCCAAGAGCTTGAAGTTGAAAAATACTTCAAGAATTTCATTAAGTACATACTTCTGTGCCTTAATAAGAATGTGGACCTTATACATAGATGGTTACTTATCTGTCTTTTCTGTAGGTGGATTAGCTTAACTGATGGTAGCAACTTGCTATTAAATAACAAGCAGCTGATTATACTTCTAAACGAGTTCACATTTATACAATCAGACACGCACTCTGAATGCAAGCAACATCCTCTTAATTTGCACCAATTTGCCACCACAACCTACATATCATGTTCATAGGTGGAAAGTAGCAGCAGAGTTCTGGCCAGCATGTTTTTGTTGCATATGAAACATAAGTAGCATGGAATACATTTTCATGCCCAGTGTTAAAAACTTACATCATTTACATAATTAACAAATTTACAAAAACAACACTGGAAATGGTCTCCCAGTGCACAAAGTCAAAAAACTCTAGTATGCAAACCATGAAAATTCGAAGCCTATTGGAAGAAATGCGTGCTTCGTCTAACCACATACAAGCGTTGTCTACTAGTACAAATGCAGCACAGAGATGGTCTGTTCCAAAGACACTTTGCACCAACATATTCTATTCCAGTGTTGGCAAACCTATGGCATGGGTGCCAAAGGTGGCACTCAGAGCCCTTTCTGTGGGCTCCCGACATCGCCCCTTCACAGCCACCTGTATTCAGGTTAAATTGCTGTATTGGCACTTTGCATAATAATAATAATAATAATAATAATAATAATAATAATAATAATAATAATAATAATAATAATAATAATAATAATAATAATAAAGTGGTTTCTGAATTGCAGTTTGGGCACTCGGTCTCTAAAAGGTTTGCCTTCACTCTTTTAGTCTATTCCTAAGGTCACTAGTCTCTTTAATTTTATATGTGTTCAGTACTGAGTGTTTTATATCGCATGCTGCTGATTCTGCAGCCATTGTGTGTCCCTTGGGCATAGTTTCAAAACTGCAAGGCTATGGGACAGTGACCTAGATTCTCTCATCTACCCGTCACCGTGCAAAAGCTACACAGCTTTAGAAGTATATATTTCACTGTGGAAAAACAGGGTGGATGGTACTTCCCAATTATGTATACTGTTATTAGGTGAAGTATATGGTTCTAATGAAAACAGAACATAAATAGAAGAAAGGATGAGAGCTAATAAATGAGAATAATTTGTCCCAGTTATTAAACAATACATTCAAAAAGAATGTAACTGAAATAAACTAAGTCACCTGCTTCTTTGCTTTCTTTTACTGGTGGCTTGCTTTATTTTCCATTATTTCTGTATGGACTAAAATTTGTTTCAGTAATATTTTTGTGTTGGGTTTTCTCCCGCTTTCTTTTTCAATTTTACTGTAAGCTGCCTTGAGCCCCAGTTTGGGGAGGAATTCAAAATCTTAAATCAGTCATTCGGATGATCAATCCACAATGCTGGTAACCACTAAGACATTCATACTGAATATTGGGACAGAAGCAATACTGGAGAATTTGGGAAGTAATTTGTTTATTTTGCTTAGTAGACTTTTATGCTGCCCATCAGCCAGCTATGGCCACTCTAGGTGGTTTACAACACATTGGCAAATACAAAACTACAAAGATAACAAGAAATTAATAGAATACAATGCATAGTCACATAAACCCTGTAAACCGCCCAGTGTGGCTTTTGCTGCCAGATGGTGTGCTAAATAAATAAATAAATAAATAAATAAATAAATAAATAAATAAATAAATAAATAAATCCCAGACAATAAAACAAAAACAGAATAAAATAGTATTGATATAGGAAATAAATTGTTGTCCCAACATTTAAACTGATATAAAGAATTAAAATTATTGTTACTGTTATTGGAGAACAAGGTAAAATAAAGGGTATTATTTAATAGGTGTTACTGGCAAGCCACTCCAGTATTCCTGCCAAGAAAACTCCATGGACATGGGGTCATGGAGAGTCGGTCACGACTGTAATGACACAACACACACACACACACACACTCTCTAACAGGTGAAGGCTGGAGTTATGTTACATGCTGAGGGAATGTCTGATTAAAACATCCACATTTTAAGTGTTCTTTCAAAGACAGCCAAAGAAGGGGCCAGACATATTTCAGGCAGAAGATTGTTCCACAAGCATAGGGTGATAGCAGAGAAGGCCATATTTCTCATTTTTGTTTTTTGTTTTTGCTTTTGCTTTTGCTTTTGTGCCTCTCACATCGTTAGCTGTCTCAAATGCCCAGCCTGGGGAGGATTGGGTATTATGGCAGATGTCACTGGGCGAAGGTGCTCTCACATGGAGCAAGGTTGTAAACCATTTAGGGCTTTGTATGTCATAGTTAATACCTTAAAGTTGATGTGGAACTGAACTGGAAGCCAGTTCAGTGCCTGGCCATAATTTCTAGTCCCAGTCAGCAGGCTGGCCACCTTCTTCTGGAACAGCTGGAGCCTCAGCATCAGCCTCATGTAGAGAGCATTGCAGTAGTCTAGTTTTGACGCTACCAATGCATGGACCAACATGGTGAGAGCCCCAGTGTCCAGATAGGGGTGTAGCCTGATCTGCCATAGGTGGAAGTGGGCAGAGTGGACCACTAGCTGAAATTCCATAAATAGTGCCAGGTCCAAAAAGGATGCCTAGGCTGTGCACCTCATTCTGAGGGGGAAGAGTCACACCCCCAGATGAAAGGGTGCTTCCCAACCCAATGACAGCAGGCCACCCCACCCACAGGACTTCCATCTTGCCTGGGTTCAACAGTCTATTAATCATCATCCATCTCAGATAGCACTCAAGGATGGAACAGTGTCCACTTCAGAAGATGGAAAGGAGAGACAGAGCGGTGTGTCATCAGTTGTACTGATGGCACGAAGCTACAAAAGTCCTGATGACCCCCCCCCCCCAAAAAAATGGCTTCATATAGATATTAAATAACATTAGTGAGATGGTCAATGCCTGTGGAACTCCACATTTGATGGGCCACAAGGTGGACTGCATCTCACCAATCTCTACTCTCTGGGGTTTTGAAGCCATGCTCAACCGAGGAAAGTAGAGGCTTTGATTGGCAAATAAATAAATAAATAAATAAATAAATAAATAAAAGTGTTTAATAAACTCTCTGAACAGCCATGTGCATTGTATTTTCTGCAGTTTGCTGAAAATGAATACGTATAGAAAGAAAACAGGGAACAGTAGTTTTGTTGAAATTCTTAGGTAGCCAACTCTCAATTATTTCACAGAAATGTTCTGAACAGTCCTTTCAAAATATTCAGTGCTAGGACTGACCTCATATCTGAAATTCATACAGATTTGACATTCAATGCCATATCCTTCTGGCCATCCACTGACAGTTATATTAGTATGTGTGATTGTGCCTTCCTGAATCATTTTAATTAAACAAATGAGATGAGCCCTTCCATATAATGTGCAACTTATTCCCCTCTACATCATTTTGAGACACATACAGATAACATTGCTGTTATATTGAGCTCTCTCCCATGCATTTTTGCAATATCATGCCTGAGAAAGTTTTTTTCCTGCCAATCAAAGCTTCTACTTTCACTAGTTGGCCAGGAAAACTCACTAGGCTGTATGGTGGTCACTTTAAGTTCACAAAAAGCAAGACATGTATCACCAAAAAAGTGGACAGATCTTCAAATGGAGAGCCTTGCTAAACGAAAATTTAAAACCACTCTCGCCTAAATGGACTCTAATTTGACTGGTAGCAAGCCTCTAAAAAGCAAATACAATTTGAATCTTTGTTTTGGAAGTGCTGTGACTTCTTGGCGACCCAAAACTGCCTTGTCCACTTTGAGGCTCACAGTTCCCTTTATTCTCAAATGCTCATGTCAGGGAACAGTTCCTAATGGGGAGTGGCAGTGCAATAAACTCATTAAAAGCATTGCAGTTGTGCAATAATTTATATGGGTTTGCAGGCATTTTTCAGAGCTGGGGTTATTCTAAACTACAATAATTGCCCTGGATTCTGTTTCCTTGCCTTGTTTTCACTTAAGGCTCTACACACATCTGGGAATCAGAAGGAAGGGTTTCCAGGTCAGAAAGCATGATATGCAAGCTGCTTGGAGCCCTAGTAATTCTCACTTTAAAAATGAAGCGCTGACCTTTTATCCAGAAAATGGTGTATTTCCCATCAGATATTTAAAGAAGAAAAGAACTAGCTATCCTTTATGGAACATAAGGAAATAGCTGCTGCTTGTAACTTTCTACAGTAAAACATTCATCCCCATGGTTCATACCCAGGTGTTTTCTTCTCCCCTTCTATCAGTGAAGTTGCTTGACCTCTATGCCCTCTTGTAAAAGTTCTGAACAGAAATGCAGCCTAATAAATTCCCCCCTCATCATGGTTGCCTGTCAGCTTGCAGCCCCTGCCGTGAGGTGAAGGCGAGAAGAGGGGGCCTGTGTCTCCTTCCCAGAGCATGCTGGATCTCTAATGCCCCATTAGCATACCACACAGTAGCCTTCTGCTTTTAATTAGTTACGTGGTGTGATAATTAAGTAGCGTTTCTCTACAATTTTCCTCTTGTTACTGAGCACAGGGATGGGAGTTGTTCCGCGAGGGAGGGTGGAAGTTGTTTTAACATTCAAAGTAATTGTGACCCTGGAGAGAAGCAGCAGCAAGCAAAATTCAAACTCTCTAAGGGAAGGGAGGGGAGTGTATTTGCTAGGCACTTTCCCCCCAGCATGTATTTCAGATTGACTCTCTTTCCTTGCAAATCCTCCAAAGGCAAGAGAAGCCTCTCCTGAAATGCAACACATACACATTCTGAAATCCTGGAGGACCAGGAGTGAGGTCAAACTTTGGCTAGATTGACATATGCCTGGAATACAAGGGAATGCACAGAAAACACTGAGAGAAGCAATAATTGATAGGCTTTCATGACACTAGACCACACCATTTTGAAAATATAAGTACAGTGGTACCTTGTATAAAGGAATTAATTTGTTCCAAATGAAAATATGTTAAGCAAATATTCCTTTATAAAAATTTCCCATAGGAATGCATTGAAAACAGAGTGATCCCATTTTTATGTTGTACAAATTATTTCCCCTATCTCCAGAATTTTTAATGTTGTACAAATTTTATGTTATACAAACCGTTTGTTATACAAGGGTCCACTGTAGTCCTATTACAAGGAGAGCAACCAGTTCAGTAGAGAAGATTTGTGCGGTACCACTCATCAATAGCAGTAGTGAGACACGAAGGGATTAGCAAGTGGTTCAGAATGGATACCTCAACCACCAAAATTTTAGGAAAGGAGGAGATTGATCGTAATTATCAGGGTGCAGCTAGTGAAGTGTGAGGATTTTAATCCAATTTGTTTGGGGTCAAATTGTCAAAAATCAGAAGCATGAAAAAAAGTTCCCATAACTCTTAATGTATAACCAAAATGCTTGGGAGTATAAGGAAGGACCAGAGGGCAGAGATGCTGAGATGGAACCAAAATAGGACTAGAAGCCACTGGTAAGGACCAAATGCAGTTGGTACAAAATAGGAGGGTAGGAGAAGCCAGTATTAGAAGCTAGTGTGGCTGGGCAGCAGCCAAGACCTGCACTTTTCCACGGAGTCAGTGGGCAAGAAGTCCATCCCTTGATGGCTACTTGTTTGTTTCCTGTCCTTTCTGTAGGGAGGATGAATAATAGCAGCAGAAAATAGAAGTACAGTACTGTGGTAGTTACTACCTGCTCGTATATTCTCTTGCCAGTTTTTTTTTTCTTATTAAAGGGATAATCACAGTGATGCAGAAAACCAATACCAGAAGATCTTTACAATGGCAGTGAAGAGGTGGGCCCTCCAAGAGTGAAGGTGGCAATTATTACTTCTTAGGGAAGGCAGAGTCTTGTTCAACAACCACCATTAGAGATGGGCACGACTTAGCGGTATTCCCGTTTCCGTTTCCGTTACTCGTATCCGTTACTCTACGGAAACGGTAACGGGAATTACTCCGCCAGAATTCGAGCTCGAACCGACGAACGAACAATTTGGTCTGATTTGTCGTGCTCGTTACTTGCATCGCGACGATCGCGCAATGCCAAGCGGCACAGAAAAAAAGTTTTTAAAAGTTAAAAAAAAACTGATTCCCGGCCCTAAAAGTAGGCGAAAACTGTCTGAGGGCACCTACCAGGCCAGAAGGGTGTTTTATTTGGGGGGGGTTCCCAGCCCCCCTCTCCTTGGCTATTGCTACTGCTGCGCTGCTGGTACCAGGCTGGGAGGGTGCATCCATTTGCCATGCAGTGTGGGGGATCCAAAATGGCGACCGCAATTTTTTTTTTTTGAAATCGTTGACCAAAACCCCACCAAAGCACCACAGAAACATGCGAAAATTAGCTATGTTAAATGCTTGAATTTTTACAGTAGCAGCAGTGGGTTTTTCTTGCAAAAAAAAAGTCTCCGTTGATTTTATTTTATTTTATTTTATTTTATTTTATTTTATTTTATTTTATTTTTTTACACCTGCACATTCGCAATGATGGGCTTGCCCATGGGAGTGGACCATGCAAATTTTCCACCAATCGCATGGCCACTTGGCCAGGTTGACCACAGAGACTTCTGGGATGTGCCAATCGGGCATAAACAGTCCACTAATCGTAGCCCAAACCTGAACCCTAAGCCTAAGCCTAACCCATACGCCAGTACACTGTCCTTCTAAGTGGGTCAGAGAGGCACCCAGAGGTGCACCCTAATACTCACCCTAACCTCACCCGTAACTAGCCTAACCCTAGCCCTTGCGCTAACCCATCTTAACCCTAAGCCAGATCTACTTGCATTGCACTACATGCAAGTACGTGAGACACAGCGGGTGCAAAGAGTCTGCCAGTCCGTCACTTGTGGCTCTGGCTGACTCCTGCAGCTCCCTCCAGGAGCCCGCTACCCCCCCCAACCAGTACTAACGACAACGAAAAAACAAAAAAACAAACCGACTAATTTTTGCAAAATTTCGCGAAAAACGGAAACGAGCTGAAACGGACTGCCTCCGACACACGACAACTCGAAAACGTCATTTTCCCTAGTCGTGCCCATCTCTAACCACCATGGTGACAGAATAAAGAGATCTGGCATTTGCATTGATCTTGCAATTTTTTTTCTAGAAAGTCAAGGCTTAGCAAAAAGTGGTCCTCTAGATGTTCTTAGACCGAAACTCTCAGTGTTCTTCATTATTGGCTGTGCTTGCTAGGGTTCATGGGATCTGCCACCTGACAGTCTGTAATGGGCTGCACTTTCCCCATTCCTGCTAAAAGCAGACTAGATGGACTTGGTGTGGCAGTGTTCCAAGATATCTGTACTTCCCTTATCCCCTCCTTTTTGAGGTGCTCCCTATAAAGTTATAAAAACTTCCACCTTTTTGTTTCTTTCTATACTTATTTAACCCACCTTGTCAAAAACAAAGCAGCAAAAAGGAAGAGCATGCATGATGAAATAAAGGGGGAAATACATGAAGGACTGCAGGGATTTTAACTGTTTAACATGAAAAAGAAAACAACTCTCTGCTCACAAACAAGGAGAGCATTTTTGACTAGTTTCAGTAGTCTGGGGAATGGAGGGTATGTGATGAAAGTCAAAAAGCAAATGTACATTTATATGATATAAAACTTTCTGTCCTACTACTGCATTGTTCCTATAGTGTGGACGGCTCTGCATTTGGGATGCAGATGGTGATTCCGTGAGCCTTGCATATATTTGGATTTGAATATCCAAACATATCATGAAAGAGACAGATGCAAGTTTGTTAGGATATAAGATCAAATACAGTTAGATAATGAATTCAGCAATCACCACTTCCCTTAAATCTATTCAAAATGGTCTCCATTAAACAACTTCCCAATTACTTATTAAGTAATCATGCCAGGAGGAGTCTTAGAAGGCTGCGGGCAAATACAGACACAGATGGCAGCGCTAGGAGAATCCTTTCCAAAAACACCTTAAAACCTAAGAGAGAAATGATTATTATGAAGCTTTCTGTGGCTGAAATCTAGTAGTGCATCATAATTGGTGTAGTTCCTTTTAATTAATGAAGCATATGGAGGAGCTGATTCACCAAATCCCCACAAATTCAATGGACCTACTCTTGTCATAATTTGCTGCTGCATTTCAGTCAGTGTGTGCTTCAAATAAATGTGGTCCCTTCCTTCCTTCCTGGACATTTAGAAACAAGACTTCATGAACTTCTTACCCTGGCAAATTGTTTCTACATCTCTATTAATAATGGATGGACTTGCATGAAATATACTGGGGATATTTCATGCTGCTGGATTAAGGAAGGATCATTCTTCTTAACTTTGATTTTGTTTGTTGTGTCACAGCATTCCTTGTTTTGAAATAATTTTGCCCATGCCAGGTGTTGAAAGGTTCACAGTAGACATTTCCAGTCAAAACATGGTTTGGATGGGGTGGTAATCATCATAGGCATTCAGCACAAAGGAGCTTGCAAACACCTGCAGCTCGTTTTGAAACTGGAAGATGAGTACATTTCTGATTTTCCCATTTCATAAATGTGTGGTTGTGATTTCCTGAATGATGTGCTATGATTTTATGGTATTAATAGTTCTTCTTAACATTGCATTATTTTATTTTATTTTATTTTATTTTTCATTATATATGCATCCTGCCTTACCTTCAGAAAGGTCTTGGTAGTCTATGTGGTCTTTGTCCATGATTTGTCCTCACAACAGTTCTGTGAGGTACGCCAGGCTAATAGCAGGTGACTAGCTCAAGGTAAACCTATTGGTTCAGTGAGGATTGGAACATGGGAGCTAGTATTTGTATCTCAGTAAACCAATTTTGATTACCTAACCAATAAGCCATTCACCAAAAAACAACGACATTAATAATAACACACAAATCAAAGGTGCATTTTAACACATCTTCCTCTGTTAAAAGCATGCTTGCATGACGTTTACCCCTTGTTCAGAACTGCCACTGTTCGTATGAGTAATATGATGCTGGAAGATCAAGGGTAACTTGTACTGATTTAACCAAGTTCAGAACAACTAAAGATGTACAGCGTACAGTGTTATTGTAGACTTTGTCTATGACAACCCAAAGTGTCTGAGCAGGAATTTGAACATGTGTCTCTTTCGTCCTGGTGAATTCACCATATAGGCAGCCTAGGAATAAAATTTCCAGCACAAAAGCAAAGCACCCTTTGTCTTTTTCCTTTTCTTCACTGTCTTCTTATCCTCAGGGTTTGATATAGACCAGAGCTGTCCAACTTTGAACAGGCTGAGGTCTCCCTTTTCTGGCCCAAAGTGCCTGAGGGCTACTACACTAATACCTCTGCTTACGAATTTAATCTGTTCCAAGCACATGCTCATAAGTAGAAAAATTTGTAAGTAGCGCAGCGGTTTCCCTTAGGAATGCATTTAAAATAAATCCATTCCAGAGGGAACAGATTTCAATGCATTCCTATGGGAAGGGTGATCATGCACATGCTTCCTTCACCCACTCAAGCCGGCATGGGTGGCTGCAAGGGAGGTGCATGCATGCTTGCGTGTATCATCCTTTTCAGCAGTCCTAGATCAGTTTGCTGATGTGTTGGGTGGGGGTTTAAACCATCTCTTTGGAAGTGCATGCCAGCAGGAGCAGCCCAAGGTCAGTTTGATGAGGTGTGTGTGTGTGTGTGTGTGTGTGTGTGTGTGTGTGTGTGTGTGTGTGTGTGTGTGTGTGTGTGTGTGTTGGGGGGGTTAAATCCTCTCTTTGGAAGTGTACGCCAGCAGGAGCAGCCCAAGGTCAGTTTGATGAGGTGTGTGTTTGTGTATGGGGGTTAAATCCTCTCTTTGGAAGTTCACGCCAGGTGGAGCAGCCCAAGGTCAGTTTGCTGAGGTGTCTGCATTTTGCAGATTTTCCTTTATTGTGGGAGAGTCGGTCACGACTGTAATGACAACACACACACACACACACAGGCACCTAACTCCCACAATAAACGGGGTAGTACTGTATGTGTAAACATTAGAGATGGGCATGAAATGAATAAACAATTCATTGTTCATTACTTGTTTCATTAGCTAACGAAAACGAATAAGGAACAGCCCCATCTAAGCGAAATGAAACGAAACAAAACTGAAATTTCTGTTTCGTTCTGTTCGTTTTCTGTTTCCCCACCCCACTGGCATCTCTTACCTAACATCCAGGTCGGGGAGCTCCGAATGTGGTGGTGAGGAGATGCTGGGGCTCCGGAAGCAGCGGCGAGGCCTCCCACTGCCTGATGAGGCTGCTGCTGGGCCTCCAAAGGCAGAGGCAGTGCGTTCCACCACTGTCTGGAGAGGACACTGCTGGGCATCTGGAGGCGGCTGCAGCGCAGTCCACTGCTGCTCAGCGCGGCCGCTGCCAAGGCTTCAGAGGCAGCAGTGAGGCCTCCCGTGCCCAGCAAGGCCTCCCGCCGTCTGGCATGGCCGCTGCCAGGGCCTTCCAGACTGCCGCCATCAGAATCGCCACCACTGCCACTGACACCAGGATCGCCGCCACCATCTAAGTAAGCCGAACCAGTTTGTTTGTTTGTATGAATTTTGGTTTTAAAAATTTGCATGAAACGAAATGAAACGAACTGAGGGGGTGAAAGAGAATGAACCAAACTATTGGTTTTATGTTTTGTGCCCACCTCTAGTAAACATGATAAAGGCACATGGCTATAAGAGCTTATCAGGCTTCTGGTGGTCTGGTAATTCAAAAGTCTACAAAATGGCATTACTCAGCCTCAAATCACAACCCTGCCTGCTCAAACTGGAAATGTTTCTTTTTCATTTAAGTATTTTTATTGGGTTTTTGGGGAGAAGAAGAGGGGAATGAGGGGTAGGAAGGGGGAATACATTATAAAAATTCCATTGAGTATATCAAGCCTAAAATAACAATTTAACATATTTACAAATCACCAAATAGTATCACAGTACTAATAAGTTTGTTACTTCTTGCCATCTTTTTTTGGAAATCTCTTCGTAGTCTCCCTTTAAAAAACCAGAGAGCTTGTCGATTTCAATACATTCTCTTATCTTTTTGTGGAGGTTTCTCTCTATTGGCACTTCTGGTTGTTTCCAAAATTTTGCATACAATATCCTTGCTGCAACTATTACATGATGAAGTACATATTTCTGATCATATGAGATATTAATATCTACTATATTTAATAGAAAAAATTCTGGTCTAAGCTCTAACTTAATCTTCAAATATCTTTCTAAAAATAATTTTACCATTATCCAGTATGCCTTTGCCTCTTTACATGTCCACCACATATGATAGAAGGTACCACTGTCATGTTTACATTTCCAGCATTTGGGTGAGTAATTATACATCTTGGATAGACGGTGGGGGGAGAAATGCCATCTATAAAACATCTTATAACAGTTTTCCTTGAAGGCTATAGATTTAAAAAGTTTAACCGTATTCCACAAGGAGTCCCATTTGTTTAGATGAATAGGATAGCCAAAATTTTCTGCCCATCTTATCATAGTATCTTTTACCAATGTATCAAACATTTTTTCATTTAGCAAAATACTATAGAATTTACTAAGAAGCTTTAAATCGCCAGAAGATAGTATTTTGTCGAGTGGAGTGTCATTAGTCATAAATCCCCCCTCTTTGGTGAGATTTTTAAAGTGTGAGTGTATTTGTTGGTACTTCCACCAGTCTAACTTGTGACCTTCAGATAATAATTTTGCTAATGGCTTCAAGGAGCAATCAGCATTCAAAAGTTGTCTATAGGTTAGAGGTTTAAGGCTTGTACTTGTAAGAGAACTAGTTATCGCTCCTGTCGGAGATAACCACATTGGTGCTTTAGGATAAAACTGTTTTTTTATGGATAGCCATATTTTGATTAAGGCATTCCTTATCCCAAACTGGAAATGTTTCATAATTCTTCTTCCTCCTTGTTTACTTTCATTTACTGGTGAGTCTGTGTGTCTGAGCACCATGCACATGTGTGTGTGCAGAAGGTTGGTGGTGCCCTTGATGTGTGTGTATTATGTGCCGCATCTTACTAAATAAGCACAATGATCTAAATCAAAGAGACCTAGTGCCAAGACTGGAAAGTAAGGTGCCTGCCTTAAGCAGTTAGTTTTGGATACCACTGAAGGGAAGCAGAGGGTCACTTTGTCATCTTATTAGTAGTATATTTTTACTGCCAGTTTGAGACACTTGTAAGATTGGAGTGTTCTGTATGTTATCTTGGGGTGGCTGCCATTTGCTGTTCTTTGATATGACTGCATTCTATAAAAACATTCCTGTATTTATAGAAGCATTTCAGACCTAAAAGAAACAGAAAAAAGGAGATGAGTTGTTATATCATGTTGAGGAGTGAGATGGGGAAAGTTACTCTTTTGACTTACAAAACCTTTGAGGTATCCTATAAGTTTTAGCCCGTATCACTGACTTTTTCTTACATGCTAGCTACTTACAAGATACCAGAACATGGGTAGGCTACCTTTTTGGGCAGCAATTTTCAGATTCTCATTATACTAGCTAGGTGATATGGGCAGAAATCCTGTTGCATAACTTAGTGTTTGTAGCAGTGATAGTGTCAACATTAGTAGCAAACTGCAAACATTTTAAAGAGAAATTGCCATTCATTAAAGGTGTTTTGGGGTTGCTTCTAGCTCATACACAATGTGATGAAGTCATATGCCCACTAAAGTCAGATAAGGCTCCTTTAACCAATGTGCATGTGGAGCTGTGCAACAGGATTTTAGCCATGCGGAAATACAGTCCCTAAAAGGAATTTTCACATGGTATCTTGGGACCAATTTCATTGATCACAACCAGGTTATTATATGACCATCCTTAAAAAGTTGAATTATGAAAGTTCATCAAAGGATATCAATTACAAGGCTATTAAGTGGAGACTATGAAGTCTTGTGTCAGGGAGAAAAGATATATTACTATACAGCCTTAGCAGGACTAGGTTTTTCCCTTCCGGGCACCTTCACAGTGGACAGAGGTAGATGAATTGTAAGGAATTGAGAGAGCATCACCCAGGATGATTAAAGTGCTCAAGAAACTGACTTAGAATAGATGATTAAAGGAACTGAATATGTGTAGTCTGGCTAAATGGTATCTTAAAATACCACCTGGAAGTTTTTGAAGGATATAATCATCAAGAAATATGTCATCTTCCCCGGTGGCCAAAGAAAGAAGAATCTAGCATTCCACGAAGCAGTGGGAAGCATCAAGGGTTTGGATTGTGCAGAAACTCCCATGGAGGCCATTTTGTCCAATTTCCGTACTAATAGGAATGCACAAACAAACCAAGCATAGCCATTTATCTATAGAGATTTGCATAGGATAGCTGTTGACAGAAATGCAACCATAAATAGGGGCACTGTGAAAAAACAAGGGCAGATATCAGCATGCTCAGTTTTGCCTGAGGACAAAATAATTATATTTGAAATGCACCATAAAAGAGGCAAAATGCTCCCAAAAATCCCAACAGGGATCATACATGCTTATAGTACCGTGCATTCAACAGATTCAGTTAAAAAAAAACAGAAACACAGGAATGTAATGCAGTATCCTAGGGGATGGCATGGCTGACCAGCTGGAACTCTGAATAGGAGAACTATAATGGAGTAAGAATGCAATATAATACTCTGCTGTATGTACAGCTAGCATGCAAGGGTGTGTGTTTTTGTTTCTTCCTATTATATAATCAAAGATCCACATGAAAACATTTTCTTAGGAAAAAATTTAAAGATACATAAAACTAATAATGCAATATGCTTTTATAATGAGATTCTAACAATGTTTTTGTTTATATGCCACACCTTTCAGTTGGAACAAAAATTGCTTAAAAAGTAAGTGTAGAAATGCCTAGTGAAATGGAGAAAAGTTATTTTTATAGCTTGCAGTTCCCACAGTACAAATTTATTTAAAATATTTTTACCCTGCCTTTCTCCTTGAAAAGGACCCAAGGCAGCTTACAGCACTGAAGGACTCAAAGTTTGCATCTAGTTTTGTTCTAATTCCTTACTGTACATCCTTGAAACAACTGGGTAAGGTTTTGATAACAATGGTAAACAAAGACTCAACCCCTTAAAAATGTACGTTTGACTTAGAAAAATGATGATGTAATGTATTCACTAGTGGTTTGAATGCTATGAGCAGGAATTCACATCAGCGCTGCACGTCTCAATCAGAATTCTGATGAGACGACCCTGAATACGTGTGAAGGATTGGTCCTGCTATCAGTGTGGCCTAGGGCAAGATGCATGGCCCACAGCACCACCAGAAGGAGGGACCTGGTAAACTATTTGCGACTAGTACTTAGAAAATGTTGGGGGCTTGGGGGGAGGGTTCGACTTATTGTTAATTTATATTAATTTATTTCATTTATTTCTCATATTTATGGGCCACCTTTCTCCTAATAAGGAGAGTCATGCTTTTTTGGCATATAATTGGACAGAAAGTGATCTGCTAGAAAAAAATTGTACATTTGGAAACATATAAATACCATGGGGGTTTCCAGCTCTCATATTCTTTTCCTTTACAAATATGTTATATTACCTTGTCATTTGTTTTTGCAACTATTAATTATAATATTTTTAGTAGTTTAGCTATAAGCTACTCTGGGCAACTTGTGTGCAGGAAAACTGGAATAATAATGTTTACATTTTAAATTTAAAATATCACAGGTACCAGATGTTGCTCTAGCTAAGTTGGATGAGGAATAAGAATTCATCCTGGCCACGAATGTATAACTTGTGTTTGTGGTACCCTGAAGCGGTTCACTATTGCTTGTTTCAGAAGGGGACAGCCTTTGTGTGCATGTGTGTGTTTATGTCCCATCAACACACGAGTCACAGGAACACTGCCAACGTTTTCACAGTATATGATATATAAAAGGAGTGGTTGTACTGATGTCACTCATACAGACTTTCCCCTGCCATTAAAAAATTTGCTTTTGGAGCTCAGCCCTGCATCTTCATCCTTTTCTCAAAAGTGAATAATTTTCCACTAAATTAGCATTGGATATTACGTGGTTAAATGGTTCAGAAGGGGCTGCTTCATTGTTATTTATTGTGCTACTGACGACAAAGAATTACATTTTCATCATTTAATTCATGTTAGCTCATCATCCATCTTAGATGTACTGTACCTCTTCTTTCTCTCCAAAACATATACATAGAAGTTTGTCTATATTTGATATAGCTGATATAGGCGTCTTAAGCAATAATTTGTAAATTAGCATGAAAGCTTACCATATAACTGTAATATCCATACTCTTTAAGGCTGCAATCACATGCCAACACATTTGGAATTATAAACATGCAAAACCTGTTCAGTTTTAGAGGCAATTTGTATATGTTTTCAGGTGTTCCTTGCTCTGTGTATGTGTGTGTGCAAGGGAAAGACAGAAAGAGAAACCAGAGATAGGATTGAAAATTTACCATGGCATTTAGAAGGGGGAATGGATTTTGCTAAATGTGTTATTATGTTCCAAGAAACCTTTATCAAACATTTAATCCCAAACCTGGCTTTGAAGCAGAGAGGCATACAATTCCATAATTAATTTTTTTTGCCTTCTTTTGCTAATCGCTGATAAAAAGCTTAATTCTATTAACAACTCGACTTGACAAATTGCACTGCTCAACAGAAGCGTTTAGAAATTAATTACGCATTTTATTGCATTTGATCGGATAAAGAGGGGAGTGCTGATTAAGCAGGCCAAAACAGAAAATGGCCCAGTCCAAACGTTTTTGGACAGTGACCAGTCCTTATGAAAAAAACATCTTCCATGTTTGTAATTTGCATGGCAGGAAAAATGCTGACACAGCTGGGTCATTGTTTATTGGTTGGTTGGTTTTGGTCTGAATCAAAATTTTGTGTAGGAGAGTTCTACTTTGTACAGGTGAGGTGAAAAGCTGCATGGAAAACTCAGCTAAGTACACATTTGTATGCCAGATAGCTCTCAAGAGGGATAAGCAAGCCCCCTCCACCCCACCCCACCCTCTGTGTGTGTGTGTGTGTGTGTGTGTGTGTGTGTGTGTGTGTGAGAGAGAGAGAGAGAGAGAGAGAGAGAGAGAGAGAGAGAGAGAGAGAGAGAGAGAGAGAGAGAAGAAGAAGAAGAAGAAGAAGAATTAGAGTGAGGACTACATATATCATTTTTGTGCAGTTGCAATCCTATCCCCAGAAAGAAAATACACTTGAACAGTATAATTTATGCATGAAAGACATGTAAATAAATTCCATGTTTCCCCAGCAAAATACACAAGCATTGTGCTGCAATTAATTTCTGGTATTATTAATATGATAGATCAGTGAAAGAATTGTTGGAGAAGAAGCTTTCTGGGTTATGATCTGTGACCTTATTATTGTCTTCTTTTCCAAAATATGTTCTATTCTGTATTCTTATATCTATAGGTAAATTGTAATGGAATTTATGATTTATATGCTGCTAATATAACTTCTTTGTTTAAAATTTAGAGATATTCTTGCCTTTACAGGAACTATGTTTTAATGTGTATACAGATATTGTTTTGTCTTATAATAGAATGTGTTCCTTTCATTGTCATCTGAAATACAATGGTTGGAATCTAACAATTCTTTTACCTGCTGGAGGTAGTTGCAGCTAAACAATTGCTGGTCCTCATCTTAGTAGCATAATCAGGCCTATGACAAGGCATGCAACTCAGACAAACAGCAGCACCTCACCAATCAGTCATAATTACCCATGTCAAGTTTCATAAACCTTATTTGAATACCCAGTCCACCTTTAATATTCTTTAGACAGGTTTGGGTTGCCCGTGGATTGTGTCCTAGTAAGGACTGAACTGGTCATGGTTTTCTTGCATGTGAGAGAACTAACTGGTGTGTCAGTTTACGCATGTCCAGCATGCTGTTTGCTGTTTTATTTTATTTTTTAATTGCTGTTATTATTTTTTAAATCCTGGAATTGGTTCCCAAGCACAAAATGACATCGCTGGTAACTGTCTTTTTAACTGTTATGTGCCAGCAAGCTGGAACCAACTAATAGTGACCCTTATAGGCTTTCAAAGCAAGTGAAAAGTTTTATGACGAGCCATATCTGTTCCAAACCAAGGAGGAGTTTCCTGGGGATCTGAACCAGGCCTCCTGAACCCTTGTCCATCACTTTATCCACTACACCAGTGTTTGGCGAACCTATGGCACGGGTGCCAAAGGTGGCACTTGGAGCCCTTTCTGTGGGCAGCCGAAATCGCCCTTTCACAGACACCTGTATTCAGGTTAAATTGCTGTATTGGCACTTTGCGGAAAATTAGAGGGTTTTGAATCGTAGTTTGGGCACTCGGTCCTAAAAGGTTTGCCATTACTGCACTACACCATGTTAGGTGTCCCATCCTTCAATGACATATAGGAAAATCTGTCAGCTTCACACTCTTCTGCATTCAGATTTTTTTTTTAAAAAATGGAAGTCCTTTCTGTCAAAATCTGCAAATTTTATCAGATTCCTCAAATGCACATTGAAAGGAAACTGCGCCCACTGGTACTTGTCTAATTAATCAGTTACATCTATTGCCAGCACAATGCAGACCATGTTGTACCTGCCTTTTCAGATAAATGTTCAAGATGAGATGAGAAGCCTGTCAGAAAATGAGTTAGCCAGGGAAAAAATAGCCAGAAAAGAACTTAGTAATCATTAATTCAGCACAAGGATTAACTGAATATACAGTGTGATCTAAATCCAGACTTTAAAAAGCAAAACACTCAAAAAGTGTAGAACCTGTATCGATGCATTTGTCTTGGTTTCTCCTATATTTGAGTATTTTAAACCTGTCTTTCTATTCCATTTATGAAAAACATTGGAACTTTGGGCAAATACTTATTATACAAATTAAACTGAAACTAAATTCGCACTCATCTTTATATGTACATTAAGGCTTTGCCATTGGGCTCATGTTTAAGCTGAACTGCAGATGCTTTTTCTAGCAAAATAGGCCTCATGGTACCCCTATCTCCCCATTAATCACCACCCAGAGTTCCCTTGGGAAAATTGGTGTGGTTTATAATTCTAAAAATAAAATAAAATAAAATAAAAAATAAAATAAAATAAAATAAAATAAATAATAGAAGAACAGGGACAGCCTTCAGGGGTTTTTGACAATGTGCATAAGTAGAAGTGTGGAAATTCTTTTACATCTGTTTGGGAATTCTTCTAGATTTGTTTCTTTTATTTTGTTTTACAAATATATGTCATGCAGTTATGGTAGGGTGTTGTTTTTTGTTCTTTTTTATTAAACTGCAGCTTTTAAACCTTCAGGATATATAGAGTCATCTATGTGATTGTGATGCTAATAATATATTCTACCCAGCACTGGAGAAATGTCAGGGGTTGTGAAAAAACAAGCTTACTTCACAAACTTGGCTAAACTTTTCCCCCTGGTTGGCATAAGTTTTATTTGCCTGTCAGTTATTGCAATTTTTATGTCTCTTCCTAGTAGAACAGCTGAGGAAGATTTTCTGTTTTTCCAATCCACATGCCTAATCACCTGAGCTCAATCTTGTCAAATATATTAATAGTTTTGAAAAAGTTGCTTCCAGGTGTGTGTGTATGCATACACATACCTGGAAGCAGTTGTTTCAAAAAAGCAGCTATGTTTGATTCACTTAAATTGGATAGGTTTAAAAAACATGGAAGGGATAAGAGAACTGTTTTTATTTCAAAGGTCCCTAGATGTGTTAATCTTGCCCTGTTCCTTTTCTCCTTTTGCTTTTGCGTTATAAATTGTAAGCCATTAAAGGGGAGGGCACACATCTATAGTAGAAATCGAAAAGGATCTGGGAAATCCCTGCTTCTAAAAATGTGTGTAATATTCCTGTTAGAGTCACAAATATCATAAGCTTTTAACCTATACAGATGGTACATAAATCAGGGAATTGTAGGGAATGTTGTGTGTGTGAGGGGGCTGAGAATCAGGGGAGTGAAATCAAGAAATTTACCACAGATACAGAGCTTTTTATTTCAGGCAAAATCAAAGAAAAACAAAACAAAAGACACAAAACTTGTGGCACCTTAAAGACTAACTTTCATATTTTAATGTAACATTTCATGGACTACACGTCCACTTCTTCAGACATCTAGCAGCAGAATGAGCTGTGCAATACAATAGGTCAGTGATGGCGAACCTTTTAGAGACCGAGTGCCCAAACTGCAATTCAAAACCCACTTTTTTTTTTGCAAAGTGCCAATACAGTAATTTAACCTGTATACAGGCGGCTATGAAGGGGTGATGTTGGGTGCCCACAGAAAGGGCTCCAAGTGCCACCTTTGGCACCCGTGCCATAGGTTCGCCATCACTGCAATAGGTGATGGGATATCCATTTCATACCAAGTATTCATTGGCTCTGGTATCTGTATTTGCATGAATCAGTGGTGGCGAAACTTCAGCCCTCCAGAAGTTTTGGACCACAATTCCCACAGTCCTTTGTCATTGGCAATACAGGCTTGGAATTCTGGGAGTTGTGCCTGAAACATCTAGAGTGCTGAAGTTTGGCCATTACTGAGTGGATAGGGGAGGGGGATATCAGGAAGAGGGGGGGTTGTAAAGATGATGGGGAGGATGATTTGCCCAGGGTTTCGTGTCATTTGTTGATAGGTGTTGTTTTATGATGGTATAAATTCCTCAAGAGATGGAAACCAGACCTCAGAACAGAACAGGATGACAGTGGGGGGGGGGCAGAACTTGGCCTCTTGTGTGGTGGCTGTTTTCACAATTCCACAGAGAAAAACCAAATGCAAGAAGGCTTTTATTTTTAAAGAATTTCATCTGGCAATTAGATGTAAAATTGAAAGCAATTACTGTTTTCTGCAGCAGAACAATGGGTAGCACAACTGTTCGGCGTTCCTGTCCACCCAGTACTTTTCTTTTCATAGTTATGTGGAGCAGGGTGGGGTGGGGGGGCAGGGCTGTTCTGGGGAGCCTTGCTGTTCTGCCCAGTTTGTTTTAGGCACAGGGACTTATCTTGCAACCCAGGTGTGGATTAGGTTCTCTTTCTTTCAAGCCTGTGATTCTGAAAAGAGGGTGATTCAGCAGAACGTACAACATGCTTGTGGAACAGAATGGAGTTAGTTATTAGAGAAACTGCTATTAGAGCCATTTCATAAGTCATTACACTGGGAGAAGTAGTAAATGAGAATGCAGGCCTTGTAAATGCAGTTGAAGAGACAAGTACAAGGAAAGGCTAGAGGAATATGGTGTGACTCTGGCCCTATGATTCTCAACATATTATGTGGAAATAAATCCTATTGATTTCTCACAGAGGCTTAGCACATTTTGTGACTCCTGGAGTAATTTGCTTAAAGCTTCAGTTCCTGCTGTCATTCGATTATTTATTACCACTCTCTGTGTTTTGAGAAAAAAAGAAAGAAAAAGAAAGAAGGAAATGGAGACAGAGAGTCCACTGCAGTGACAGAGAACAGAACTGGGGATTTAGAGAGTTGGTGACCTCTTTAGGACATTGGGCCCAATCTCTTCTTTGGTCCAGTAAATTCAGATATGGATCATTCTCAACAGAGGACAGTTCGACTTCTGCCAGAAGCCCTCCAGCAAGAAGGAAGCCATTCTCCCTAGGTAATTGTCCCATTACTATAGTACATATAATAGTGAAGTTGGAAGGTGCCTGTATAAGGCCATCAAGTACAACCCCCTGCTCCATGAAGGAATACATTGCCATCACGACAATTGAAAAGTATTCTGATATACATACCCATTCTCTTCTTGTCAAGGGTGAACATATTTATTGATTTAATTTACAGGCTTTCTTTCTTCCAGATAAGAGATTTAAACCTGCGTATACAGCAACAATTGAGATTAAAATTACTTACTTACTTACTTACTTATTTGATATATGTACTATCTACCTGGCTGCCTACCTCTGAATTCAAAGATGCTGCCCCCTTGGCTCTGGTTGTCTTTCTCCCTCTCAAAACTGTTGAGGTCTGTTGTTGAAAGCAGATGTGTTTGTCAGTTTGCTGTTTGATTTGTTCACAATTGTAAGTAAAGAAAATGGTATTTATTATTTCTCCTACAAATATCTCTGAGTCAGTTATTGAGATTTTTAGTACCAGTTGCCCAAATCAAAGAAAGCAGATTAATCTGAGGAAATTAAAGTATTCTGCTCTGTGAATCCCTGCACTTCTGCTGTGTAGAGAATGGAATTTGGAAAAAAAAACTGCAAACCTATGTAACATTTAGCCTATCTCAAGATTTGTAGGAACAATATTCTCAATAACAGAAAGAAGTTGGGTTTTTCCAGACTGCACATAGTGCTGTGCTATGTTCAAACAAACAAACATACAGACAAAACAAAACAAAGCAAACAGATATTCCCTGTTTCTGTTTCAGACACAAAAAGTTGGGGATAACTATTTCTAAACTGGAAAGATCTGTGCAAGCTCTCTATAAGTACTGGAGAGAGATAGCCCCAGGAGCACAATCAACAAATCGGCCTGCCTGCCACGTTTCTGTGCTCACTTCTTCAATCTTGAGGACCCTCAGTTATGCACCAGTGCAATGTCACATTCTTTCCTCATCTGTCATCCTTCAGTGCTTGCCAGTAGCCAGTGGTCAATATATTTGTGCATAAATAACCAGATTGCTCTGAGTTTCCTTGAGATTAAAAACAATGTTTTAGGAGTGTCAGCCCTGGGAAAATGCAAACTGACATGGGGCCTCAAATGAACCATCATTCTTGACAGGAATTATGCAACAACGAGGTATGCCACTAATTCCGGCCTGTTGAGAGTATGTAAATAGTCATCTATGACTGGATTTAGCACAAGTGTTGCATAACTAAGGGGATCAATGGGAAGGAAGTATGACCCTGAGAATGAAATGAACAGGTGTTAATCTCAGCAAGCGAGGAGACGTAGGAACAAGACACTGGAAGCAAGGCAGACCTGCTGTTCACAATGATAGTCCCCTTGTCATAACATGCAGGGAATACAGAACACATATCCGAGTATAGTCACAATTTAAGATTTTTTTTTTAGCCCAATAAGTTACAGCCAATTAAACAACCATCATTTCTGAGTAGACATGGGCACGACTTGGCGAAATTCTCGTTTCCGTTTCTGTTTCTCGTTTCCGTTACGGAACGGAACGGTAACGACAATTACTCCTCCAGAACTCGAACTTGAACCGACTAAAGAAAAATTGGGTCTGATTTTTTGTTGTCGTTCCTGGCATCGCAGCGATCGCGCGATGCCAAGTGGCACAGGAAAAAAGTTTTAAATATTCCTGCCTGAGGGCACCTACCAGAGTGGTGGTTTCTGGGGGGGGGTCCCCGGCCTCCCCCCCTCTCCTCTCCTGGGCTGCGCAAAGTGCGCATCCTCGTCGAGTCGCATCCAACTCGCCAAGCGGCGCAGCACAGAAAAAAAGTTTTTTAAAAAAAAACCGATTCCCGGCCAAAAAGGCAGGGGAAAATATGCCTGCCTGAGGGCATGTACCAGGGGGGTGGTTTCTGGGGGGGGTCCCCGGCCTCCCCCCCTCTCCTCTCCTGGGCTGCGCAAAGTGCGCATCCTCGTCGAGTTGCAACTCGCCAAGCAGTGCGGCACAGAAAAAAAGGTTTTAAAAATAAAAAAAAAACAATTCCCGGCCAAAAAAGCAGGCGAAAATGTCTGCCTCAGTGAGGGCACCTACCAGAAGGGTGGTTTCTGGGGGGGGTGTCCCCAGCCTCCCCCCTCTCCTCTCCTGGGCTGCGCATCCTCGTCGTCTCGCCAACTCGCGCCATGCCATGCGGTGCGGGCAGGGGATCCAAAATGGGGCGACCGCAATATTTATTGAATATCGCGTAGTCCAAAAACACACCAAAGCACCACAGAAACATGCGAAAATAGCTATTTTAAAACTGCCTGAATTTTTACAGCAGCAGCAGTGGGTTTTTCTTGCAACAAAATGTCTCCATTGATTTTATTTTATTTTATTTTTATTTTTATTTTTTTACACCTGCGCAATGATGGGCTGGCCATGGGAGTGGACCATGCAAATTTTTGGAGCCATTCCACCAATTGCATGGCCACTTGGCCAGGTTTTGACCGAGACTTCTGGGATGTGCCAGTCGGGCATAAAAAGCCCACAAACCCTAGCCCGAACCCGAACCCTAACCCTCACCCTAACCCATACACCAGTACACTGTCCTTCTTAGTGGGTCAGAGAGGTACCCAGAGGTGCACCCCAGTAACTCACCCTAACCTTACCAGTAACCCTAAGCCTAGCCCTTGTGCTAACCCCTAACCCCAAGCCAGATCTGTGTACTCACATTGCACTACAGCAAGTACACTTCCCTTCTTAGTGAGTCACAGCGAGCGCCCGTGGGGGTCCTCTGTCACTTCTTTCCCCAGCCCAAGTGCAGGCAGTGAGTCACAGAGGCACCCGACCCGAGGTGCCTCTGCCTGCTGTAACTGCAACTTAATGGTATGCATATCCAATTGGCTATGCATGCCATTTTGTAGCGGGTGAGGACAGGAGGCACCCACGAGGTGCCTCCAGGAGCCCACTTTCCCTTCATGGCGGGCCAGAGGAGGCACCCACCCCAGAGAGGTGCCTCCAGGAGCCCCCCCAAAACCCAGTACTAACGACAGACGAAAAACCGACAAACGAAACGACAAATTTTTGGAAAATTTCACGGAAAAAGGAAACGAGCCAAAACAGGCCGGCTCTGACACACGACAACTCAAAACGTAATTTTTCCTGGTCGTGCCCATCTCTATTTCTGAGTGCTACTATAGAAGGCAAAACTTCACCAATACCAGTAAAACAGACGTAATGCACCCCAAAATATTAACAGGACTAGTTTCCAAGTACATGGATACCTCTACTTATGAGTTTAATCCATTCCAAATGCATCCTCATATATCAAATAACTTGTGAGTAGAGCAGCCATATCTAAAACACCATCAAAAATAAATGAATAAATACATTTGGAAAAGAATGTAAGTACCTTATCTAAAATTTGTAAGGTAGCAGTTAAACGCCAATGGTTTGCCACTCTTAAGTCGAATTGCTCATAAGTAGAGCCGCTTATAAGTAGAGGTACCACTGTACAGTAATATCTTGGTATACGAGCATAATTTGTTCCAGAAACATGCTTGTAAACCAAAACACTCTTATACCAAAGCAAATGTCCCCATAACAAATAGTGGAAACTCAGATGATTCATTCTGGGGCCCTGTAGACCACACACTGCACACAAAATGCTAAAACTTACAAAAGAATTTGGCTAGAAGTCCATGTCCACACCATGGTTTAGGTATCTGGCTGCGGAACCTGCTCTGCTTGGGACTAATTGCTAGATTTTACTCTGTTTTTAATGTGCCAGTAATAAAGTGCAGTTTGTAGATCTATGCACACTTGACTAGCTGTCCCATGACTAGAAATGGTTTGAAAAAAATAAAAAATAGTGTTTGTGTGACCTCCATTCCTTTCCCCTCCTTCTGCTCTGAAGGCTGCCTGAGATTGAAAGTTCCAGACAATTCCTCCAAAATCCAGCAGGGAGAGAGAGAGAGAGAGAGAGAGCCACCATTGGCTCACTTGTGAGCATTTGACCTGCTCCAGTATTTGTATGTCAAGACATTGTTTGTTGATCAAGGCAAAATTAAGAACAAAAGTTTGCTTGTCTTGGAAAATGCTCTTAAACCATGGTATTATTGGAAGTTGAGTCGTGGCTACTGGACATCTTTTTGAGAGATCGGAACATTTCGCTGCTTATCTAAACAGCTTCATCAGTATGAATACAGCTAGTTTGAGTCCTCCATCTTATAGTTAGTCAGCTTTGACCTCTTGTCACCCTGGTCTGACTTAGGCTCATAAGATGAACAATGGCCTGAATAGGCTCGTTAGGGAGACAATAGTATCCATAGCCTTAAGGTGAACAATGGCCTAAGGGTGCTGAAACCTATCAAGAATGGGTAGTTAGCTATGGCCTTGGTAGTGAAGGCTTTTTGATTTGTCTGGGTACTTTGGAAAGCACATCCTGATAAGTAGCAGATAGACTATGCCTGAAGCGCCACCTCTGTTGAGGGAGGGGGTTTCGATGCTCACATGAATGGCTTCCCTCACTCCTCTCCAGCACTCCTTTATTTTATTTTTATTTTATTATTATTATTATTATTATTATTATTATTATTATTATTATTATTATTATTATTATTATTATTATTATTATTATTATTATTATTATTTACTTCCAACCACGTGGCCCATGCTACAGCTGTAGCGTGGGCCAGTGGGCTTTTCCCTGCAGCCAGGAAGACCGAATACCAGCACCAGGTAGGAGACATCGCCACCATTAACGAACCACACTGCACCGAACCAGTTTTTTCGGTTCAGTTCGGTTCGGTTCGTTCTAAATTCACTCTGGGGTTCATTATTCATTTCTTTAGGTAATGAAATGAATAATGAAGTACCCGTCCCTAGTAACCACCCATCATGATGATCATAGAGCTGCATCTCTATGATAATTATGGTCATTATGGTGGGTGGTTACTTTCTAGCTGCAGCTCTATGGTAATCATGGTGGATGGTTACTCTCTACCTGTTTCTTATCTCTATTGTCTTCAATTGGGCAGAATGATCTCTGTCTCCTATTCTATGGAACAAATCAATCATGCAAGGTAATTATTTCATAACAGCCAGGTGGTGAAGCCTCTGCTGCAGCTTGGTCCTACACGGGGTCCGGAGGCCTCTGTCACAGCCACTCTGGAGGCTCCCGGCAGGGGGTGCATTTGCCACATAAGACACAAAGACATTTCTCCTTACTGTTGAGGCAGAAAAAGTGTGTCTAATGAGGTGAAAAATACAGTATATTTTTAATGTTGTTTTGGATTTTTTTTCCTGCAGATAATAACAGCACTGCTTATTTATCCTAAATATTATCTTTTATCTCCTTTATAGTTTTTGTTTTGCAGTAATTTGGGCTGAATAAATTAGGCTGTCATATCCATTAGCAAAGTCACCAAGCCTAAGGATTTCATACCCGAGTGATCATTTGAACCTGAGTCCCCAAGGAATATCTTCTTCTAACAAGGATCACCATGGTCTAAATACAATATCCTTTCAAACTACATCATGCTGTTTCTCATGGTAATGAGTTTGTTGCCTCAGCCTGTCTCTTAAGCCCAGAGACAGGTAGAACAAACAGTTTTGCAGCAGCATTTATGCTTATGCAGCCATCAAACACATTGTAACTCTGGATAGATTTCTTTTCTTCCTTCCAACTTCTTGTGTTTAAGCCTCTAGGTTTGATGGAGCGTGGCAGTGTCTGATGACAAATATAAAAATAAAAAGCAAAAAAAAAATCCATCCTTACAGTGCAAGCCTCAGCAAAACAGCCGCTGTCTTCACTGCACCAGTCATGTGAGTTATTGAAAGAGGGTGCTTACACCTTTATATGATTTCTTCCTGCATGCTGAACATATACAAATGCTTACGTTCAGTTCCTTTCTTCTTGCTCAAGTCAAATATTTCCTTTTCTTACTAAAATAAAATAAAAATGGACAGCAGCAATAAAATACACACTTGCTGCCCATAACAAAGGAAGTATGCCACAAAATGCAAGCATCTTAATAGCTGGTCTTTTACAGGTTGCTGTAATGGAAGCATTTATATTTTGGTATTGTGATTACCTCTGATTACAGTTTAGATTTATGTGGTTTTATGAATATTTTATTTGGTTTTAATTTGAATCAGTTCATAGTCACTTGATATGACTTTTAATCCTTGGATCTGAAGGAGAAAAACCACTTAAAGCAAACAGCTTTTTATCTACATAGACAGCAATATAGTAATAACTTGGTTTAAGAATAACTTAGTTTAAGGGCGTTTTGGAAGACAAGCAATCATTTCTTCTCAATTTCGCCTTGATCAACAAGCAATGTCTTGATATACAAGCACTGGGGTTGGGGAGAACTGGAGCAAGAGGCTGCTTTCTTGAGGAGAAAAAGCAGTCCTCCTCTGCCTTTTGAGCAGAAGGAAAACAGATTGTCTCTTAAGGAGTAGGGAGATGAGAGATAGCAGGGAGGAGCAGGGAGCAGATAGATAAGAAGACTGAGATCAGAAATAAATGTTGACACATTCTGTCCAGCAGAAGTCGACGGAAGACAAAAGGTCATCAGGTTTTTTATTGAGTAAAAAGATTACACCATGCTGTTTACTAATTAATGAGTACATAAACCTTTACTATAGGCTAGCAGTTACATCACCTTGCCAGGACTGGTCAAGAAACTTGTTGATGCTTATATGCCATTGGCTAAACACAAGCAGAAGCTGAGTTTCGTGCGCTCCCAGTCACATTTGGTGGGGCCACTGTGAGATAACAGGAAGCTGGACTAGATGGGCCTTTGGCCTGATCCAGCATGGTTCTTCTTATGTTCTTATGAGGACCCTTCCCTCATAGCTGAAGTCAGCTTGGAGCCTAGGCAGGAGAGTCTTCTCTGACTGAAGCAAAGTTCAGTTTGACCTAGCTGCTAGGAAGCAGATTCCCACACCTCCCCCTGCTGGATTGTGGGTGATTGCCAGCTATGTTGTGTCTCAAACTGCCTCCAATACAGAGAAAAGAGAGAGGAATGGAGGTCTCCCTTGCACTAGCCATGAATGTTTTCAAAGGAGAGTGCAAGTCAGAGTTTTATTTTTCTTTATATTTATATTTTTCTTTAATTTGTTTTCAACATCCTTTCATATTTTTCAAACAATTACCAGTCATGGGGCAGGTAGTCAAGTACACATATGGCTACAAAATGCACTTTATTATTGTCACATTAAAAACATAGAGTAAAATCCAGTTGTTAGTCCCAAGCAGAGAAGATTCCGCAGCTAGGTACCTAAACCATGGTGTGGGCATGGACTTCTAGCCAACTTCTTTTGTGAGTTTTGGCATTTTGTGTGCACAGTATGTGGTCTACAGGGCCCCAGAACAAATCATCTGAGTTTCCATTATTTCTTATAGGAAAATTACTTTGATATAAGAGTGTTTTGGTTTAAAAGCATGTTTCTGGAATGAATTATGCAGTAATAACCTAAGGTATTACTGCAGTGTGTTTTGGACTAAAGACATGAACACCAAAAAGGTTGCCTACAGTCCTTGGTTGTAGCACTGTTTATGAAGGGGATACATAAAACATAGTTTATCAGTTTGGGTGTTAGAGCAAATTGCATTTGCAACAAATCTGAGTGTAAGCATGTGAAGTACTTAAAGGGATGGGGCAAAGAGTGAGCCCATGGGCTAATCAAATACAACTAAATGTATGGTTTAGAATTGGTTGGTAAACAACCTATCTCAGCCCGAGGTCCACATGATTAATTTGGGAATGGTAATACTGATATACCTCAAAGAGTTATTCCATTTCAGCTCTGTCAATCTCTCTTTTAGAACCCAATTTTCTTTATAGAAAATTAAATAATCCTCTTACTTTTGTCTGTATTTGGTAAAATTGTGTGTGCTTATTTTGATTTGTTTTTTTAGTCATAGGGCCATGTTTGGGATAATACTGAAAAGAGTGCTAATCATCTGCAAGTAATGGCATTACTATAAAAATGTAATATTGTTGCCTTGACCCCCCCCCAATAAAATTTTAACTGCAGCATTAAAATGTTAAA
Source organism: Phrynocephalus guinanensis (assembly GCA_037367245.1). NCBI lineage: Eukaryota > Metazoa > Chordata > Lepidosauria > Squamata > Agamidae > Phrynocephalus > Phrynocephalus guinanensis. Next base: position 103,444,718 of record CM074736.1, on the reverse strand, counting down.
ACTACAAATTGTTCTGTAGGTTCCTTTATTAATCAAACATCCTTCATCTTCTCTCATGATTGGATGGTTTTGTATTTATCTGAACAGGTAGGACATCTACACTCCAGCATTTACTACTGCAATATATAAATGGGTGTTCCGTTGATCACTGAATGATATAAATTGCTATGATTCTGCATACCCTGGAAACACTGTAGTAAAAGACCTGTTATACTATACCAGGTAGTTAAAAAGGAAGGAAAAAATAATTTCCTGCAAAAAAAATAATATCAGTAACACATTTCGGAAAGTCTGGCCCATATTCTGTGTTTGGCAGCTGATGGTTGTTGCAGAGACATCTATTTCTACATTTTGTAGGCATTTACATGAGAAATAAACACTGCTTTTGCCATTTTTCTTCATATTTTATCAATCAAGTATCAACAGCTAATAAATCTACAAGTTCTTTAAGGATTTGAGTTTTCATGATTTTATGTATTCACGTTACTGAAGTCTGTCAAGTGCATTCACCCCAAGCTTGAGGGATAACTCTGGAAATCTTTCTTCCAGTGTAAACCTGGACAATTGGAAACTGATGAGAAGGGAAAGTGATTACCCTCTTTGTAGAGAGAGATGCCACAGGTTTTCCCTTACCCTATGATTTAGCGAATATATCATTATGTACTTGTCTTTCTAGATTTTATGTGCCTGGAGGTTGTGTGCACAGCATGCAAGATGGCTTTAATCTCCCACCATGCCCTGATTTCACGACATGAAACAGTGACACCGTCCCATCAGTTGGTACAAAGTTTGTACCTTTATATACTGAAAATTCTTATATTGCTTTTGCTGCTTAAAACAATGAGAACTATGAGAACAAGTGTACTAAAACGGGGGGAAATGGCCCACTTGTTTCCTGTTTGAGGCTACTAAAACCTCTTCACTATAGTCACATTTTCAAAAACATAGGTCATCAGTTTTACAATAGGACTTTCAGATTAGCCAGGTAAACCAGTAGTTGCAAGAGAATTTTGCGCTGGGAAACATGGAATGTCTACAGCACAAGTATCTCTGCATTCGTGTGTGAGTGTGTGTGTGCCTGGACACATATTGGCACAGTTTAGGCTGTTCGCACAAATAATAGTTATGACTATTTTGCTTTATCTGAACTTGTGAATGTGGTTCATATTGCAGAAATTTAGAAGGAAATGTTCCATTTTATTTACTTGATGGTGGCCCCTAGAATTGTGGAACTGAAACTTGAGTGTCTTCTGAACATGCTTTTTTTTAAATGCATGGTTCCCAATAGACACCTTTACAAAAATAAAAGCCATGCTATACAATATTTACAATAGTAGTGGTCAGTCTCCAACAATGCCCTTCCACAAGCACAAGACTACTTCTAAACTATGGAATGCGGGGACAATATATAATACACTTCCTGCTTGTGCAAACATAATGTAGTGTTTCTGCCTTTCTGTTATTAGCAAAGTCAGAGGTTTGTGCCAGTTTGTATGCATTGCACTACAAATGCTTCATGTTCTCTTGCCCCACCTCCCCAGCCTATGACCCACTCACCAGCCAGAATGTACTCTTCACCTTCTCTTCTTATCTGAGTGGGTGGTTAGCCAAGAAGGTGGAACAGGGAAGCCTCTGCTCCTGCCAGAGACCGGCAGAACAGCTGAAGAGGAAGAGAAAAGAAGCATGTACTGGCCAGTGAGTGGGGGACCCAGTCAGGGAGTTGGGAGAAGGGAATGCACAGCATCTGAGGCTCCATGTATATGAACAGGCATGAACCTCTGAACCAAGTTTCATGCCCATCTCTAACTCGCATATTTGCATTTGCATGGCACTAAGGATAGATCTCATAACACACATGTTAAGATGAGAAATGTATATTGCAACAGTGCTGCCCAATTTGTCATTTCATCCCAACTGTTGGTCTACTATAAGCAGGAAGGTTGGTTCTTGTGACCACTTAGCTAGTCCTAGGCAATGTTGGTGGTTTTAATCTGGATATTTTTCACAGGTATAATCCAAATAATTAAAACGATTGTACAAACAGGTCAGGTTTTGCTTGAGTACACCATTGTTGAGCTCCCTTCTTAAGTTGTGTACTGAACTCACTACTGACCTAAGTTACACGCCTCAACATAATTACAGTACTGTACAGTACTTGGATTTTGTATGGCGGGCAAAAACTAATAATGGCAATAACAGCAGGAGCAGCAACAAGAAGAAGAATTTACAGCTGGCTAAGTAAACATGGCAGCACACAAGAGGGAGCTGTGAGACTCAACCGGCCTGTGGTCAGCTGTTGTGTGTAGTGAATTTTCCTCTGTGTACACAGAGCCTTTATGTTTCTCTCTGTGTGTTGAATGCACATGTGTCAGGCATTTATTGTGTGATATACACAAAAGCTGTATTTATTGGGCCACATGATGTGCTTTCTTGCTTGTGAGCATTGTCTGCATTTGGTTGGTGCACATTCTTCTTTGCTTGTACAAATCATGTGCAGGCTCAGCATATCTAAGTATAAGGCTGGCTAATCCTGTTTACTGCCAGCAGCAAGAGGAGCAAGGAGGCGCTTAACTAGAGCTGACACACAAAGACATAAGTCTTTTGTCTGTGTCGTACATTAAGCAATTCATGTGGTCCGGGGTTGGGTTTAATGAACATTGCCCTGTTTAAGCAGCCTACAGCTGGTTGTTTCTCTGCAAGGGCCAAACACTTCGGAAGAAGAATAGGAGAGGGACTTGAAGTCAGAATGCTTTTGGTTTTGTTTGTACAAAAAATAGAAACAAACAAACTCCCTCAGCTTGCTACAAGAGAGAAATTGATAGATAGTCCCAGCTATGCTTACTGAGTCTGCACCACAGCCTCAAACAGAGGCAGGGTTATAAATGTAATAAGAGCTCAACTGAAGAACTCTGGAGTGAATGTTTTCTGTAAGTACCCACATTTATTACAGTGGGACTTACAGGTTTTCCCCTGTAGAGGCAGCAGCCAGAATGCTTTACAGCCGTTAGTGAACTCTTTGCCTGAATCTCATACAGAATCCATGAAAGAGACAGGAAACAAATAGCATAGGAATAAAAATGTGAGAAAGTATATTGTGTGTGTGTGTGTGTGTGTGTGTGTGTGTGTGTGTGTGTGTGTGTGTGTGTGTGTGTGTGTGTGTGTGTGTGTGTGTGTGTGTGTGTGTGTGTGTGTGTGTGTGCAGGGCCGGCGCGTCCATTAAGGCGAACTACGCAGTTGCCTAGGGCGCCAAAATGGAGAGAGGGCACTGGCCAGCCTGATGCCCCCCGCCGCCCCTCCCCCACCGCTGGCCACTGCCGTCTGTCCCCCTGCCCGCCAGCCACCCGTTCTCATCTGCCCGCTGCCCCCCGTGCCCATCGCCGACCGCCTCCATGCCCGTTCCTGTCCCCCACCACCACCACCCCGCCGCCCCCTGCCACCACCCCGCCACCCTGCCCACCTGCCCGCCCCCCACCCCTCACCTAGGGTGCAAAAAAACCTAGCGCCGGCCCTGTGTGTGTGTGAGAGAGAGAGAGAGAGAAAGAGAGAGAGAGAGAGCTTCCATGAGAGGATGGATGGAGAGATAGTTTATTCTGCCTTCCCCATTAGTGATTTTTTAATGTTTTGTTTAGTTTTTTTTTTTCATTTTTTGTTTTTCATTATTTTTACTCTTCGCTTGCCTTGCTGGCTCAAACACATTTTAAGTGACCCACGCCTTCCCTGCCCCCATGTTTACCCAGTGTGAACAATCATCCTTATGAATATCCCTGTGAAATACAATGCCAGATGCCCCCAGGCCTATGTATTTCTTTTGCTGCCTTCAATAATCATTGAAGGATGTCCAAAGATTCTGAATCAGAGCTCCTGCCTGAAAGACAAACTGCTATATTTGGAATATGGGCAGTGCCATTAAATTGCATCCAATCATTGGTCCACCTTGCCCAGTGCTGGCAGTACCCTTTAAGGTTTCTGGCAGGATTGTTTGCCAGCTCTGCCTGGGCTAGGATCTTCTGCATGCAAAGTATGTGCTCTACCACCCAATTGTACATATCCATCAGCAACGCTGCAGACAGTTGCCCTTTTGAATTGCATATGCCAGAATCCTCAAGGAAGCAGAGATGGTGGGGGATTCTGGGAGCTTTAGTAGGAAAAGCAGCAGGTCCAAGCTCTGAATCTGGGTACCATTTAGAACAAACTGGCCTCCATCCAAGATCTTGCAATGTAAAACTGAAGACATTATAGGCTATTGGCTAAGAAAAAGAATATGGAGGTGAATGTGTTTTCTGTTCATTGGCATTAGTGTTCCTACCTAGCCCAATGGAGAGTTTTAAAGAACTCCAGAGCTTGCACACTATTTTAGTACCTTTTATATGGCCTGATAAACGTCCTGCCACCATAAAACACATTTTCAAATAATGTTAACAAAAATCACTTCATCCTCACTTTCACTGAGGCCCATTTGCTTGTCCTGACTTCAACCTCCATCACCATCCAAGTGGAAAAAAACCAAGTGGAGTCTTCTCCTTCACCTTAAGATACCTTTTGGAGATTCAAACTGAGCACTCTCTAATCTGGGTCTTCCTCGGTCATTTCTTTTCATATCTCCTTTCTCCTGTTCCCCTAAAATCTATTGTTGGTCACTGGAGAACAAGACCTTTCCTTACATCAAGACCTTCCCCTTTTTAAAGAGAATCTATTTCTGCATCTCAAGGCCTTTCACAAACAAGAGTGCTTCTCATTGCAAAAGAGATATTTTATGTCCAAAAAAACCATAGAATCTTCATTGCACCTTTGTCTAAATGGCTGTACAGGTAGATTTGTTGCTTTGCTTGCATCTCTAGTTGCATAAGTATTTGGAGAATTTTGAAAAATAACATTTTTGAATCTCAGAATCCACCAGCCTTGGTTGTGAAGTTCTGAGACTGGTGCCCGAGTAACATTTCCAGGCTTTTGAATGTTTGGGCACATAGGCTGCCATTCACATTTGAAGGTTATGCATAGGTTGAGATGGGGGAAGGTGGCTTGAAACCACGGCTCTTTTCCCCATGCCAATGCAACTACAACTCTTAGAATAGCATGGCCATTTTTGCCATTCTTTTGCCATATTGGCAAGATAATTATGGGATACACAATTGAAAAATATATTATTCCCCAGCTCTGATAAAACAATGAACTGGGACTAAAATTAGACTTTATTGCTAGGTAATTGATATCAGCTAGACGAAATGTCGATGGGAAGTTGTGACTGCCGAGCCAGGAGACATCTCTGAGTGTTTAGAATTTTATTTGCCTATAAGCAGTGATGTATGTACAGTGATGTATGTACTGCCTTAAAAATTTAGTCACCCACTCCTCATGTTGCTCATTGATCATTCTCTCATGCTTTCCACCACCACCTCTACTGCACTTTTGTGCCTCAACTCACATAATCCATTCCTCTGCTGTTTTCAGTTTCAAGGTTGTTGAGAAGCTCTGTGAGTGATGTTTAGTAGGGCTTTTTATCATACATGCTATTTAAAAAATGGGGATGGCAGCTCTTAAAAGAGCAGATGGCACTGTACACTTGGCATGAGGTTGTGTTGTTGTTTTTAAGCAAACCAGGACTGTGCAAACTGGCATTTGTGTTGGAACATGCCAGTGCTACAAAATCCAATTTCTTTGTTTTCAGGAAAGGAAACTGGCTCTCAGTAAAGCTCGTTGAGTGTGAAAGTGATTAAGCAACCCCATGGGGTAATGGTGTAAAATGTTCCACTACCAATAAACACCGGCCCTTCCTCAAACCTACATTTCAAGCTATACTGCACCAGCAATGCAGTGGCAGGTTAGGATTGAAGAAGGCTCCCAAGGGGGAATGTGACAGCCCTCCAGTTCAAGTACCATCAGAAGACAATAATCATTTTGAATGTGTTCCCTGTTTAAAGTGTTGCCCAGCCTGAGTCTGATTTAAAGACAAGAAACTACAAGTAGTGTGATCTTGGCATGCCAGTAGTACCATAGTGAACACTGGGATAGCAGGCGTGCAGATCCCCTGGTCATCAGAAGAAGCTACTTGGATGAGTAGCCAAACATTTCGATCTCTCAAGAAAAGGAGTCCAGTTTTGATGGCTCAACTCTCAGATACTGTCACCTGGGTGACAGAGAACCTCCATAGGCATACATGATCATTGGTTTCCCCATTCAAGTGGGGTAACTTGTTTACATTGTAAAAACTGGTTAATAATTTTGCATCTGTATGTATACATTGGCATGAAAATCTGAGTCCTTGTTTGCCTTCATTTTGTGATGAATGTCCCTCTTTTTGGATGGTCACCCCTAGCTAGGGGATGTCAGAAAAACCGTGCTGCAAAGGAGGCTCAAGGAGCCATCAGGGTTGGCAGCCCCCTGATCCATTAATACCTTAGGCAGAGACAGAGTTTTGCAGACTTTTTTTATTCTTCCAGTAGCCAGGCAGCCCAGCCCATCTCCTGGGTACAAGGGGAACATAAATAAAGAGAGAAAAGCGTAACATCCAAAGGAAATTGATTGAAGGAAGGTAGAGATTTAGAATTCTAGGAAACAAGGCAAATTATTGGCTATGGCTAATCAGTGAATTGCCAGCATATTGGCAGAGCCATCCCGCCTGCTTAGTAGCTGCTGTGTCCTGTGTATGCCGCTGTCAAACAGGAAACTCGTTAATTTCTGCCCACAGAAACACCCCCCTCCCTGTTAACACATTACTGATAATTACCATTTTTCAGACCTGTTTTGACTGTTACAAAATGCTGTGTTTTTTTTTCAAAATAAGCTGATTAAAATAGGCTCCTCATTATCATAAGCTTCTTGCTGTTCAGCCCTCTTCCTAATTAAAAGCACTCATCTGTGGAGGCCTCGATTCTCCCCCACCCTCCAGGCAGGTTGTTTTCTGTGTGGTTTTGGACATTTTCCCCTTGTAGTGGGGCTTATTTTGCTCTTTCCTCTTCTAGTTCTCCACACAGGCACACCCTCTGTTCTTTCATCAGCAACTGTGACCAAAGGAGAATTCAGAAGGATTTTATATGCTGGACTGACACAAAGAAAGCATGTACCCCATGAATATGACCCATGGATCTGCTTTTTATTCTGTCATTCTAATGTTCATACCAGTCTCCTATGCATCCACTTTCCCTCAGTCTGAGTAACTGCCTGTGACAGCTGAAAGGTGGATCAAAGATGGGAAGCTAACTTTTCCCATTTCAGAAATGGACAAAAATGCCAAACTTTGTCTCAAATTACATGCAAAAAATATAAGTTCAGAAGCCTTGCTGTTTTAGGTTTAATTGAAAAATTGAAGATCAACAAGTCACCAGGCCCAGATGGCATCCACCCATGCAAGGGTTATTAAAGAACCGAGAAATGAAATTGCAGATCTCTTAACAAAAATATGCAACTTGTCTCTTAAAATGGACACAATGCTGGGGGAGTGGAGGATAGCTGATGTCACAGCAATATTTGAAAAAGGAAGCAGGGGGGATCCAGGAAACTACAGGCTGGTTAGCCTTACATATGTCCCAGGGAAGATGGTAGAAAGCCTCATCCAAGAGAAAATCTTAAAACACATATAAAAGCAAGCCTTGTTGAGGGAAAATCAGCACAACTTCTGTAAGAGAAGTCTTGCCTCACAAACCTTTTGAATTCCTTGAAAAGGTCAACAGGCATATGGATTTGGGTGAACCAATGGATATTGCCTATCTTGATTTTCAGAAGGCTTTTCACACAGTCCCTCACCAAAAGCTGCTGAGAAAATTGCACAGTCAGGGGATAAGAGGGCAGGTGCTCTTATGGATTAAGAATTGGTTGAGATCCAGGAAACAGAGAGTAGGTGTCAATGGTCAATTTTCACAATGGAGAGAGGTGAAAAGTGGTGTGCCCCAGGGATCTGTCCTGGGACCGGTTCCTTTCAATCTATTTATAAATGACCTGGAGACAGAAATAAGCAGTGAGGTTGCCCAAGTTTGCAGATGACAAAAAACTTTTTTCAGGTAGTGAAGATCAGAGAAGATTGTGAAGAGTTCCAGAAGGATCTCTCCCAACTGGGAGAATGGGCTGTGAAATGGCAAGTGTGTGACAGCGGTGAAGAAGGCCAGTTCCATGCTAGGGACTATCAAAAAGGGAACTGAAAATAAAACAGCCAACATTATACTGTAATGCCATTGTACAAAATGATAGCAAGGCAGCACCTGGAGTATTGTGTACAATTCTGGTAACTGCATCTCAAAAAAAAAAACACATAGTGGAACTGGAAACGTTGCAGAAGAGAGTGACTAAAATGATTACTGGGCTGGGGAATCTCCCTTATGAGGAAAGGCTACAACATTTGGGGCTCTTTAGTTTGGAAAAAAGGCGCCTGAGGGGGGGATATGATTGAGATATACAAAATAATACAGGGCATGAGTAAAGTGGACAGAGGGACACGCTTCTCCCTCTCACAAAATACTAGAACTAGGGGACATACACTCAAATTGAGGGTTGGGAGAGTGAAAACAGACAAAAGAAAATACTTCTTTACCCAGCGTGTGGTTAGTCTGTGGAATTTCCTGCCACAGGATGGGGTGATGCCATCTGGCCTGGATGCCTTCAAAAGCAGTTTGGACAGATTCCTGGAGGAAAAGTCCATCATAGGTTATGAGCCATGATAGGGATGAGTCATCTCCAGGCTTTAAAAAAAACCTGTTACTTCAAAGGACAGGTGCAGGGGAGTGGTATCAGGAGACATATCTAGTCACGTGAGTTCCCAGAGGCATTTGTCAGGGCCACTTTGAGACACAGGAAACTGGACTAGATGATCCTTGGCCTGATCCAGCATGGCTGTTCTTATGTTCTTATGTATGTTGAACCACCTGTTAAGGGAAAATATGCATGGAGATGTCATTATGTTATATTCTGTAGATGGGAAAACACTGCAACTTGATAATGTAATCCTTTTCTGTTCCTTACGTCTTACTCCCATAGATGTGTTTATAGGACAGCAGCCTAAAGGGATGTTCACAAATTACAGCGTGCAATGTTTTGATTTCATAACAGGTATACATGAAACAAGAACCATTCCTAGCTCCCCGGACAAGTATATCTCTTCCCAAACATATGTTTTTCATGTTTGCATGTTACGCTGTAGCTGAGGAACCGTATACATGTTGCTGTTGTTAGATGCCATCAAGTCACATTGAATTTATAGCAATCCCAATACAGTTTTCAAGGTTAGTGATGCATTTAATGTATACTTTTACAGTGGTCATACAGAGACTTGTGAGTTTCCACAGCTGAGCAGGGATTTGAACTCTGACCTCCTGAGTTCTAGTCCATTGTGCTGCAGCATACTGTCTAGGTCTGGGATATGTTAGAGTACAGTCCTAAACAGCTATGAAAATGTAAACTTTAATGTTAAGATATGGGCTGCCACAAGGTTAACTTTTGCATTTGGAACAAAAGAGAAGAGGGAAATGTAAAAAGGCTTTTATACATTGCGGGTGGAGTGGGTAGCTGTGTTAGACAGTTGCAGCAAAGACAGCAAATAATCCTATCTTGTCTGGATTAACAGTCCAGAGAAATGTCTGTGAAGATTCTCAGTCATCCAGGTGAGGTTATCTGGAAGATGAGCCATGGCAACTGAAGTTAATTTCTTAAGAGGTCAAAACCTTATGCTGCTCATCCAAACAGCTTCCTCAGTCTGAGGAAAGTTAGTGACGAGTCCTCAAATTTATAGTTCACCTTGATTTCACAACACCCTAGTCTAAATAGGCTCATAAATTGGACAATGGCCTGAATAGTCTTGTTAGGTTGTGTGAAAGTCCCACCTATGCAACCCTTCCCAACACCCACTAAGTATTGGCCGTTAGCTATGGCCTTGCTGGTGGAAGTGTGAAGTGCTCTGGTTTGTCTGGCGATTGATGAAAGGACAGCTTGATGAATAGCAGACATATTGTGCCTGAGTCCCCCACCTCTGTTGAGGGAGGGGTTTTCACTACCCACATGAATGGCTTCCCTGACGCCTCTATCAAACCACTTATTTTCTCTGTCTAATATGTGCAAATATAATATATGTGCAATAGTATACTGTGTGCAGTATATTGTAAGATGAATATAACTATTGGTACTTTAAATATATCCCCTTCAGAACTGAGAGTCATGTGACTGGTTTTGAGAATCACTGGATCCAGTCCAAGTTCAGTGCCAGTGCAGCTGTATCTGTCATTGACAATACATAAATTGTATTGTGTAGACAAGCCCTTGTTTGCAAAGTAATATCATTCATTACACAAGGAGAAATGATGTTTCTTGACAATGGCCTCCTGCATTATTTTAGAGCTGATACATGATTTGTGATATTATTGATAAAATATACATTTTGTGAATGTTATTTCATTTCTTAGCCATTAAATATGTCCAGTATATTAAAAAGTACAGATTTTAACCCCTTTTACAGGGCTGATACCTCAATGTATGGAATGGGAAAAGGCAATGGAAGAGAGGTGTTTAAAGGCCTTCCACTTATGTTCAGCATATAAGTGGAAATCTTTATTTTCTTTTTTTGCATGTCTGCTGGACATCTCTTTAAATGGCTTATCTAAATCACCAATAAAAATGGACTGTACTTTGCAGCATGCCTAGCATCAGCAAAATCTATCTTCAGTATATAATGGGCTGAGTCATCTGTTACAACCACCCTGTATTTCTCATAGACTATACTGTGTAAGCTTCTTCCATAGTTGCGGTTCTCCATTCCTTAGGGCATACTAGATGACATCTGTTAAACCTAAAAGAATAGTAAATAAATAAATTAATGCATGAATTCTGAAAAATCTCTGTAGTTGATGCTTTATTAATACAGATTGGTATGATAGAGGAGTTGTGTTCAGATTTAACAAAATATCTCTATATATGACCAGTGGTCTGGACCACCTCTAATACCTCAGAATGGATTACCACTGGTGTTCAACAAAGTGAGAGCAAATGTGAATGCTGTCCTGCCACCCATGGGGTCTCCTTTGTGATACTGGTTCAGTAACTGGTTGAGCGCTTCATTTTTATAACCTGCACACCAGCCAGTAAAAGGTGAGGGAACTGCTTGTTCAACCTGTTTTACATTTCCTCTACAGTATTCTAGCTTATATTTCCAACTGAATAGCTCTGTACTAAGCATAGTCTAAGGAGCAAAGCATTCTTCCCTTACAGCAGTGGTTCCCAACCTTCCTAATGCCACGACACTTTAATACAGTTCCTCATGTTGTGGTGACCCCTTGCCCTGCTTGGAAGAGGCCACAAGCACCCTTTGGCAGGACACTGCTGCAGGTGCCATAGGGAACCTCCCTCTACAGGCACCCTCAGCCAATCTCAGCCTCCAGTGCCATTGGCAGACATGCCCTCCAACCTATCAAGCTGCAGCTCACTCTTATCCCCCTTCCTCACCATCCTCCTCCAGACCCAAGCTGTTTGTGCCTTTTTCTTCACTGGCTCATGGCGACCCCTGTGAAATGGGTATTCGACCCCCCCAAAGGGGTCCCGGCACCCAGGTTGAGAACCACTGCCTTAGCGGCTATTTCAAATGGGGATTATTCAAGTTCCCTGTGGCAATTCCAGCATCAGTTCCATACTGACAAATAGCAAATTTTGGCCAGTCAGGGAGTGTAGTCAAGCTGGTTTCAGACTGCAGGAACAGTTTGCTGAGGCCTTTTTATCAGTCAGAGTTGGGAAAAGTAATTGAATCAGAATTTGGTCAAAGGATGTGCTTCTTCGAGTCACAGTCCCTTCTGCTTAGCCCTCCAGGAGCTGACACAGCTAAGAAGAATGAGCCAGAGTCGGTTTTACTTCATGCATCAGCAGTAAAACTGCCAGCTATGATCCATCTATGGAAACTTTATTACTGAGACTGATGCAAGAGGCAGAAAGAATCTGCTGGATTTTCTGATTCCAGTACTTATTTTGTGGTGCTGGTCAGCTTCAAACACTAATTCTTGTCTTATTGTAGTGTGATTGCAGTAGGTCACAAAGACTTGAGGCAGGCTGGAGGCCATTTGAGCCCAAATATAGAGGGAAATTAGTTCTGTATTATCATCTTAATGTCTCTCTTCAATACTAGAATCTGATTCCGGTGTAGGTTTTTTTTCCTTATTATGAAAAAATCTCATAAGGAAAAAGAGCACATGGGGAAACCAGGATTTAGAATACAATGTGTGAATGAGCATGTTACTTCTGCATGCAATTGTATCAGTACATAAGATGGGACTGAACAAGAAATCATGAGGTGGAAGGGCTGAAAGTTTGCAGAGTTAACACTGTGTTTCTAGATGGTCACAGTAGGACAGGAAAAGAGTTCTGTAGGAGATAGCAAATAATTTCTTCAAGTCAACATGAGCCTTATGCTGACTGGACAGAGAAAGTCCTTGTATCTATCTTATTGCTGTTCTTGTGACATGCAACATTCTGAAGACAAGGACCATCACTACACCCATGACTCTCCATATGGTCTGGGATCTTCACAAATAAGGGCTCCTGATGACTTCAGAGGCTTCCTATATAACAGTGTTGGCGAACCTATGGCACGGGTGCCAAAGGTGGCACTCAGAGCCCTTTCTGTGGGCACCCAACATTGCCCCTTCACAGCCACCTGTATTCAGGTTAAATTGCTGAATTGGCACTTTGTGAAAAATTACTAGGTTTTGAATCACAGTTTGGGCACTTGGTCTTGAAAATGTTTACTATCACTGCTATATAAGAACATAAGAAGAGTCCTGTTGGATCAGACCATCTAGTCCATATTTCTGTATCTCACAGTAACCCAACCAGAGGCTTCTGGGAGCACATGAAACAACTAAATGCATCTCCTGATACCAAGCCCTTGCATCTGACACTTTTTAAGTTCCCTTCTTTTAAGTGTGAAGATAAAACATATCCCCATAAGAACATAAGAACATAAGAAGAGCCATGCTGGATCAGGCCAAAGGCCCATCTAGTCCAGCTTCCTGTATCTCACAGCGGCCCCACCAGATGTGTTTGGGAGTGCATGAGACTAGATATCTGTCTCCTGATACCACTCTCCTGCATCTGGCCCTTGAAGTACCCTGGTTTAAACCCTGGAGGTTACACATCTCCATCATGGTTTGTAACCTGTGATGGACTTTTCCTCCAGGAATCTGTCCAATCTCCTTTTGAAGGCATCCAGGTCAGATGCCATCACCACATTGTGTGGCAGGGAGTTCCATAGACTTACAACGCGCTGGGTGAAAAAATATTTTCTTTTGTCAGTTCTTACTCTCCCAGCCCTCAATTTGAGTGTATGTCCCCTAGTTCTGGTATTTTGGGAGAGGGAGAAGAGCTTCCCTCTATCCACTTTACTCATGCCCTGCATTATTTTGTATGTCTCAATCATATCCCCCCTCAATCGCCTTTTTTCCAGACTAAAGAGGCCCAAATGTTTTAGCCTTTCTTCATAAGGGAGGTGCCCCAGGCCAGTAATCATTTTAGTCGCTCTCTTCTGCACCTTTTCCAGTTCCACTATGTCTTTCTTGAGATGCGGTGACCAGAATTGTACACAATACTCCAGGTGGGGCCTTACTATTGTTTTGTATAATGGCATTATAATGTTGGCTGTTTTATTTTCAATCCCCTTTTTGATAATCCCTAGCATGGAATTGGCCTTCTTCACCACTGCCACACATTGGGGAGACACCTTCATGGAGCTGTCCACCAACACACCAAGATCTCTTTCCTGATCCGTCACGGATAACTCAGAGCCCATGAGTTGATAGATGAAGTTTGGATTTTTTGCCCCAATATGCATCACTCTACATTTGGTTACATTAAAACACATTTGCCATTTCTCAGCCCATTCCCCCAGTTTGGAGAGATCCTTCTGGAGCTCTTCACAATCTTCTCTGGTTTTTACCACACGGAAAAGTTTTGTGTCATCGGCAAACTTGGCCACCTCACTGTTTATCCCTGTCTCCAGGTCATTTATGAACAGATTGAAAAGCACCGGTCCCAGGACAGAGCCCTGGGGCACACCGCTTTTCACTTCTCTCCATTGTGAAAATTTCCCATTGACACCTACTCTCTTTGTTTCCGGGATCTCAACCAGTTCTCAATCCATAAGAGGACCTGCCCTCTTATCCCCTGACTGTGCAATTTTCTCAGCAGCCTTTGGTGAGGGACTGTGTCAAAAGCCTTTTGAAAATCCAGATAGACTATATCAACCGGTTCACCCAAATCCACGTGCCTGTTGACCTTTTCAAAAAATTCTAAGAGGTTTGTCAGACAAGATTTACCCTTACAAAAGCCATGCTGATTTTCTCTCAGCAAGGTTTGTTCTTTTATGTGTTTTAAGATTTTCTCTTGGATGAGGCTTTCCACCATCTTCCCTGGGACAGATGTAAGGCTAACCGGCCTGTAGTTTCCTGGGTCCCCCCTCCTTCCTTTTTTAAAAATTGGTGTGACATCTGCTATCCTCCAGTCCTCCGGCACTGTGGCCGTTTTAAGAGATAAGTTGCATATAACCGTTAAGAGATCTGCAATTTCATTTCTCAGTTCCCTAATAACCCTTGGGTGGATGCCATCTGGGCCAGGTGACTTGTTAATCCTCAATTTATCAATTAGTCCTAAAACATCCTCTCTTTTAACCTGTATTTGATTTAATTCTTTAGTCAAGAGGGGCAGCTCAGGCAGCGGAATCCGCTCAAGGTCCTCTGTCGTGAAGACAGACGCAAAGAACTCATTCAATTTCTCTGCAATGTCCAAGTCTTCCTTAACCTCCCCTTTTCCTCCCTCACCATCCAGAGGGCCAACTGGTTCTCTGGCAGGTTTTCTTCTTCTAACATATTTAAAGAAGCTTTTATTATTACCCTTTATATTGCTAGCCATTCGTTCCTCAAAGTCTTTCTTTGCCTCCCTTATCATCTTCTTACATTTCTTTTGCCAGAGTTTGTGATCCTTTTTATTTTCCTCATTTGGGGAGGATTTCCATTTACAGAAGGACCTCTCCTTGCGCTTTAGAGCCTCTCTAACCCTAACCCTAACCCTAACCCTAACCCTAACCCTAACCCTAACCCTAACCCTAACCCTAACCCTAACCTAACCCTAACCCTAACCCTAACCCTAACCCTAACTCCACTCGTTAACCATGCCGGTGTCCTCTTGGACTTAAATGAGCTCTTTTTTCTTTGTGGTATGCACTTGTGCTGGGCCTCTATTATTGTTGTTTTAAACAGGCTCCATGCACTCTGAAGAGATTGGATTCTTCTAACCTTCCCCTTCAGTTTCTCTCTAACTAGTTTCCTCATCTGAGGGAAGTTTGCCCTTCGAAAATCAAGGGTTTTTATGTCTGATTTGGTTGACACTCTTCCTCCGACATGCATGGCAAAGGTAATAGCAGCATGGTCACTCTTCCCCAGAGGCTCAGTGACATTCACACCTCTGACCAGGTCCTGAGTATCACACAATATTAGATCCAGAGTTGCCTGTTCTCGGGTGGGCTCCGTGACAAGTTGCTCTAAGGCACAGTCATTCAGCAAGTCGAGAAACTCAGTTTCTCTTTCTTGCCCGGAGCTCGCATTGGCCCAGTCAATGTGGGGATAATTGAAGTCCCCCATGATTACTATCCTATCCCTTTTAGCCACTTCCATGATTTCTCTCCTCATTTCAAGGTCCCCCTCAAGTTTCTGATCTGGTGGACGATAGAATACTCCAACGATCACATCACTCCTTGGACCTGGTAGTTTAACCCACAGTGATTCTATGGTGGAGTCAGACCCTCTGTCAATCTCCATTCTGCTGGATTTTACCCCTTCTTTGACATAGATGGCCACTCCTTCTCCAACCCGCCCCCCTCTATCTCTTCTATAGAGTTTATACCCTGGGATTGCTGTATCCCACTGGTTCTCCGCATTCCACCAGGTTTCTGTTATGGCTATTATATCAATGTTATCCCTAGCTGCCAAATGTTCAAGTTCTCCCATCTTTGCTCGGAGGCTTCGAGCATTGGCGTAGAAGCACCTGTACAGTGGGTCCCGCAACAACAGCTGCTGCCTTGTTCTATTCGCCTCACAGCTTTTATTTTCAGTAGATGAACTGTCACATTCCGTTATTCTCCCGGTGCTAATACCTATACCTGCTATGTCTTCTCTATGTGATTCTCTACCCTCTCCAACCTCATTCCCCGAGGATGAGGTGTTCCGAACTGGATGCCACTCAGCTCCTGTCGGCTTTCCCCCAGTTATCAGTTTAAAAGCTGCTCTGCTGCCTTTTTGAGGTTGAGTGCCAGCAATCTGGTCCCATCATGATTCAAGTGCAACCCATCCCTCCTGAACAGGTTTGGCTTGTCCCAAAATGTTCTCCAGTTCCTGACAAATGATGGATTGTAACCTGTGATGGACTCCCCCCCCCCCAATATCTGTCCAATCCTCTTCTAAAGGCATCTGGGTCAGATACCATCACCACAGCAAGTATGGAGTATATGGCAAGTATATAGTATGTACTCAAACATTGCTTTCCACACGTACTGCTCTTTGGCGAAAGGAAAAGTGCTGGGCTGAAAACGCCACCAACATTCATTCAGATTAGTTTTTTCATATCTCAGTGTCCTTCATCTCTTTGCTGTACAGGTACACAGTGAGCATTGCTGACTTCTTCATCCTCTTTTTCTAAGTTTTTTCTCTGACCACATTGCTGTGCAAAGTTGCCTTGTAGAATGAATTCTGTAGCTCAGGCAAGAATGTCCTCCTATTCCTCCTCCTGTTCCTGTTCTGTTGTAGAATACTACAGACTTCAAAAACATTATACCAATCTAAAAACCCAGCTGAGCTCAGGCCACACATCGGTGTTCAAATATGATATTGATAATAGATGTGATCTAGAAAATCTGGAGAAATATTTCAGTTCTCCTGTGATTTTTCTCTTGCTGTATTTGCTGGTTTTTCCATAGATCTCAGGCAAAACATGGGTCTAATGAAGAATTGATGGCAGCCAGCATGGCCTAGGTGTTTTCTAGGTAATATTAATATAATAAAGTTCTGATGCCGTACAACCACAATGGAGATATGTCAGTGGATACAGATGCTCTTTTATTTTATTTTATTAATCTGAGGCATTTGTGTTGTGTCTCCTAATGCTCTTTTCCCTTGTGGTAGTCAGAACACAGTGATCTACAACACTGTTATTTATTCTGTTTGAAGCATTAGTATTTGGACACTGAATGGCTTATTCGAACCATGATCCCTGACATTTATTGAAAAGAAATGAAAAGACGGAGCAATACCCCAAAGCAGCAGGGAAAACAGACATAGGGAATCTTGGCAGATGTTATGAAATGGATGAATCCCATTTGTGGTGGATGTGTCACCATTTTTCAAAAGCAATGCTCTTTAAGAAATTTTTCCACAGTACCTTCTCCTGGTTCAACTTATTCCCCAGTCTCTGTTCGAGTTATTCCATTCATGTTATTTAAACTGATAATTAATCATGATAGCACCATATTGATTGTAATCTTAGCAGTGATTTCACAGTGAGCATGTGCCAAGTGCCTACTGGTATAAGTGGAAAGAAAACATGGATGAAATATTGTATTTAAAAAAATAATAATTTAAAAGGTTTTTGGGATCAGCTTCCTAGTTCAGTTGGAGTTTCTTGAAAGTATGCTAGGAATGACAGATGTAAATCCAGATTGTATTCATGTTTATGCAATCTCATGGCAGTGGGCTTACTCCAAGTAAATGTGTATTGGATTAATTAGTTTCTGTGCACTAGCTGGTGCTTAATCTGGGAGTTGAGTCATGGCTACTGGACTTCTTTTTTGAGAGATAGAAACGTTTCGCTGTTCATCCAAACAGCTTCATCGGTCTGAATGCAGCTGGTGCAAACCCTGACTCTTATAGGCAGCTTTGACCTCTAGTCACCCTTAGAATGCTTAAAACTCTTGGAGCAGGAAAACGCAATTGACAGGGTGACCTACCACCGGTTATATCCCGGAGAGACAGTCCCCTGCTTTTATGGACTTCCCAAGATCCACAAGCAAGGAATCCCCCTCAGACCTATTGTCAGCAGTATAAATTCAGTGACTTATAACATCGCAAAATACCTGGCAACTATCCTAGCCCCACTGGTTGGACACACGGACCACCACGTACACAACTCAGAAGAGTTTGTTTCTAAAGTCAGGGAGCTCAAACTGGATACAGAGGAAACCATGGTATCCTTTGATGTCACATCGCTCTTTACAAGCATCCCCACCACTGATGCCCTAACGATGGTAAAGAGAAGACTAAGAGAAGACAGCACCCTCACCTCCAGATGCCGACTCAACCCAGACCAGATATGCCTGCTCCTGGACCTGTGTCTGAATACCACATATTTCATGTACAGAGGGGACTTCTACAGACAGAAGCATGGTTGTGCCATGGGTTCTCCAGTGTCACCAATTGTTGCAAACCTATACATGGAAGAAGTGGAGAAGAAGGCACTCAACACCTTCCCAGGGACAACACCATCTCACTGGTTCAGGTATGTAGATGATACCTGGGTGAAAATCAAGACTCGGGAAGTACAGGCCTTTACAGACCACATCAATGCAGTGGACCCTAATATTAGGTTCACTAGAGAAGACACCCAAGACAACAGGCTGGCTTTCCTGGATTGTGCAGTCATCATCAGACCTGGCCGTGGCCTGGAAGTAGAAGTTTACAGGAAACCCACCCACACAGATCAATACTTACTGTTCGACTCCCACCATCCATTACAGCACAAACTAGGAGTCATCAGGACCCTAAGCCACAGAGCAGAGAGCATCCCCACCTTCACAGAAGCCAAGAAGAAGGAAGACAGGCACCTGAAGACAGCACTTAAGGCCTGTGGATATCCAAAGTGGGCCTTCAACAAAGCAGTGGACCATCCCAGAAGAACAAGGGATCAGTCTGAGACCCAGACCCAGCGGAAGAACCTGGTCATTCCTTACATGGCTGGAGTGTCAGAGAAGCTTAAAAGGATTTTTGGCAAACACCACATCCCTGTTTATTTCAAAACCACAAACACGCTAAGGCAGAGACTTGTCCACCCAAAGGATCCAGTACCCAACCATAAAAGGAGCAATATAGTATATGCGGTCCAATGCAGTGAGGAGTGTTCAGACCTCTACATTGGGGAAACCAAACAGCCATTAAACAGAAGGATGGCCCAACACAGGAGGGGTAACAGCTCAGGTCCAGAATCAGCAGTACACCTCCATTTGAAGGAGAAAGGGCACTCTTTCAAAGATGAGGATGTACACATATTAGACAAAGAAGAGAGGTGGTTTGAAAGAGGAGTAAGGGAGGCCATTCATGTGAGCATTGAAAATCCCTCCCTCAACAGAGGTGGCGGCCTCCGGCATAGTTTATCTGCTACTTATCAAGCTGTGCTTTCCACACTACCAAGACAAATCAAAAAGCCTTTACCACCAAGGCCACAGCTAACGACCCATTAACGACCCTTTCTTGATAGGTTTCAGCACCTTAAGCCATGGTTCACCTCAAGGCTAAGGATACCATTGTCTCCCTAACGAGCCTATTTAGTTCATCTGATGAGCCTAAGTGAGGGTGACTAGAGGTCAAAGCTGCCTATAAGAGTCAGGGTTTGCACCAGCTGCATTCAGACCGATGAAGCTGTTTGGATGAACAGCGAAACGTTTCTATCTCTCAAAAAAAAAGAAGTCCAGTAGCCATGACTCAACTCCCAGATAAACGCACCTGGATGACTGAGAATCTTCACAGACGTATAGCTGGTGCTTAAATATATTAGCAATGATTATTGTCTCAAACAGGTGGTCTCGCTACAGCCTAAGTGTAAGCTAAGGGCCGGGGCATTTTCACAATTGTTTTCATCAGTGCCAAAAGACAGTCCCACTGTGTCATTATTATCAAGGTGTTTACCTGTTCGGGGAGCACATCTGGATATAAAATTTCAGTGTATTCACTGAAGATGTAATCCTCAAATAGGATTATCCATTTAACCAATCTAGGAACAGATTTGTTTCCTGATCGATAGTGTGAATTACTTCAAAAGTATTGGAACTGCTTCTGTGCATTTACTTCGTACACAAGACTGTAGCACCTGTTGAAAGTAGCGTGTTGTGTTGGGAAAGGAGAGAGTTTCCTTCCTGTTGTCTGTGTTGATGGCTACAGGTCACATGTCTGCTTTCTCTTGGACTGGTATGGAAAGCAAGAATAAAGGAGTCCCATGCCACCCAAACAATGTATGATTCATCCTTAGATTACACAAGTCATAGAATCATAGAATCATAGAGTCGGAAGAGACCTCAAGGGCCATCCAGCCCAACCCCCTGCCATGCAGGAACCCCCATCACAGGACTCCCGACAGGTGGCCATCCAGCCTTTGCTTAAAAACCTCCAAAGAAGGAGACTCCACCACCCTCCGTGGCAGCTTATTCCACTGCTGAACAGCTCTATTCGTCAGAAAGTTCTTCCTAATGTTCAAATGGAATCTGTTTTCCTGTAGTTTGAAACCATTGCCCTGAGTAATAGTCTCTGAAGCCGTAGACTATTGACTCTTGTTCAGTGACTTCAGCGGGTGCAAAATGCGGCAGCCAGACTGGTGGCGGGTGTGCGTCGCTATGACCCCAGTGCTGGCTCGCCTGCATTGGCTACATGTTGTGTCCTGAATAAGATTCAAGGTCCTGGTTTTAATTTATAAAACCTTCCACGGCTTGGGACCTGAATACCTGGCAGAGCGAATCTCTCAAAGACGAACGGAGGCCCGACCAACCAGAATGTCATGGGCGCACTCACTTCGGGTGGCCACGCCCAGGGAGGCTAGGAAAACAATGACACGTATCAGAGCCTTCTCTGTGGCTGGCCTGGTGCTTTGGAACCTGTAGGAAAATGATTCCACACATGGACACACGTTATTGGGTTTTCCATGAAGCCAGGCTGCCTCGTCTGCAACCTCTCACTGCTGTCTCTCTGCGCCATCTCACACAGCAATCAGGAGGCCTGGCACTTTTATTAGCTATCAAAGGCAAGGTTTCAGATATCGTGTGGTATCCTACGTGTCAGCCTGTCATAGGCTTGTTGGACTCCCGGGAGGGGCTTTCCATGATGTGGGGTGTCACCTAGCGAGGGACTGAATGATGGATAACTCTCAGCAGCTTGTTTCCTGACCTCCCATTTCATGACGTGAGCAGGGCAGGAAGGGGGATGATGGATGGTCTTGTTTGTCCCTCTGGGCATGTCATGGGAGGAAGAGATAGCCAGCCACCTGCTTCCTGTGTGTCAGATCTCATGGGTCCATTGTCCTTCTCCCAGGGCCTCCCCATGCAGGAGGGTGTCAATATTCCCACAGGACCCTTTTCAGGAAGCTTGCTAGATGTATATTAATATTCCAAAGTTGGAACCCCTTCAGGAACCATCTCCCGAGTGAGCTGCGCCTTGCACAGTCCCTGCCTGCCTTTAAGAAAGCCTTAAAGACCTGGCTGTTTCGTGAGGCATTTGGTGACAGTAAATTTTTAATTATTATTAATTTGTTTTGCCCTGCCATCATGCTAATTTTTCTCTCTTTTCATTATTGTTATCATTGTTATTGTTCTCTGTGGCTTTTGCTTGTTTTGATGCTTTTTGCACGGTTTACTATTATTGTTGTTTTATTGTTTGCTTTTTCTGTATTTATGTTGTAAACCACCCGGAGTTCCTTCAGGAAGACGGGTGGTATATAAGCACCTAAATAAATAAATAAATAAATAAATAAATAAATAGTAAACAAACCAGTCCCCTCCTCTATTCAGATATTTAAACATAGCTATCATATCCCCTCTCAGCCTTCTTTTTTAAGGCTAAACATTCCCAGCTCCCTCAGCCGTTCTTCCAGACCTTCCAGGTGGGCAAATACTTTTAGCTGCATCTAATAAATATGAAAACTGAAAGTGATGTATTGATTCCTTGACTCTGCCTTTCAAACTAGGTTACAAAGTGTTTGTGTTAGTATTATTATACTTAAATATTGATTTTTATTAACAAAGTGTCTCCAGGCTGCAGAGTATGAAAACCTGGCAGACGTTCAATGCAGTGTTAACCCATATCATGTATAATACACAGAAATTGTCACTGAGAGGCATTTTTGAATAAGAAGTGTTGTGGTTAGGCCAAGTTCATTTTCTTGTTGATCTCTAGGGTGCTTAGATCAACGCATGACAACATTCTAGACCATGCAGTATCAGAAATATCTTCCTATCACATTTTATACAGGTCACCCTGTCTAGAATTGGTGCTGCATATGGCTGGAGCTGCAGAAGAGGGAAACAGGTTTTCATCATATTATTTGAATTTCAAATTGTAAAGAGACGCATGAATTCCAGGACCTTTACATAATATGGGATAATAATCCATGCCATCTCTCATGGGTTGTTTTTTGTTGTGGAAATTGGTAATTCTTTTATAATTAGCAGAGTTTAAAAATATAAACAACTGCATGGAATCAAGGTAAGACTGAGGGATGAGAAAGTAATAGTGCACATCAGGCTTGCTATGGCCTTTTATGGGTAGCCACAGTGACCCTCCCTATGCAGGGTCCACAGACTCTTAATGTCTCTGCTTCCTTTTCAACAATTAGCTCCTTTCCCTTCCTTAAATAGGAAAAATAAAAACCCAACATCAGATCTAATTAATAATAATAGAAAAGCTAATTTCACAGCCCATTACTTCATCTAGCCAGGTAAAAAGATGGGAGAGAAAGGAGGAGTGGCTTCAACAAACATGGGAGTTTTGCATTTGTAGGTTGCATGATTAGCAATGGCCAAAACATCAGCTACCTATGGCTCATAATGTCTCCCTGCCAGCCAATATTTTCAGAGTCCATTAAACTGGAACCGTAGAGAAAAGAAGAAAAGCAAAGGTATCTCCCCAAAGCCAACAACATCATTTTGCTTCATTAGCAAGGCACTGGTGCCTCTCCCTTCCCCTGTTGCTCTGTCTCCCTCTCCATTCCATTCAACTGAAGGCAATTTGTCTCGTTTTTAATTATTTTTTAGTTGCAGCATTGTCACCCCAAGTATAGAGGCAAAAAGTTGTGGTTTTTTTTTAATTACAAAGCTAACGGCATTAATTACCAGTTCAGTAAATGCATCAACGCATGAGAGTCAAGTGGTGTTTGCAGGCACTGAGTCAGTGAGTAGCTATGACAGCTGCAAAAAGTTTTTTCATTTAACAGCGTTTACACTTTGGCAAGTGAGGCTGGGATTTCAGAGGCAAAGAGTATAGAAAGGCTTACTCCTGTGACAACTGGAAAGCAACTCCATAGGTGATAGCCCTATGGGGCAGCATCAGGGCAACTAATTTCAATCCATTTCCTTTTAGAAGTGCCATATATGTAGAACTTATGCAGCTGACTTTGAGTAGATAAAAGGCAGCAAAAACGAAATAAAATGAGCCTATATAGAAGCCCTTCTCTAGATCACAACCTTGAGGTTCTAGTTGTTCTCCTTGACCAGTGCTGGAGACTGATTTCATCATAATACCTTTAGATAGGGAAGGACTGAGTATGTTTCATGTTTCACCTTTTCCCACTTGCAGTGAGATCATGTGTGAAATAGCAGGTAAGAACCTGCAAAGCAAGTGAAACTAAAAATCTATGAATCTCTTTTTCCTTTATAGCTCAAGTTAGGTGAGTTCACTTCTGGTTCTCTGTTCCCTAGAACTGTAGTTCTGTTGTTTGTACAAAAAAACTGGAGGGTAGTAGCAGCCCACACAAAATTCACTTGACCATATATACTCAGACAGACTCATCATCATTGGCATCCTTCAGTCTCGAATGGATGACGGTATCGAATGGTATCATTCGATACCGGTATCGAATGGTATCATTCCTGGAGTAGAGACGGTATCGAATGGTATCATTCCTGGAGTAGATATCCTAAAAACAACACCTAGTGTGACTAAATAGACCAATTCGGGAATGGCAGTCTCTACCGCACTGGGGACAGATGTATTCTGTTTCTTGCCCGGTCCTCGAGTTTCGTTCTTTCCGTGCCTGCCTCTTTTCCTCTGCCTGTTGGACAAATGCCTCTTCAAATTTATGTAGACCATGCTGTATCTCTTGCCTCCAGACAGTGCGATCGGAGGTCAGGGTTTCCCATCTGTTGAGGTCCATTCCCAAGGCCTTCAGGTCCCTCTTACAGATATCCTTATACCGCAGCTGTGGTCTCCCTCTGGGGCGCTTTCCCTGCACTAGTTCTCCATATAGAAGATCTTTTGGGATCCGGCCGTCATCCATTCTCACAACGCTTCCAAGCCAGCATAGGCGTCGCTGTTGCAATAAAGTGTACATGCTAGGGATTCCAGCTCGATTCAGGACTATGCTATTTGGAACTTTGTCATGCCAGGTAATGTTGAATATTCGCCTAAGACAGAGCATATGGAATGTATTAAGCTTTCTTTCCTGTCGGGCATGGATGGTCCAAAACTCACTGCAATACAAAAGTGTGCTCAGTACACAAGCTTTATAGACCTGTATCTTTGTATATTCTGTCAGCTTCTTATTGAGCCATACTCTCTTTGTTAGTCTAGAAAACAAAGTAGCTGCTTTACCTATATGTTTATTCAGCTCAGACTCTAGTGAGAGCGTATCTGAGATAGTTGAGCCAAGATAACACAAAGTCATGGACAACTTCCAGTTCTTTTGCAGAAATTGTAATGTGAGGAGGAGAGTCCACATTGTGGCCCATTATTTGTGTTTTTTTTAAGGCTGATTTCTAGCCCCAAATCTTTGCAAGCTTTACCAAAATGATCCATGAGTTGTTATCTCATGGATCAGACAGACTATACACATGTTATCTCTGCAAGCATGGGTGGAGACATTTGGTGATTGGAGTGCCTGGCCACATATCCATACTCTAGATAGGTACGGTTCACATGCATGCAGAGATAGCTCAAATTGTGTAGCGATTACAATCCTGCTTCCCACAATGCATGTTCAGAGGATATGAAAATCACATGAAAAGGGCATGAACCACCTCTGAATCAATGTATGATCTAAAAGGCCATGGAACCTTTCGGGACAAAACTATTCAGCTTTAGAAAAACTGGACCAGAATACTACCTCTGTGGTGCCGAATGCTGATCATTGGAGTAGCATATACTCGAGCAGGACTGGAGAACCTGTGAACCTCCAGATGCTGTTGGACTCTAGCTCCCATCAGCCACTCTTAAGCAGCAGCAATGGCAACAAGAAAGAGAAATATAGTCCAGTATCATTGGGAGGGCCAGAAGTTCCCCATGCCCACTCCTGCATTTCTAGACACAGCAAAGGATGGACATTCTCTTTCTTGTCTATATGTTTCTTAAATTATGCGTTTCTTGTTTGCTATAGGACAGTGGTGGCAAACCTTTGGCACTCTAGATGCTTTGGACCACAACTCCCACAGTCCTTTGTCATTGGCAATTTGGGCTTGGAATTCTGGGAGTTGTGGTCCAAAACATCTGGAGTGCTGAAGGTTTGCCACCACTACTGTAGGAGATCTGGGTACTCTCCAGGTCTGCTGCCCAATTCATCTTGTGCCCTTTTGGAGAAGCAGCATTCCAAAAAGACAGACCATCTGTGTCTAGGATCATATTTGTGCATTTTTGTTTCTCATGAAAACCCAGTTTCTGAAAGTGGAGAAGTGCAAAGGGCAAGACCGGTCACAGACTTAAGAGTGCAGCCAGAACAGAAGTGCGTCAGGCCAAGGCATGGGCAGTCTGCACAGTTGGGTGCTCTGTTTCATTACTAGTTTTATTCCTCCCTTCTTCTTTTCCAGCTGCCTGCCCCAGTCTCACTAGTGAGCAGAGTAGCTTCCTATGTCAGCCAAAAGGAAGGGAAGGAGGTTATAAAGACACAAGGCATGGGCCTCTTTGATTCTTTCCTAAAAGGGCAAAGCAAGGAGCCAGCTATTCTCTACACTCTTTCCTCTCCCCTTCTCTTAGCCTTGCCCAGCTTTGTCTTCCCTGGATCTGAAATGAATGGAGCTGCAGCCACAAGGCTTTGATTATCTAATCAATGACTTTTCTGCAGATCAGAGAAAAAAGGTTTATTTCTTAAGAGCACAGGATCCTTCTCAGTTGCCACCAACTGAACATCTTTCCCTAAGTTTTTCTTTCTCGTTCCTCACTTAAACTACAATATGAGAATGCTGGAATCAACATGAGGATTCCAGTCCACCCCGCTAGCACTTCTGGGCTCTTTGCTCCACCCTGTGGTCACCCTTAAAAATGTACAATTTCCCTAATTTTGTTTGTATTTACATATTTGTCTGAAGGGAGAGCTGCCTTAGATGCCCAAGCACATCCGATCTCACCTGATTTCGGAAGCTAAGCAGGGTCGGCCCTGGTTAGTACTTGGATGGGAGACCACCAGGGAATAGCAGGTGTTGTAGGCGCCTGGAATAGGATCTGGCAAGCCACTCCAGTATTCCTGCCAAGAAAACTCCATGGAGATGGGGTCATAAAGAGTCAGTCATGACTGGAACAACACAACACACACATTTGTCTGAAGGTAGTGCACATTCCCAATGAATAATAAGAAGTGGACTGTCCCAGTCCACTGAAATTCTTTGTCCAGCTATTAATAGACTTAATCCCTCTTACACATGTGTGCAACATCAAGGGGAATCATACTCAGAATGGGGCTGTGAGGTTGTGCCTCCACCAGGGACAGCTGCTTGGATTATATATCACTTATGTAAGAAAGCATTAGTAACAAAACATTAGCTACCCACACTGGGTGCAGTCCATTAAAGCACCAGTCAGGCACCCAATAGGTCACTGAGCTGCAGCTGGCTAAAAAGGCACTGAGTGGAGATATGGGAAGCACACATTATTCATATTCAGGCATCGCTGACCCAGTTGGATTTAACAATCCACACAGTGCTGTTTTCTTCATGTGGTTTCTATCCCCATGGAGATTCTGTAGGTAAGCAAGAATGCTAGGATATCAGAGTACAGTGGTACCTCGGATAACGACTGCCCCGGATAATGAATTTTTTGGATAACGACTGCAAATTTCTGGGTATAGGACTGCCTCTGATAATGAATTTTCCCTATGGACTGCCTCGGATAACGAATTTCCAGCATGCATCAGTAAAAAAGAGTTATCCCGGGTGGCATTGCATCTGTACCTTTAAAGTGCACTTTATAAAGAGTTTTGAGCAAAAAACCAGGTGTCTGTGCCGTTTTCCTAGGCTCTGGAACGGATTAATCAGTTTCCCATTCATTCCTATGGGAAACCGCATTTTGGATAACGACGTGTTTCGGATAACGACTAACCTCGGAGAACGAATTAAAGTTGTTATCCGATGTACCACTGTATTATCATATTATCATATTAGGGAAATGGCAACAGAAGGGGATGGGAGTGGTTAGGTGCTCTCCTATTTATAAGTTAAAACCAGTTGGATAAGTACAAGACAACTGACCTCCTATTTCCTATTGCATATGTAGGGGAATGAGGGCCTTGTGCTTTATTTATGCTTTTATTTTACATGCAGTGATGGGACCTATGTGGATATAATGTTTCTCAAGTTACTTGAAAAATCTCTGAAAGAAAAGTCAAATAATTTAAAAAGGGAGGGGTGCCCAAGATCAACAGGAAAGCTGCTTTTAAACATACAGTAATAAACCCCCTATCATGCGGTTTAGGGACCCAACCCAACCCAAGATAATTGAAAATCCATGATATGCAGATGCTGGGTTGGGTCGGGACTGGGGGGCCTGTCTGGGGCCCCCTACACTTACCTGAGGCCTGGTGCTGTCCCGAATAGGCCTCTGATGGCCTTCCCAAGCCTCATGGAGGCCCCGAAAGTGCTTTCTGGCAATCCAGAAGTGATTCTAGTTCATATAAAAGCACTTCCAGGGCCTCCAATAGGCCCAGGAAGGCCATTGGAGTCTTCATAAGTGGTTTTCAGTGTTCTGGAAGTCATTTCTGGTTTACAGGAAGGTCCTTTTGGGGCCTCCAACAGGCCTGGGAAGGCCCTTGGAGGCCCATTCAGGGTGACGCCAGGCCTGGAGTAAGTACAGGAGGCCTGAAACAGGCCCATCCAGCTTAACCCAGGGGGCCTTACTACGGCGCCGCAATATACTAGGATCACAGTATATGAACCACAAAAGGGCGGGGGAACACTGTACCTTATTAAAATCACAGAAGGTAGCATCTGCCCCTTAATTCAAGATTAACAAGTCATGAGCAAAAAGGAGAAGGAAAAAGAACAGAACAGAACAGAAAAAAGGCAGAAGAGCTAAGTATGGTGGACACATGGGTTTGTGCAACCCTGAGAATGGTCCTTTAAAATTGGGAATCATTAATCAAATAAGACAACCTGATGGAAGGCTACATAAATTTTTGGCAGATCGAGGCATGAGATTAATTAATTAAATTAATATAATTTAATTTAAAGTTAAGATGTCTGAAGGACAAATAGCCTGACACCACCCACACAACCAATAGTAGCAAACATTTTAAATATGGTGGTGTGTGGATAATTAGTCAAGATCATAATCAGAAAAGATCAAGAGATTTTGGGAAGCTTAGCTAAATCATAACCTAACAATCATGGCTCATGATGTCCTCTAGGAAATTGCTGTACAGACAGGGAAGCAAGGGCCTGTTTCTAAAGCACCCACACAGATATACAGACATATTCACATGCTTTGTAAAACGCCACCTGAGAAATAAAATTGCTATTAACTGCTAAGGCTCCTTAATTGTACCTTATCACCCAGCTATTGTAATCGAACACTTCCTGATCAGGAGCCACATTTGTTAAAATGGCCCTTGGCAAATTTACTCCCATTAATCTTAAAACTATTGATTTGATGAATTTTTTTCAAGGTCCTATGGATAAATGTCGTTATACAATATTAGTAATGCAATTCATTTGCTGCCCTGCTTGTCTTTAGGCATTTGACACCAGTGGCAACTAATAAAATGTTCAGCACATCTTCCTTCAAGTGCTACAAGAAATATAAGGATGAAGCATCATGCCTTCCCATTAGCCTAGACCTAGCTGTGGATCAATACACATTTTAACTTTCCCTTTACATTTACTCCTAACTCTAGAATTAGCAGGTTACAATAGCACTATGAAGATGTTAGCAACACATTGTAAGGGTGGCTTGTTGTCACAGCAGGAGGGCTCAGTCACCCATTTGGAACATGGGTGGCCAATATACAACGATCTAATGCATGTATGATGGGCAAAGATACCGGTGTTGCATAGGAATGTTTACACAGCCATATGTAGATTCTCCTATCTCATACAACATGCAGAAGTCACATAGAGTGTTCTAGCTTGCTTACCTGTTCTTTATGTGTATGCACTTGTGTGTATGTGTGATGTGATGTCAAGGATTAAGATGAAAAAAATGTTCGATCCCCGACTACATACTAGTATGACCCCAAGGAGTTAAAGCCTGTGCCAGTTATTCTGCCTCTAATTTTTTTATTTTTTATTTTAAAAATTTTATGCAGATTTGATCCTAGCAAAGAGAGTCTATACTTGCTGTGGTATTGGAAGAGAACAATCCTTATCTAGTCATTTGAAAGTCCTCGAGTGAGCATCACTAGAAAGTTGAGGGTTCTATATTTAGCTCTGTGCCAAGTGAAACATGAGATCTTTTTCTTAGTGTTTGTCCCACTTGGTGGGAGGGGCCCCTGTTCTTGTTTTGGCCGTCCACTTGTTGCAGTCGTGGACTATGTCCCGTCGAACCTGGGACAACATCATGTCATACTCAAGGTTGTTCATCCAGCGCTGTTTTGGACTACTCCTCAGTCAGGATCCACTGACCTGCAGGGTGAGACCCTTTTTGACCAGAGTTTCCTCATTGGCATGCAGGACATTACTAAACCAACACAGTCAGGCTTCAAACATCTTGCCAGCAATAAGTGCAGTGCTGTATTTTGCTCTGATGTCCTCATTGCACACATGATCCTTTCATAAGAGGCCAGAGCTCCATTGCAGCATCTTCATCTCCATGACACCAAGGCAATGTTCATTTTCTTCAATTGCTGGCCAGCACTCTGCACCATAGAGTGCAACAGGTTGGACAATGGTGTAATAGATCTTTGATTTTCAATGGTCGCTGATCTTTTTGTCACACTTGACCTTTGATGTTGTATACCATTTTAGTCAGGCCCTATTGATCCTCGATGTCACCTCATGACTCAGGCTCCCATCAGCTATGATCATAGAACCAGTTCTTGGTAGGTCAGTACCATCAATTTGGATTGTACCATATTCATTTTCTTGGAAGGAAAGCAATGGCAAACCTAGATAGCATCCTAAAGAGCAGACACATCACTTTGCCAACTAAAGTCAGGATAGTCAAAGCTATGGTTTTTCCTGTGGTGATGTATGGAAGTGAGAGCTGGACTATAAAGAAGGCTGATCACCGTAGAATCGATGCTTTTGAGCTGTGGTGCTGGAGTAGAGTCTTGAGAGTCCCCTGGACTACAAGAAGATCAAACCGAACCATCCTGAAATAAATCAACCCCGAATGTTCACTGGAAGGACAGATTTTGAAGCTGAGGCTCAGGAACTTTGGCCACCTCATGAGGAGAGAGGAATCCTTGGAAAAGTCCCTGATGTTGAGAAAGATCTAAGGCAAAAGGAAAAGAGGACGACAGAGAATGAGATGGTTGGACGGTGTCATCAATGCAACCAACATGGATTTGGCGAAACTCTGGGAGGCAGTGGAAGACAGGAAGGCCTGGTGAGCTCTGGTTCATGGGATCATGAAGAGTCGGACACGACTGAATGACTGAACAATATTCATTTGGGTTGGTCATCAAATATTCCATCTTCACATTCAGGCACAAGCCAAACCTTGTAAGACAATCACTCCATACTTGGGCTTGATACTCAAGATCTGCCTTACTCTCTGATGCAATCATGACATCATCAGTGTAAAGGAGCATCCAGGGCACTGGATTCTGCAGTTCCTGAGTGACTACATCCATAACCAGAATAAAAAGAAGCAGGAAAAGTGTCAATCCTTGGTGGACCCCAAATGTGATATGAAAATCTTTCGATGTATCAGCAGTGGCTTGTCCATGACTCTTTGGCAACTCATAGAGGAATTTGACCCAACGGACATCTGGGACTTCATGATGTCTCAGTGCATACCAGATGACATCATGTGGGACTCAGTCAAATGCTTTCTCGAGGTCAAATAACATCCGGGCAGCATGGATTGCATCTATCATTCCACAGTTCTTGATGATGCCAGCTTGGTTGACACTTAGTTGAACTGTGGTGCGGATTCGTTTGTCGATGACTCGCTCAGAGATTTTAAGAGTATATGAAAGTAATATAATCAGTCTGTAGTTGGTGCATTTGGCAGGCTTTCCTTTCTTCCAGATTGGCAATGCTGTGCTACATTGCCAACCATTGGGTATCTTCTTCTTTTGCACAATCTGGTTAAGGAGTTCCTCAGCCAGTTGCAGAGCTCCCAGTGTTGCGACTTCCACAGTTCTGTCGCCACCTCATCTGGTCCTGTGGCTTTGCCCATTTTCATCTGTTTCATCACCATGGCAACTTCTTTGGTTGTCATAGTTTGCCAAGGCCCTTGGACTGGGGAAACATATGGGATCAGGACGTGTGGGAACTCTTCTATGGAAGTTGTTTCAAAGTAATCTCTCCAGTGCTTTGTTGCTTTGACACGATCAATGATCAGCTTTCCATTCTCATCATTGACACTGTAGAATTTCTCAATATCCTCAGTCTTTTCGTGGTGGGCTTTCATTAGCTAGTAGATGTCATTTTCACCTTAGTGCATATCGAGGCTTATGTATAGTTCCTCAAACTGTGCAGACTTTGTTTTAGCTACTACTTTCTTTGCACTGCAAAGTAGTTGTGGTACTTCTGACAGTTGTCAGCTGCCTTTTCAGATAGGAAAACATGATACAGCTGCTTTTTCCCATGGAGTGCTACGTTAACTTTGTCTGTCCAAAGCCATGTTTGCTTGTTAATCTTTTTATGACCAGGCTTTGTCATTCCAAGTTCAGCCTGGGCAGTGGCCTGCTTTGCTTTGGCCCAAGAACCGTCGACTGTCATAATAGGAGGCAGTTTTATTTGTGAGATTATTCTTTCCTCTTTTTTGCCAGGGTTTCCACCACTTGATTCTTGTTGGACTATTATGTTCTGCTCTGCTTACCCTGGGTGGGTCAATGCAGAGGTCACATATAAATGGACGGTGTTGGGGAGCAATTGTCACATATGGGATGATTTTGGCGTTGATTACTGTTTTAAGGTCTCATCTCAGGATGAGTACAAAGTCAAGCTGGAATGCCACTGTAGTAGGCCATGAGGTATGATGGGCGCTTGCAAAACTGTGTGTTGGCAAGGACAAGGTTTTGAGTGTCAGTGACGTCAAGGATTCATTTGTCATCTTTGTTACGGCTGCAAGCATCTGTCCTTGCTCCAATGTGACCATTTAAATCTCCAGTGATAATGTGGTAGTCCTTGGCTGATACAACAATAGATTTCTCCTTGAGAAGTTTCCAGAAAAAACTCTTTTTCACTGCTAGGGTATGCACTGAAGAAGTGGATGCGGCCCTTTGCCATTATGATGACAATCTTAATCGCTCAACCTCTGCCACAGCATCACAAAACTGTTGCTGGACAGCAATGCTAACCCCAGTTTCTGTCTGGGGTCTGCCAAAATAGATTACCTTACAGCTATAGCCAATGCCATGTGATTTCCTTCCACTCCATCTTGTCTGCTGAAGGGCGCAGATGTCGACTCACCGCTTTTTGAGTACAGCCGCAATCTCATTTGCTCTTCCAGTCCGTGTGCTGATATTGATGGTTGCACCATGGACTTGGACTAGTTTACTTGCATCTTGATGCTGTCCTTGCATCAAGAACCCTAGCCCATTTTTCACCCAGGCCACACCGTGCCTGGGTATATCATTTCTGAAGCATGCTGTATCAGTGGACAGGTCCACTATTTGATGCAACTTTGGATAGATCAGCCAGCCTGTCACAGGGGCCTGTCGCTGGTCCAAGTTCAGCTCATCCTGTTTGGGACAGAGAGTTTCCAGTGGCACCATGAGGTAAATATATATAAAATATTTAAGAAGCGAATCCTCTTGTTGACACCTGTGAGCAACAAATGGTCAACTTGACAACACAATTCTCTCAGATACTGAGATTCTGACAGATTGGCCACACCTATGTGACTCTTCATTTCTGTGTACTGGTACCTATGCCTTGACTCAGACTTCCTAAAACAACAGGAATTGCTTAACAGCACAGTTAATTCTGCAATTGGTTAGTAAACAAAAACCAAAGATACATACAAAAGGATCTTCAGAGACTCTTTAACAAAACCAAAACCAAAACCAAAACCAAAACAAATCCAAAAATAGAAGGCAACCCCTCCCACAACATTAAAATATGGAAGGTGTTGAAACAATCAGATCAGAAACAGGTGGTCAAATTAATTATGCTTTCCCAACATTTTCTGACCCTTGGTATCATGGGGTTTTTCAAGACTCCATCAAATTTTCATCATTTGGGGGAAAGATTTCAATATCAGAATGTCTACACCGAATGCAATATGGCCACACATAGGAAGCATTTGGCATGCTCTTAGGAAGGGTGGGTGGGGGGCAATATTATGCAGATATATGGAAATAAGCAGTGACCCTTTAGCTCATTCCATATTTCTTATGGGGCCCAAACTGCTGAACCAGTTGCTTACCCCTGATGTGGATTCATAACCCTGCTACCTTTTAAGTTTTGTTCATATCTCTCTCTCTCTCTCTCTCTCTCCCTCCTTATTTGTTTTCCCCCCTAGAGAACCATGCATGCAAATGAAAAGTGGGGGAATGGAACAAAATTTAATTAAAATGTGTCTGTTTCTTTCCCTTTGAGTGCTTTAGGGTGGAATAGCAAATTGTTAAAAAGGAGAGCACTCAGAATAAGGTTAAAGAGCTGAAAACTGATTACACCCTATTGAAAATGAAAAGGAGGGAGGGGCCAGTGGAGAAATTTCACATTTAGGTAGGTAAAGGAGTCTTTTTCTAAAGACAGGGCATTTTTCACTGGAAATGATTACAGCTCAGCGCTTGCCGTTGTATTAGAGGTGCATAATAAGGAGTCAGCAACTTTGCCTCAGGAATGAGTTTCGGCAAAGGTAAGGAAGCAGGCTTCAGTGCACGTGCAGATCCCAAGAAAGGATATCGAGATGAAAGAAAAGGCTTTATGTGATCAAGGGTGGCCCTTTTCCTTTCTTCCAGCCATCCTCACCGCTCTAATAGAAAGCTATGGTAACCCAGGGCAGGGCAGGGCAAGGCAGTCCTTGCACATCACAGGACGGTATGCAAAGAATAGAGCAGAATGATATATGAGCAGAGGGGATCTCTCATTAGAGGCAAAGCCTACTCCTGCTTATGGCAGCAGTTTTTGGCACACTTGTTTCCCACCCCCTGCCCCCCAGCAATGCTATATTAATTCCGAACTGCACCTTTGTAGAAATAAATCTATGCATCAGCGAGAATCATGTGATGCCTAGCAGCATTCAGTTTACTGTGGAACCTCTGCACAGGTAAGAGAGAGAGAGAGAGAGAGAGAGAGAGAGAGAGAGAGAGAGAGAGAGAGAGAGAGAGAGAGAGAGAGAGAGAGATGCCAATGTTCATCTTGGAGTAGTTGAGAAATGAGCTAGGGTTTTGTTGTTTAAATCAGACATCCCCTGCTTTGTTTTTTCCAGGCTATTTTGGAAAACAAGAAACCCTCTCCTTCTCAGAGTTTGGGAAAATTACGATTTGGGGGGCTACCACCTCTGGTACCTGGCTGCCCGGGGGATTTTTTTAAAAATAAAAAAGTAACTTTTCCAGCATCTGATCCTCAGAAGTTTCCCACCAGCTCTTTCCCCAGTACCTTCCCAATCAGCCTGAAATCCTTCCAAACACTCTGTGTTCCTCCCTTCAAATCCTCTTTAGAGATTTAAACAAGTGGCAATGCTGTGAGCCAACTTTGTACTCCTGCTTTGCTGATATTTAGAACATGTACTTTTTTAGACTCATTTTTTAATTTTTTTTTCTAGCTTTTCTATCTTGTATCCAAGAAACAATCTGGGCTCCCCATCCATCATCAACTTCAGCACGCCAGATGTTTTGGACTGCAGCTGCCAGAATTCCAAGCCTAGATTGCCAATGGCAAAGGACTGTGGGAGTTGTGGTCCAAAACATCTGGTGTGTCAAAGGTTCGCCACCACTGCTCTAGGGTGCCATGTCATGTGGGAGATCGGTACTCTGGAATAAGAGGCATGAACCCTACTTGGATGCTTTAAAACATTCAGGACACTGCCCCATATCAGGGAGTGCTCCAGCCCTTCCCTTTCACACTCCTTTGTCACTTCTGTTGTTACTATTAAGTATGAAGAAGGAGAACCACCGCTATCCTTGGGTGCCACATCCTGGAAAATTAGGATCCCAACATATATTCAAAGCCCTCTCTCTTCCCTTAAGTTTTGTTATCCAATAAATATGCCAAACTGGGTGTGCAGGTGGGGCATTCTATGGATTTTAAAATGCTTACATAGGGCTAACGGAGTGGTCCATCAGAGATGCATTTATCCCAAGATACTGATAACAGTTGCAACAGTGTCTATGTATCTGAGACTGCTCTTTAATGCTTTGTGTAATACTGCAGGTAGATAATCTCAGTAAATACTATGCAGGAATGGGTGATATCTTTATTAGACCACTAAAAAAAGTCAAACAATCTACTAGCTCCTGTGGATTAAAGCTCATGTCTTCAGGCATGCACTCCTGTCTTGTCATTCATACAGAGAATTTAGAGAGTAGAGACCCAAAAGTTTTTGGCAGATGATGTGCCAGGCATGTTTCTTAGAGGTAAGTTAGATAAGGTGCAGGTTGCATTTGAGGTGTGGCTTTCAAACTACATCTCAGGAAACTTTTGCTTGGATATCACACCACAGCTGCATGCAAGGTGTCTCCTTCACTTTGTATTCCTGCTTTGCTGATATTTAGAACATGTACTTTTTTAGACTTATTTTTTAATTTTTTTCTAGCTTTTCTATCTTGTATCCAAGAAACAATCTGGGCTCCCCATCCATCATCAACTTTTGGGACTCTAAATTCTCCACATTAACAAAACACCAGTGATTACCTGCAGAAGTGGACTTTGATCCATGAAATAGAGATGGGCACGGAACGAACATTTTTTCGTTTCCGTTATTCATTAGTCATTCCGTTACGTAACGAAATGACAAATGAAAATTGTGATGAAAAAGCAATGAAATGAACAGAACCACGAAAAATGTGGTTGTTACGTTTTATTTCCGTTAATGGCAACGCGCAATGAAATGAGCTGTTTTAAATATTAAAAAATGCCCTGGACATCCATAAAAACGCAGTGATAATTATTTATATTGTCTGATAATACCTACCGAGGGGGTGGGGTCCTTAAAAGGTGCATTTATGTCTTTTCTCAGATCGCTGTATTTTTTCCCTTTAAGGGGAGTTAGGGGACATCGACCCAAAATGGCTCCCAGATGCCTAATATTGATTGATTTCTTGGGTATTAAAACACCCTGGACATCTGTAAAAACACAGTGATAATGCGATAATTATTTGAAATTATTACCTACCAGGGGGTTGGGGTCCTTAAAACGTTTGTTTTTGTCTTCTCCCATCGCAAGGTAGTTTTCTTTTCCCTTTAAAATGGATGTTGCCACCAGCCACAAAATGGAGGCAAGCCATGTGATGGGATCATGTTCAACCAATAGCATGCCCAGGTTGCAGACTGGGCAGGTCTGGCAGCCACAGAGGGCATAAAAAGCTCTGGCAGCCCCCGTCCTCCTTGCAGTCTCTGGTGGGAGTTAGGGTAGGATTGCTGTCTCTGCGTGCTGTACCTCTCAGTGAGTACCCTCCCTTGCCCCGCAGTGCAGTCACTCTGCGGCTGCAATGCACCCTGGGCAATGCCCGCCGCTGCCTTTGCAGCCTCCCTGCGTACCTAGTCTATACTGTGTCTCTGCCAGCATCCATTTTTTTTAGTGTTTTCCCTCTGGTCTGGGGCGTTGGGGGACGCCTGCGCACGGAAATGCTTTAAAAATCACGCAAAAAGCAGGTAGAATGACAAATGAAAAAACAAAAAACAGAAACAATTTTTTTCCAAAACTTCATGACAAACGGAAATGAACCGAAACAGAGCTCTCAACGACAAATGAAAAACCGAAACGCCATTTTTTTTTTGTTTCGTACCCACCTCTACCACGAAAACTAGCAGATTGCATTATTATTATTATTATTAGTGGCCTGATAACGTTATTGCCTACTCTTGCATGAATTGTGCAAAGGCCACATGGCTCACTTCAAAAAAAAACACATGGAACTATGAAGATATCAGGAATTGCTGCCACTCTGTGTGTGTGTGTGTGTGTGTGTTGTGTCACTACAGTCGTGACCGACTGTTTGTGACCCCATGTCCATGGAATTTTCTTGGTATTTCTTCAGTATTTCAGGAATACTGGAGTGTCTTGCCAGTTCCTAATCCAGTCTCTGCCCACAAGAAAACATGAACTCTTAACATCATCCATCCATTTAATCATTAGATAATAATAATATTAATTTGACTTGAATTTGGCTCCAGTTGGCTCTGTCTAGTGTGTTTACTAGATTTTTCACCCCATTTCCTGGATGAAATATAGTTTCTTATCTTGCCCTTTTCCTCAGCTGAACAAAAACATGTAGCTTCAAAAGAAGCCCATGTGAGAGGCTGAAAGCATGATACCCATACGTCTTCATTCTTTGCACTAATGAGACACTGGTGCATGCTTAAAGAAGAAAGCTAGCAGACTGTATTATTTTTAGTGGTCTAACAAATATGTCACCTACTCCTGATTTGTATTGTGTAAGGGCCACACATCCTTCTTTGATTTCTTCAAATTTTTAAGTTCCTGTCATAAGAGGATGAAGTTAAATGCTCTACCTTAGACTTTTCCATTCTCCATGCCATTTCTTCTGTTTTGTTGCTCTTCAATGTATATATAAAATGTTTGGTGCTTACAAAAACTGAGTTGGTTTTGTGTTGCTTTGAAAGGTAGGTACAGACAAAATATAGTGTTATATACTAGAAAAGGAGATGAACTGATCTGTAAGATTTCTGAGTTTACGATATCATTTATAAATTATGTGTGTATGTATGTGCTAAAGTAATGTTGAAGGTAGATTAATCTGAGAAGTGCTGGCTTCTCTCCCAGTGTGTTTCTTGACAGAGTGGGGATTTGAATCTAGTATTCTCATGGCTTAATCTAACACACTGTCTAATATATCATACTGACCCATTTAACAAAGTTTTTAGTAGTGAGTGGAAACTTAATTTGCTGTGTTAAATTGTTGTTTTGAAGTTTGACATTAATTCAACATTATTTTTAAGTTTTAACCCTGAAAGTCTCTCTCTCTCTCTCTCTCTCTCTCTCTCTCTCTCTCTCTCTCTCTCTGTGTGTGTGTGTGTGTGTGTGTGTGTGTGTGTGTGTGTGTGTGTGTGTGTGTGTGAGAGAGAGAGAGAGAGAGAGAGAGAGAGAGAGAGAGAGAGAGAGAGAGTTGGGGGAGGGGGTACTTTTGAAGTCAGAAATAATTAGGAATAATAATTTTATAAAAATAAGTATGTATTTCCATAGAAATAGCCAAAATGTTATGGTCTGATAATTAGAGAAAAGAAATGACGAGGAGCATGTGGATTCAGAAATAAAGCTTAGATATAGCATGTTAACTCTCCTGCCATGCCCAGCTTACTGGAGCTTTAGTGGAAGGCAGGGCGGCCCATTTTATGAACATCTAGCTTGATATTCAAAGCCATTTCCTTAAACTTTACATTTTCTGGGCTTTTCCAGTTGTACAAAGGGACTGCATGCAGCAGCCATGTCCAAAGTCCGGCCAGCAGGCTAGATCTGGCCCTTCAGGCCATTTTGATTGGCCTTCCCCCTCCCTCCCCCTCCCTCCTATGCACATGCCTGTCAATTTTTGGCTGTTGCCGCCTGGGATAGAAGTAGAAAGGCATAATGCACAGGCATGCACCCACCCACCCATGTGCTTTGCCCCTCTCAAACCACTGAGACAGGCCTGGAAGCACAATCCTTCCCTCTCCTTCCCCCCTGCTGCTGCCAGCGGACTGGGCCACTGCCGCCCTACAGCCCCATCACTTCTTGGGGGAGCCCCGCATGGGAAATCTGCCCACCCTCCAATACTTGCATGCTGCCCCAGGTGCCCTGCTCTGGCTGGGTGAGTTGGTGGATGCTCCTC
Organism: Phrynocephalus guinanensis; assembly: GCA_037367245.1. Lineage (NCBI taxonomy): Eukaryota > Metazoa > Chordata > Lepidosauria > Squamata > Agamidae > Phrynocephalus > Phrynocephalus guinanensis. Next base: position 103,405,439 of record CM074736.1, on the reverse strand, counting down.
CTGCACCTGCTGCCACCACCGCCACTTCTCAAGTAATGGAACCCCCTGCTAAACTTTGTGTTGGATGCTGAGGCAGATGTGGCGAGGCGGGACAAGGGGAGTTAAAGGTAGGGTGGGAGGGAAGAGGGAAGGAGGGAAGGGAGGTGACTAGAAGTGAACAAGCGAGAGTGGGCAAATGCGGTGGCGGCAGTGGCATGGTAATTGGCTGATGCTCGGTCAGCCAGCTGGCAGTTAGGGGCAGGAAAGGAGCGGCAGCCAAAACTTGACAGGTATGAAAAGAGGATTCAGGCTGGGTCTCGGCTGTTGCGGAGCCCCTTCCCAAGCCACCCACCCACGCTGGGTGGTGGTCACTGAGGTACCCATTCTGTTTTTTCTCCTTGTCCCAGGACCCAGAGCGATTGACTGGTGGCTTCATCATTGATGGCACCCCCTCTTTTCCAGTTTCCTTGTTTTGTAAGGAGGGGTCAGTGGGTGGAGCTTGCAAGGTGTCAGTGGGTGGGGTTTAGAGTCAATGGATGGGGTTTAGGAACAGTGGGTGGGGTTTAGGGGTCAGTGGGTGGGGCTAGCAAGGGGTCAGTAGGTGGGGCTTACAGTGTGGGCAGGGGCAGGGGGCAGCCAGCCCCCCCCCCACATTCTCAGCCACCAAATCTGGCCCTCATTACAAAAGGTTTGGACACCCCTGGTATAAAGCATGGCAACTGCCTCTCGCGGTAACTTCAAAACTGCTTGGGGCATGTAGGGGTCATATTCATGTTCTTTGGATTAACCAGCAAAGCCTAGTCATAGTGAAATGCTTCCATGTGCCACTTCTAATCTTCACACATTAGTTGACAATCATTCATTAAAAATGATTTTATTACTCTAATCTCTTTAAATTTTGAGCAGTGGATTAGCAATTTGTTATTTTAATTGTTTAAAAGGCAAATTATACTAATTTAATGTTTCTCAGTGTACTAACACACTATAGTTATTTTCAGCAATTCTAAAATAAATGTATTAAATTAGATCATTTGATAAATAGATGATTGAATCAAATTTCTTGTTGCTTTAACTCACTTCCATTGACCGTCGTCTTTTACTGTTGATGCCACGCCTATATGAAAATACACGGCTGAAAGTGGTATTCAATAAAGCAGGAACTTTAACAAATTCAATCCCTTCTCTAAGGGGTGTTAAGCAAGGCTGTATTTTAGCTCCCCTATTATTTAATTTTTATATTAATGGGATAGTGGATAGTTTATCAAACCCCAACTTCCACCCTCCTAAATTATCTTATTACCCAATTTCAATTATTTTATATGCAGACGACGCAGTTTTATTATCCTTGTCTAGTATTGGTTTACGGCGTCTTTTAAGAACACTTTCCTCCTTTTGTGCCAATGAACAACTAATCATTAATTATTCTAAATCGAAGGTATTGATCTTTACTAGAAGAAGAATCAAACATAACTGGTACATTAATGGTAATCGGATTGAGCAGGTCTCTAGCTTTAAATACCTAGGTGTTGTCTTTCGAATTTGATTACCATGTATTTTTGGTCTATGACCGTAAATAAACAATACTACTACTACATACTATACTACTAGATCATTTGATAGATAGATGATTGAATCAAATTTCTCATTGCTTTAACAGCAAGAAATTCAGAAACTGAAAACTGCAGCCACAGTTTTCAGTTTCTACATGTGACTGTTTCACATGCAACATGTGAAGCAATGATTTCTAACCTTTTCTGAACCATAAACCCCTTTTATAATAACCAAGTAACCTGGGAAGCTTCCTGCCTATTTTCATTAAAAGGCATTTTATAGTGACAAAGCCATCCCTTCTCAGTAGAGGCTTCTTCCTCCCTTCAAAGGGCCTATTTCTCTATTTCACACACACACATACACACACACACACACACACACACTTTAATATCATGCTCTCACACTTTCTTTAATATCATGCTCTGAAAGGTCAAGGAATAAATTATTTAATGTGGGCTACAACCCATATAAGGGGACCCATGGCCACCCCAGAAAACCCTTTGGGATACATAACCCCCAGGTGGGAAACACTGGTGTAAAAGCTGAAGCTAGCACATTCAATAGATGCCAGGCCACGAGGAGCTGTGAAGTCAGAAGCAAGTGGTGCCATATCTCACTTCTCAGCCACAAGACTCAGCAAAACATTCTTCCTTCTCTGTTATATATCTGGTAACACATTTTGGGGAAAAATACATAGCAAGCCCTTTTGGCCCCAATGTGTGTACAAGAGTTTCTCAGGGACCAGTTTCACTTCTCTTTCTGCACCTTTAGTAGGCATATGCCTTTGCTGTGATCTGGTATAATTTTCCTAGCTTGATGTGCATCATTTCCACTTTTCCTCTTCTCGTTATCCTTCTGATTTGCCTCTTTCCCTGACTTTTGCTCTGCCTTCTCCTCTAGGGCTCTCCATATATCCTTAAAAGCTTTTTGCCTTTGCTGCTGATACATTATGGAGAGAGAGAGAATGAAAGCACCCACATTTGATTTTGTCCCATTTTCTCTCTTTTTTGGCACCAAGCAGCAGGAAGGATTCCATTATGAGCTCAAAAAAAACAACAACATACTCATCCCAATAACATGGTTTCAAATTTTCTCTTTTGCCAATCTGAATCCCTTTGGGCACTTGGGGTGCTTAACTTTTTGCCCTTCTTCTAATGCACCCCTATCCCATCCTTCTGAGATGTAACCCTGACTATTTTTTCCCTGCCTTGCTGGATTTTCACTATCAGTGTAGGGTAACGTACACATTTCTGTGTCTTTGAACCCTCTTTATCAGACAAGCTACACGACTCATTTTTTTCCTCCCAGGTGTACTAGACTGGAAATAGCCTCCGGCTGTATCACACCTCTTCAACAGACTATGTCAAGAAGAAGCAAAATCCTGCCTGCGGGAACGTGTTCTTTTCCTTAGCTTTATTCTCCTTAGTTATGATCCCAATCAGTTATTTTACAGACATTGCTTTAGTAGTTCATGTTCTATTTCCAAACCCTCGTCACGTCGATACAGCGTTTATTATTTTCTTTCTAGTTTTAATCCCTTTGCAGTGATTCTTTGGGGTTGTTTAGAAGGGCAAAGAAGCTTTCTCAAGCAAGGCTGTTTATATTTGGGGTCTTGAGAGGGGGCTTTGAGAAACATGAGGTTCTCAGGAAGCCAGCTGCGTGTTTTGAGCAGCCTTTCTTTATCTCTCAAGAAATTCAGCAGCTCAAACAAAAGAAGAGTCATAGAATCCTACAATCATAGAGTTGGAAAAGACATCAAGGGCCATCTAGTCCAACACCCGCCATGCAGGAACCCCTATAACAGATGGCCATCCAGCCTCTGCTTAAAAGCCTCCAAAGAAGGAGACTTCACCGCCCTCTGTGGCACTGCCTAAGTGCTCTAACTGCCATGAAGTTCTTCCTAATATTTGAATTGAATATCTTTTCCTGTAGTCTGAATGTGTTTCCCTGTTATCCTTACTCCGCCTTCCAACATGCTTATACACTCGTGTCTTGGTGTAATTTTCAGGGATGTAAGACTGAGGAAGGCATGTGGTCCGGCACTTCCCTGCTGAGACTTGCTTTGCATGAGTCTTTCCCTAAGAGGCCAAATGATGTCTCCTTGCATCTCTATGATTCCCACCATCCACCCTGAGCCAGCATAGTCGTTAGCAGCACTAGCTGGAGATTATAGGGACTGCTGTTCAAAAACTCTGGGCTAGGCTGGGAAAGGCTGCTCCACATATTCTTGTGACTAGAAAGCCAGTGCATGGAAATTATGTACTTTTTATTGATGCCATATGATGAAGTGAAAAGGTAGGCAATTATTTTAAATATCAGCAAAATATGCAAGCAACATGTACAACTCCACCTTCACCTGTGTAACAGTAGAATTTTCTTTCGGAGTGAAATGGTCAAGGCGACAGGGAGAGTCTGGTCATCACAGTTCACAAAAGTCTCTTTTCCAGGCCATGCTAACAAAGAGTATGTGTAACAAACAGAAGCGAGATGGGATGTGGAAATCATACTGTCAGCCTAGTCTTAGAAGGACTGTCTTATGATTGTAATGATGATGCAGCTGATATTCCACAACACATCATTTTTCTGTTGTTGTTTTAAATCAGGGTAGACTCTAGTCCAAATGGACACATTGTTGATCACGAGAAGGTATCTAGGGTTAAGACATGTATGCTCCAGTCTCATATGTACTGCAATGAGTACCACCACTAGAGGGCATACAAAATACCATACTAAACTCCACTCCCCCTCCCCCCCCAGAGACATTATATTTGGAAATAAACCTGCAAATCATTTTATAGGTAAGATAAGGGACACTGAGGAAAGCAGGGTGAGTGAGCCAAGAGAATCGCTGATCCAAGGACTGCTCCCCATTTCCAGTTTCCCAAAATGCAAAAAGGCTGGCAGTCTGCATCCATAGCCTGTTAATCTTCTCTTTGCATCCCAGTTTTAGAGTTTGTCAGGCTACTGGATTATGCAAATTGAAATTAAGCAATTAAGGCAATAATGTTTCCCTTGAGGAGCTTAACAAAACAGAGGGAATATGGCCTATTTTACAGACAAGACGTCCATTGCATATTTACCTAAGAACAAAAAAAAAGAGTCAAGAGAAAGAAAGAGGGAGGAAGACACATGTTTGCACTAGAGGCTCAGCCAGGTCACACTTCCTGTCCCAGACCCATTTTTCTTACATTTGCCTACACAGAAGTATCAGTCTGAAGGCAGGTTTGATAGAGGGGGGTTCAATAACAGGCACAGGCCTTCTGAATTCTCAATCAGATTAGGTTTTATTATTCTACAGTATTATGTGTCTGACAATTCATGGAAAAACTGAATGCAATCAAGAATCACCCAGACTTAGGCAAGGATCAGGTCATAGCTCGATGGGAGAGCCCCTTCTTTGTCTGATGATGGCCCTGTATTTAACCACTGGTATCTTTAAATATCGCTAATAAAGACTTTATCTGAAGCCTGAATTTAAGAATATAAGAACATAAGAAGAGCTATGCTAGATCAGTCCAATAACCCATCTAGTCTAGCTTCCTCTATCTCACAGTAGCCCCACCAAATGTATCCGGGAGTGCACGAGACTAGATATTTGTCTCCTGATACCACTCCCCTGCATCTGGCCCTTGAAGTACCCTAGTTTTAAGCCTGGAGATTACACGTCTCCCTCATGGTTTGTAACCTGTGATGGACTTTTCATCCAGGAATCTGTCCAATCCCCTTTTGAAGGCATCCAAGCCAGATGCCATCACCACATCCTGTGGCAGGGAGTTCCACAGACTAACAACACTCTGGATTAGAGATGGGCACGACCAGGAAAAATGACGTTTCAAGTTGTCATGTGTCGCAGCCGGCCCGTTTCGGTTCGTTTCCGTTTGTCGTGAAATTTTTCAAAAATTTGTCGTTTCGTTTGTTGTCTGTCGTTAGTACTGGTTTAGGGGGGGTAGGGTAGCAGGCTCCTGGAGGCACCTCTCTGGGGTGGGTGCCTCCTCTGTCCCGCTACGAAGGGGAAAGGAAGGGTACATGACCGTGTAGCCATTGCGTACCAAGTGGCACTGGCAGAGGCACCTCTATTTTGGGTGCCTCTAGCTCACCAAGAAGGACAGCATACTGGCATACAGGTTTGGAGTTTTTTGGAACTTTGGACTGTGAGCGAGCTGAGAGAAGAATGCCTCTGCTGGGCGCCCTCTGACTCACTAAGAAGGACAGTGTACTTGCGTGTAGTGCAATGCGAGTACAGATCTGGCTTAGGGTTGGGGTTAGGGCAAGGGCTAGGCTTAGGGTTATTACGGGTAAGGTTAGGGTGAGTTAGTGGGCTGCACCTCTGGGTGCCTCTGACCCACTAAGAAGGGCAGTGTACTGGCGTATGGGTTAGGGTTAGGGTTAGGGTTAGGGCTAGGGTTATAGTGGTCTTTTTATGCCCGACTGGCACATCCCAGAAGTCTCAGTCAAAACCTGGCCAAGTGGCCATGCGATTGGTGGAATGGCTCCAAAAATTTGCATGGCCCCATCCCATGGCCAGCCTATCATTGCACAGGTGTAAAAAAATAAAAATAAAAATAAAAATAAAATAAAAGCAATGGGATTGGAGACAGACGTATATTGCAAGAAAAACCCACTGCTGCTACTGTAAAAATTCAGGCAGTTAAAATACCTAATTTTCGCATGTTTCTGTGTGGTGCTTTGGTGGGTTTTTGGACCATGATTTCAAAAAAAATATTGTGGTCGCCATTTTGGATCCCCCCACACCGCATGGCATGGCGAGACGATGAGGATGCCCCCCCACCAGAGCAGCCCAGGACAGGAGAGGGGGGGAGGCCGGGGACCTCCCCCAAGAAACCACCCCTCTGGTAGGTGCCCTCACTCAGGCAGGCATATTTTCGCCTGCTTTTTTGGCCGTGAATCGGGGGGGGGGGTTAAACTTTTTTTCTGTGCGGCTTGGCATCGCGCGATCGCCGCGATGCCATGAACGACAATGACAAATGAGACCCAATTTTTCTTTTATTGGTTCGAGTTCGAGTTCTGATGGCTTAATTGTCGTTACCGTTTCCGTTGCGTAACGGAAACGAGGAACGGAAACGGAAACGAGAATTTCGCCAAGTCGTGCCCATGTCTACTCTGGATAAAAGAAAACATTTTCTTTTGTCTGTTCTCACTCTCCCAGCCCTCAATTTGAGTGGATTTCCCCTAGTTTTGGTATTTTGTGAGAGGGAGAAAAGTGTCCCTCTCTGCACTTTACTCATGCCCTGCCTGCATTATTTTGTATGTCTCAATCATATCCCCCCTCAGGCACCTTTCTTTCCAGACTAAAGAGTCTTTCCTCTTAAGGTGCCCCAGCCCAGTAATCATTTTAGTCACTCTCTTTTGTACCTTTTCCAGTTCCACAATGTCTTTTTTGAGATGCATTGACCAGAATTGTACACAATACAATTGTACAATGGCGTTATAATGTTGGCTGTTTTATTTTCAGTTCCCTTTTTGATGATCCCTAGCATGGAATTGGCCTTCTTCACTGCTACCACACACTTAGTAGACACCTTCATTGGAGCTGTCCACCAACACACCAATATCTCTTTCCTGATCCGTCACGGATAACTCGGAGCCCATGAGTTGATAAAGTTTTGGTTTTTTTGCCCCAATATATGTTACTTTACATTTGGGTACATTAAAACACATTTGCCATTTCACAGCCCATTCTCCCAGTTTGGAGAGATCCTTCTGGAGCTCTTCACAATCTTCTCTGGTTTTTACCACCCAGAATTTTTTTGTGTCATCCACAAATTTAGCCACTTCACTGCTTATCCCTGTCTCCAGGTCATTGATGAACAGATTGAAAAGCACCAGTCACAGGACAGATCCCTGGGGCACACCACTTTTCACCTCTCTCCATTGCGAAAATTGCTCATTGACACCTACTCTCTGTTTTTTGGGTCTCAACCAGTTCTCAATCCATAAGAGGACTGGCCCTCTTATCCCCTGACTGTGCAATTTTCTCAGCAGTCTTTGGTGAGGGACTGTGTCAAAAGGCTTATAAAAATCAAGATAGACAATATCCACTGGTTCACCCAAATCCGCATGCCTGTTAACCTTTTCAAAGAATTCTAAAAGGTTTGTCAGACAAGACTTACCCTTACAGAAGTCATGCTGATTTCCCCTCAGCAAGGTTTGTTCTTCTATGTGTTTTAAGATTTTCTCTTGGCTGAGGCTTTCTACCATCTTCCCTGGTGCAGACATAAGGCTAACTGGCCTTTAGTTTCCCGGGTCCCCCCTTCCTTTTTAAAAAAATTGGTGTGACATCCTCTATCCTCTACTTCTCCGGCACTGTGGCTATTTTAAGAGACAGGTTGCATATTACCATTAAGAGATCTTCAATTTCGTTTCTCAATTCCTTAATAACCCTTGGGTAGATGCCATTTGGGCCCAGAGACTTGATGATATTCCATTTATCAATTAAACTTAAAACACCCTCTCTTTTAATCTGTATTTGATTTAATTCTTTAGTCAAGAGGGGCCGTCCAGGCAGTAGAATCTGCACAAGGTCTTCTGTCGTGAAGACAGAAGTCATTTAATTTCTCTGCAATTTCCAAGTCCTCATTTACCTCCCCTTTTCCTCTCTCATCATCCAGAGGGCCAACTGATTCTCTGGTAGGTTGTTTTTTTTTTTTTGCTTCTAACATAATTAAAGAAGCTTTCAATTTCTTTCTAACTAGTTTTCTCCTCTGAGGGAAATCCTCCCTTCAAAAATCAAGGGTTTTTTGTCTGATTTGCTTGACACTCTTCCGCCGACATGCATGACAAAGGATATTGTAGCACTGTATTTTTCACAGTAATGCTGGTTATAGTGGTTAAATATCTTTTCAGGCTGGTTTGGTTGCAACACAGCATCCTTGCTTTGAGTTGCTGCATCCAAAGTGGAAGAGCCTTCTAACATCTAGGCTGTGGGAGCAGGAGGAGAAGATGAAACTCTTAGCCTGAAAACCCAACCCTAAGCTGAATTCTTAATACAGTGGAATTCTGACTGATGTTATAAATTCCCCCAAGCCTAGTACATTTTATATAGCTCTCTCAGTGTATGGCGGTAGAAGTGTCTTTTATCAGTTTGCTTTTGTTATGTGCTGTCAAGTCACCTACCAAGTCAGAGTGATCCTATAAATGAGTGAGCTGCAGAATATCCTATTATTGACAGCCTTCCTCAGTGCTTGGAAACTCAAGGTCATGGATTCCTCTATGGCAGTGGTGTCCAAACTTCGGCCCTCCAGATGTTTTGGACCACAACTCCCACAGTCCTTTGTCATTGGCAGTACAGGCTTGGAATTCTGGGACTTGTGGTCCAAAACATCTGGAGGGCCGAAGTTTGGACACCCCTGTTCTATGGTGTCAAGCCATCTCACATTTGGTTTTCCCCTTTTCCTGTTGTCTTCGACTTTTCTAATTATTATTACCTTCCCTGAAGGTCAAATGTACCAGGTTTTTATAAGACCTCCCTCCCTGGTTTGAATAGATGCAAATCCTGGGTTGCCATCTGACTGAATAAGTAGGATGAACCAAGATTTGGCCTGGTTTCTGCCCCGAGATGATCTCTCAGTTGCACAAGTTAAGGCACAGTAAACCTGTGGCAACAGAAGTGAAGTTGGCTAGATTTTCTGTTGCTGTTCATGGCAGGGAGGATGACATTAATGAGCCTGGCACTCGTGTCTGGGAGCGAGCGGGTTTAACGGGATTATAATAAGAAGGCTCTGCCCAAAGTTCTGTAGCTGTAGTTGCAGGTGGTTGATTGCATAGCTCTTGCCTTGTGTAGGATTATGCAGGAGTAAAGTGGGCATGATTTGGATCACTGGGATTGATGGGGAGCCAGACCGAGGAGGCCCTGAGTTGCTACTTGACTGTGAATAATTAGGATAAACAAATTTGAAAAACTGTTCCTTATTAGAATTTGGCATGGACCAGGATGGTACAGTTTAATAGCAGCTTTCAAATGATATTGCAAATGGAAGTATATATAAAGAGATCAGATGAAGCTGTGTATGAGTTAGGACAAGGCAATTTTAAAGTTCATCAAAGACTGCTCAGCATTTTTGCTGTGAGAGAAAGCCTTCCCTTGGTTCCACTATCCTTGAAGGCATATCTGGTCAACACCCAATAGAAAGCCTTCTTAGTAGCTGATCCCTAACTGTAGATCTCCCTGTCCAGAGAGGTTAGTTTTATCTGTTTACTGTTGTCCTTCTGCCAGGAGGCAGACACCCTTATTCAGACATGTCTTCATCATATAATCTAGTCTGCTGTTGAAGAAGATCAAATAATAGATGCTGACTAGAGATGGGCATGAAGTGAACAATTTTTCATTTCCATTTTTGTTTTTTCGTTTTGTTACGTAACAGAACGACAAACTAATTTTGTCTCTAAAATGAAACGAAATGAACAGAAACACCCGAAATTTTGTCATATGTTTCGTTTCCGTTACTGCAATATGGGTGAATTGCTTAAAATCCTTCAAAAATCACAAAAAATGAAATAAATGGTAATGAAACTGTAACAAAACGAAAGAAAACAATTTTTTTTCAAAAATTCGCAAAAAACGGAAACAAACTGAAACGGACCCGACAAACGACAAATGACAAACGAAATGCAATTTTTTTTATTCGTGCCCATCTCTAATGCTGACTACATTTTAATGGCTGTGTTTTCCATTTTTTTGTTTTGTGTATTTTTTATCTATATTTTGTTTTTAACCTGTATTTCATTATAGTGAACTTCATTGGACATGTTTTAGCACGAAGATGAGAGTATAGAATTAAATGTTGACAGACTGTTTTGAAGCATACTGCTTGGCTTCAAGTAGATGTGGCTGATATAAATAAATAAATAAATAAATAAATAAATAAATAAATAAATCTGAGCAGATTCTTAGAAAACAGATTTCATGGTGATTTGTTCATATTCAGTTTTGTATGTGACAAATTTGTCCTCCATGTATAACGTGTACATACAATTTAACTTAATGGGAGGAGGAGAGATAAAACCTGCAGTTGTATCTAGAAAAAGTTCATCTGTCCGTATGATGTGGCCAGTTTTTCTAGAACAGTTTTTATTTTATCCTTGATCTCCTGAGATGTTTGTGACATAGAAATATCTGCCAACACCTTCTGTTCTGTACGTATTGAAATTTCCACTGCCAAATGTCCCATGACATGAGTAGGTAGATGTGTAGAGTGTATGGTTACTTTAGCATTAATAAAAGGTGGTGTGTCAAGAGCCAAAGTCAGGTGATTTTGAAAAGTTGAAGGATTCTTGAACCAAAACTGCACAACAGTGTCAACATACCAAAAAAAGAATGCTGCAGCCCAAATGGGGACATCAAACTGGAATGATGGTAAGCCATGACTCGATCTGCAGAGGTAGCGTCAAAGAGTTTCTTCCAGACGTCAAGATAATGAACTTCTGAACAGTTGACTGTGACTGAAACCCACTCAATTTGTTGAGAGAAGTGACTGCTTGCAAGTACAAGGGAGTTTTCCCTTGCTATAGTACAGTATAGAACTCTGGAAGCTCTTTCTGTATTATCTGTACGATACTTTGAAAAAAATGCAGGAGATACAGAAGATCACGTGGAAAGGATCTTTATGCATGCAGATTGTAGACAAAGTAATTTGGGTGAGTCAACATGTGGTGACTGGCAGCAACGTTCATATCTATTCAGAGTTGCAACTGACAACCTATGAGACCTGGTGTGTTCATGCATCACTGAAGCTAGTAGAAAGAGCTTGCTGTTTTTATTTATCAGAGTGGAAAAAGACAGGTCTAGGGATGGGAGTGAATTTCATTTTACATCATTTTTGATAAATGTGCAATCTCCCTGCACCCCGCAGGTTCTGGATATAAAGACTGTAGCCTTTAAAAAAATTCAGTGTGGAAGATACTGGAACACAAAGGTTTACCCACCCACTTCCAAGGTCTGGGGCATTCTGCTTATAAAAGTAGTTTCGACAAAATGATTATTGAATTAAATCTTTAAAGATTAGAAAAGAGAGTTTGCCCCCCAAGCCCCGAAATAAGGAGGCGAGACAACTTCCAGTTTGGTAAAAACGGGCCACAACTTTATTAACAACTCTTAAACTTAACCGATAAAGTCAGGATCACTGAAGGGGACCTGACACCGTAGTGCAAGCTGGTAACAGGGTGGAACAATTCCACAGCCAATAAGCTCTGTATTCACATTTGGCAAACGAGTTAAATCGGGAGCTCAGCACAGCCCTCGGGATGCCTCCAGTCATCTATAGCTAAATTTGTCCGCTGACATAGCCAATGTGGATAGACTGTTAATGAGGGCTGTGAAGCGCCGTAATGGCGTCAAATTGGCTCACAACTTGAATACGGTTACCAGCAGCACTACCCGCCATCAGAAGAGACTAGGGCTCTTACCCCAACATGCCGAGCAGCTCGGCCCTCAGGCCCCCTTGCAGGTCCGACAGAAAAAACATCCAGGCCCGGGTAGCTAGGTAAACACCATCCTGACCGATAAAATGGGGGGTACGTTCCGACATATCAGGGTGGCAAATAACAGATCCGGCACCATGCCGAAGGAAACAGGCAACCTCGCAACTGACCCTACGAAGGTCGTCATTAATCAAAAATGGGGTCATGGGCTAACCGCCACGCCAGGCGTGGGATCAACACGGACCACAATATGCGAGTGCCGGGGAAAGAAAACAAAAAGGCACTCAAGTCCCAAAGGATCTTGAGGAGCAAAACAGCGCCAGGCGCTCGATCCAAGTGGTTACCACCGAAGTGCAGCAACAGAACATCTGGCGGGTGATGCAGGGAAAGACGGCATGCCCAGCTGTAGACTCCGCCCATCGCATGCCCCTGTAGCCCGACCAGTCGATGGTGGCACACGCGCCCAGGCCCAAATCTCGGCCCCACTGGGAAGATGCAGCATACTCGGCTGCCCAGAAGACAAGGCTATGGCCGCAGATGACCACCCGGCTCTTGACTTCATAACAGGTCCTGTAACGATAGAAAGATTAAAACATTCGGCCCAAACAGTCAATGGTGGCACACGCGCCCAGGCCCACATCTCGGCCCCACTAGGAAGATGCAGCATACACAGCTGCCCAGAAGACAAGGCTATGGCCGAAGCTGACCACCCTGGCTCTTGTCTTCATAACAGATCCTGAAACGATAAAAAGGTTAAAACGCTCGGTCAACAGTTAACACTTTGACAATGGCCGCACCTAAACATAAAACTTCTGGGACCTCCAACATCCAATACGCTGAATGTCCTCCACACCATAGCCCAGGGCTGCTGCCGTGGAGGCTGCCCCAATTCTGCAGGAATGGGAGCCCACATGCCATTCCACAATACCGGCCCAATCGAGGGCCGCGACAGTAACAGTCCCAACCGGAACCCTAAAGAGGGGTCCCATACTAGTGAGAAAACAAATACCCAGGAGCCTTACCCTGCAGGGCAAGACAAGCGCTCAGAGCGCGAAAAGGGGGCATATCACTGCGAACTGGCAAGGCCCATCAATAGCTGCTGACCCCTGGCCCCCCAATCAGCTTCGGACCACCGGACACACAACAAAATGCCCTTTGGCAATAAACTGGGGTCTGACAGGAGAAGGGCCAGGGACTATACGTCACACCTGGAAGATGCCAGCAACTCGCTGATGCGGAGGGCAACACAGAAAGCAACCAGGGCAGCAGCCCAAACAAGAGCCGCCTCGAAGGAGCCCCCACAAACTGCCAGCCACTGCTCGGTAGGCCGGTCCAAAATCTCAGGAGTAAACGGAACCCTGGAATCCATGGTTCTCCCCCGCTCCTTAGGCCAGTCATCCAGCCATCCTCGGAAGGAGAAAAAAGTCAGACAGGTGCTCAAAGCACTGACCTAAGCATAACGTTCAAGCGCAGACAATCTGCCCTGAGTAGTCCGAGGGGCTAAGCCCGTAAAATGCAGGTGGACTGCAAATTAGGTCAGCTGGCCTGAAGTGGCTAGCCACAAAGAAGTAAACCCCTCCTGTGCACAAAATTGGGCATATTCAGTGCAGGCGGCCGCATAGGCCCGCCGCGCCCTGAGGGCGAGTGCAAGTGATAGAGCTCGGTGGGCTACAACCCGCCAAGAGACCATACCTTGTCGGGGAGAATCACAAGATCGGGAGATGCAGAGGGGCCAACAGCCGCAAGCGCTCCATCCGTTGCCATGAGAAGGCAACGGCCAACTCATTCCCGACCCCCGGCACATGGCAAGCATGGAAGACTATTAAATACTAAACATTTAAGAGGTCAGAGCATGCACCAATCTACATGACGCGAAGCGAACGGGAAGAGAAGGTGTTAATCACGCAGACGACCGCCTGAGAGACCCGCCAGAAACGGCCGGCCGTGTTCGCCAAGCCTCAGCCTATAGCCAGACTGCGCCCGCAATGAACAACAATTTCAAAAGGATAAGATCACTGGACCGCCGGCGGCCACCCAAAGGGCCGGCCGTAGGCCTGCACACCACTGGATCTGGTAAGAGATGCCATAACCGCAAGGCCCAGACGCATCTGACTGAACCCGCAGCTCCGCCCATAGGAGCAGCTCAGCGCGCCAAAAAAGAAACCTAATAGAAATGAGACAAGAGCCTCAGCCAAACGCTGAGATCTTCCCGCATTTCGGCAGAAATCCACCTACAATGGAGGCATAAGCAGCCCGGGCCATGGCTTCACAGAGCCGCCGGAGAAAATGCCCTGCCGAGCGCAATTACCCAACAGGCAAAATTAAGATGGCCAATAACCACCTGAAGCTCTCAAAGGGAAGCCTTGCGCTACCCATCAGACCAAGCCAGAGGACCCGAAGCTCACTGAGTTTGGCCTCCGGCAATCTGCTGGACTGCTGTACAGTATCCAATTCAATGCCCAAAAATATAAGGCAGGAGGAAGGGGCGTCGGTTTTCTCCCGGGCCAAAGGAACACCCAACTTGGATGCCAGGCGGTCAAACTCCGCCATAGAAAAGGAAACAAATGGCCCGAGCCAGCCGGACCGCAAAACAGGAAGTCAACTAAGTAGTGAACTACCAAATGGCTGCCTTTTCTATCCACCATGGCCCACTCCAAGAGGAACTAAAGGGCTCAAAGGCTGCACACGAAATGGAGCCGCTGAAAGGAAGTGCCCGGTCAACATAAAGCTGACCGTCAAAAGAAGACCCCAACAATTGAGAATCTCCCAGAAAACAGGTAACAACCTGAACTCAGTTTTAATATCATGCTTACCAATCGCTGCGCCAGGACCACAGGTCCTAGTCATAGCAATGGCAGCATAAAGGACGTGGACCGGACCATACACCTCTCATGAGAGAACATATAAGTGACTGACGATCCCCCTGGGAAGGACAGAAGGCAGATAAGCCTGTATACGCCCGGGGTCTTCTGCGGCAGAATACAGAAGGCCACTGGCACAGTGGTCAGCTGAGATGGGGCAGGCTAGGGATATAAACCTCATCCAAAGTGGGCCGTGCGGCTCATCCCAACGCATACTGGGAGATAGGGCAGAACGCCAGCGGAAACACTAGTCGTACCGCAACCACACCGATCCTGGAACCCCAGATGGGCCCGATGTATGGTGTCAGAATACTCAACCATGGCCAAAGCCCGCTCAGGGTGAGCCTTAATAATAATAACCGCAATTGATGAAGAATGCTGAAAGTAGTTAGACCAGCATCTTTCAGGCTTGGGTTTGTGAAGTGTCCCCCGATCTATGTCATCAAACCTCTTGAAAGACTCCTGGTCGGGATGTCTGTTAATAAATCAAATACGGCCAGATAGCTGCCGCTGATAATTTTATCAATGGCAGCCCGGGACAGAAGTTCCCCAAGAGGCAAGCACTCATCACATTCAGGCAACTCCAAAGAAGATACAGCTGGGGTGCTGGCCAGGTGGCCAGCCTGCCCCGCGACCTCTTGATTGACGGGCTGCCCAGGGAACAACAAAGCGGTTACTGAGGGGAAGCCATCCCAGGAGAAGCAGCCAGAGTATTAAGGAGGAGGCCGCGATGACCGGCTGCCCTGCAAGGGGCGCCTGGCCGTGAGGGCAGCCCCCAAGGCCACGGCCAAGCTAGTGTAGAGTGGATCAACAACTCACCCGAATCCTGCGCCCCAGCAAACGTAGCCGTACCTGCTGGGTCAGCGCAGCCAGCGAAAGAAAGATCAAACGCCCGGTCCAGGGCGGTCAGCGCTCCCTGGGTACCACACAGAGAGTCAACAACCGCAGAGCCCGGAGTGGTCGCCTAAACAGGACCCACCAACTGATGTTGGTGGGCCACAGGGCACTCCCTGGCAGGTAAGGGTCACCAGCTCACCTGTAGTATTGGGTACAATTCCAGTCCCCGCATCTCAAGAAAGACCCAGTGGGACTGGAAAAGGTGCAGAAGAGAGCAACCAAATTGACAACTGGGCTGGGGACCTCCCCCATGAGGGAGGCCAAAACCCTTGGCCTCCCGAACCAGGGGACACACCCAAATGGAGGGCTGAAACAGTAAGAACTGACCAGAAAAATATATATATGTATATATATTTACCCAGCACATTGTAAGTCCATGGAACTCCCCGCCACAGGATGCGGAGATGGCATCCGGCCCGGACGCCTTCAAAGTGGGGCCGAACCGGCCCCTGGAGGAAAAGTCCACCACAGGCCCAAAACCAAAATGGAGATGCGCACTCTCCAGGCTCCAAACCAGGGCACTGCAAAGGCCAGACGCACAAGCAGCCAGACCAGATGGGCCCCAGGCCCGATCCAGCGTGGCTCGTCTTATGTTCCAATTTTTTTTTATTTTTTTTTTGACATTTGAACATATTTATCAGGGGACGAAGCCCCCTAGGCAGGGCAGGCTTCAAGCCACAGAGCACCAATGAGGCCAGGAAGCAAACAGCCCGACGGGCAGAACGAATGGCGTCCACTCACGCTCAAAATGGCTGCCTGTGGACGCTCATACGACTGCCGCGAGCGGCCGCCAGGGTTCAGCAAGCGTGCCGAGAAGGTAAGCGCCATAGGTGGTTAGAGCGCCCGCCACCACCAGAGGCGGAGTGCCCGGTAACCACCCGCCGGAACCCGCCTCCTCCCAGGGCTGCAACCTACACCCTATCTGAAAACTTCTCCAAACGAACAAGGTCGGCACACCAGGCCCCTAACTAACCCACCCCCTAACCCACCCACTCACCACAGCCCCAAGAGAAAACAGGCAGCCCGGCCGAAGCCCGGGCCGAGACGATGGCGCGTCTCCGCGCTGTGGCTGCCGCCGCCGCTGCTGCTCGCTGCCGGAGCCCTTATCCGGGCTCCGATCAGACAGCCCAGCTGTAAAGCGGGCTGTCAAAAAAGAGGCAGGCCAGCACGGAGTGCAAACGCCTGCTGCCGGAGCCCTTATCAGGGCTCCGATCAGACAGCCCAGCTGTAAAGCGGGCTGTCAAAAAAGAGGCAGGCCAGCACGGAGTGCAAACGCCTGCTGCCGGAGCCTTATCAGGGCTCCGATCGCCGCGAACAGCCGGCAGGTGGCCTGTCAAAGAAGGACAGACCGGCGCAGCGCCGAGAGGCCTGGCGCCTCAGCCGCCGCACGCGGGGGATTCGCCACCGCAGCCGCCGGCCTCGCGAGACCGATCGGATCCTCGGCTGCACGGACTGAGCCGTGATCCCTCCCCAGGAGAAAGGTAAGCCCTAAAATCGGGGAGGGAACCGGCCGGAGCTAAAGCTCGCGTGTCCGCGCAGCCAAAATTCTCGCCGCCGACAGCATGGTGGCGAGGGACGGGAGCCATCTTATAGGCTCCCGTCCCCGGGCAAAATAACCCGGATGGGCGCGAAAGTAGCACGCCCAGACCGGGGTTGGGGAGGCAAACGCGCCCCTCCCCCAACAAGTGGGGATCGGAGCTACCCTTGTCATCCCATGACAAATGCAGGTGTTCACTGCTGTGTAGCAAGGAGAAAATTCAGCTACAGTGGATCTGTCCAATCACTTGCTGAATTGTGAAATTAACACTTACTGTAAATCCCATAGATTCAGTAGATGCACTCTAGTTGAGAGCAGCTTGCTAGATAGCTCAGTGAGTTAGGCAGCTGGCTGGGGAGCCAGATTTCCTCTGTTCATTCCAGTAAAGCCAGCCAGTATGGCCTTGGGTAATCTGCATAGTCCCAGGACACACACACACACACACACACACACACACACACACACACACACACACACACACACACACACACACACAGAGCCAGTTGCAGACAGATTGTGGCTGAGTCCCCCACCTCTGTTGACAGAGGGGTTTTCAATACACACATGAATGGCTTCCCTGACCCCTCTCTCAAACCACCTCTCTTCTCTATCTGATATGAATGAGTGCCCTTTGTCCTTCAAATGGAGGTACTGATTCTGGTCCTAAGCTGTCGCCCCTCCTATGTTGGGCCATCCTCCTGTTTAATGGCTGTTTAGTTTCTCCAATGTAGAGGTCTGCACACTCCTCACATCACTGGACTGCATATACTATGATGCTCTTCTTGTGTTTTGGTGTCAGATCCTTTGGGTGGACGAGTCTCTAACTTAATGTGTTTGTGGGTTTGAAGTAACCAGGGATGTAGTGTTTGCCAAAAATCTTTTAAAGCTTTTCAGACACTCCAGCCATATAAGGGATGATCAGGTTCTTCCGTTGGGTCTGGGTCTCAGACTGATCTATTGTTCTTCTGGGTTGGGACACTGCTTTGTTGAAGGACCATTTTGGATGGCCACAGGCTTTAAGTGCTCTCATCAGGTGCCTATCTTCCTTCTTCTTGGAAAGGATTGCCATTAGAGATGGGGGAGAAAAACAATCTGCAATATCTGCACACACACACACACACACACACACACACACACACACCTCTGCCTCTACTTTTTGGTTTCAGTTTGGTGGCTGTCCTCTAGAAATTTGATTCTCAACACTCTTTACTTTTGATTTGAGGTTGTTGCTTTAAACATAAAGTGCTGCCAGTGGAATATTTCTTGATCTCCCTCCCACCCTCTCCCCAGGTTGTCCCCTCCCTCTCTCCTTCAGCGTAATCTCCTCATTCCAACAGCCATTTAATGAGCTTGCAATGTCACAAAAGGTAAGATCTGACTGTGATGTGAATGGCAACCGCCAGGCATGTAAAGGAGTATATATATATATATATATATATATATATATATATATATATTTGTTTTCGTAGATTTTCACGGGTATAGGTATGCATGTTAGGGTGGATTCGGGTTTCTTCCCGTGTAGAAATCTGGTTGTTTTGGCGACGTTTCGACGAGGTCTCACTCGTCATCTTCAGGCTGGTGTTCTGGCTTCTTTCTTCTTGAAGCAAAGCGTGATCTCAGTTGAAGTCCTTCTATAAATACTGCTGGGGGGTGTGGTTTGCTTGCTCTGTTGCTGATTGTAGGTTCGTTTGTTCTTTTGTGATTTGCTGTGTGGCTGAGGCGATCGTTAAGGGCTTAACTGCTGGTCGGTTAGATGGCTGTTTAGAGACATCCTGTGTGGGTGAGGTGCTGGATGTGTGTCTATTAGCCTTTTGTTTCTTAACGACCTTGGTGATGGGTGTTCTGGTAGCATCCTGGGCTTTGGTGGAGTGGGGTCTTGTGTCTTGTGAATTCATTTTGGTCTGGCTGCGTGTCTGTGGTCTCCCAAAGTTTTTTTGGCGTGTGTAAGTGTGCTCCATGTGGTGGCTGGAGTGGGGAGTAGCGGTAGATGGTGCAGTCGTGGTTTTGTTATTGGATGGTGGTTTCGTTTCATCTGTGGGAAGGGTCTGGGTTTGTGTTTGGTGTGGATGGAAGGTGGTGGCATCTTGTGTCCTTTTGGACCTGGTGTCAGTCTTTGTGGCAGAGGCTCGTCTGTTGACCAGGGCTAGTTTCCAGATGTCAGGCAAGCGGGAGGTGTCATCACGTTTATTCATGTTGTTTGGGTGTTTCTCTATTTCAATGGCTTCCATGATTATTCGACTGTTGAAGTGTTCAGTTTTGGAGATGAGTTTGGTTCTTTTAAAAATCAATTTCATGACCTGTTGTTTTTATGTGCTGGAAGAGAGAGGAAGATTTTTCTTCTTTTTTGAATCCACCCTAACATGCATATATATATATATATGCATGTTAGGGTGGATTCGGGTTTCTTCCCGTGTAGAAATCTGGTTGTTTTGGCGACGTTTCGACGAGGTCTCACTCGTCATCTTCAGGCTGGTGTTCTGGCTTCTTTTTTCTTGAAGCAAAGCGTGATCTCAGTTGAAGTCCTTCTATAAATACTGCTGGGGGGTGTGGTTTGCTTGCTCTGTTGCTGATTGTAGGTTCGTTTGTTCTTTTGTGATTTGCTGTGTGGCTGAGGCGATCGTTAAGGGCTTAACTGCTGGTGGGTTAGATGGCTGTTTAGAGACATCCTGTGTGGGTGAGGTGCTGGATGTGTGTCTATTAGCCTTTTGTTTCTTAACGACCTTGGTGATGGGTGTTCTGGTAGCATCCTGGGCTTTGGTGGAGTGGGGTCTTGTGTCTTGTGAATTCATTTTGGTCTGGCTGCGTGTCTGTGGTCTCCCAAAGTTTTTTTGGCGTGTGTAAGTGTGCTCCATGTGGTGGCTGGAGTGGGGAGTAGCGGTAGATGGTGCAGTCGTGGTTTTGTTATTGGATGGTGGTTTCGTTTCATCTGTGGGAAGGGTCTGGGTTTGTGTTTGGTGTGGATGGAAGGTGGTGGCATCTTGTGTCCTTTTGGACCTGGTGTCAGTCTTTGTGGCAGAGGCTCGTCTGTTGACCAGGGCTAGTTTCCAGATGTCAGGCAAGCGGGAGGTGTCATCACGTTTATTCATGTTGTTTGGGTGTTTCTCTATTTCAATGGCTTCCATGATTATTCGACTGTTGAAGTGTTCAGTTTTGGAGATGAGTTTGGTTCTTTTAAAATCAATTTCATGACCTGTTGTTTTTATGTGCTGGAAGAGAGAGGAAGATTTTTCTTCTTTTTTGAATCCACCCTAACATGCATATATATATATATGCATGTTAGGGTGGATTCGGGTTTCTTCCCGTGTAGAAATCTGGTTGTTTTGGCGACGTTTCGACGAGGTCTCACTCGTCATCTTCAGGCTGGTGTTCTGGCTTCTTTCTTCTTGAAGCAAAGCGTGATCTCAGTTGAAGTCCTTCTATAAATACTGCTGGGGGGTGTGGTTTGCTTGCTCTGTTGCTGATTGTAGGTTGGTTTGTTCTTTTGTGATCTGCTGTGTGGCTGAGGCGATCGTTAAGGGCTTAACTGCTGGTGGGTTAGATGGCTGTTTAGAGACATCCTGTGTGGGTGAGGTGCTGGATGTGTGTCTATTAGCCTTTTGTTTCTTAACGACCTTGGTGATGGGCGTTCTGGCAGCATCCTGGGCTTTGGTGGATTGGGGTCCTGTGTCTTGTGAATTCATTTTGGTCTGGCTGCGTGTCTGTGGTCTCCCAATGTTTTTTTGGCGTGTGTAAGTGTGCTCCATGTGGTGGCTGGAGTGGGGAGTAGCGGTAGATGGTGCAGTCGTGGTTTTGTTATTGGATGGTGGTTTCGTTTCATCTGTGGGAAGGGTCTGGGTTTGTGTTTGGTGTGGATGGAAGGTGGTGGCATCTTGTGTTCTTTTGGACCTGGTGTCAGTCTTTGTGACAGAGGCTCGTCTGTTGACCAGGGCTAGTTTCCAGATGTCAGGCAAGCGGGAGGTGTCATCACGTTTATTCATGTTGTTTGGGTGTTTCTCTATTTCAATGGCTTCCATGATTATTCGACTGTTGAAGTGTTCAGTTTTGGAGATGAGTTTGGTTCTTTTAAAATCAATTTCATGACCTGTTGTTTTTATGTGCTGGAAGAGAGAGGAAGATTTTTCTTCTTTTTTTTGACTGCGTTCTTGTGTTCTGCGATGCGTGCGCTTATTCTCCTGTTTGTCTGTCCGATCTATGTGGCTGGGCAGACTTTGCATGGTATTTCGTAGACTCCTTGGTTTTCTAGCTCAATCTTGTCTTTGGGGTTTCTTAAAATGTTGGCTATTTTTTGTTCGGTGCAAAAGGCTGTCTTGATATTGTGTTTGTGGAGAATTTTGCTGATTTTGTCTGTGGTGCCTTTGATGTAAGGGAGGAGGGCAGTGCCGTTGTTCTCTTCTGTTTCTTGGTTCTTGGGGGGTGTTTCTTTTTGGATTAGTTTGGTGATGGTGTTTTTTTGGAATCCGTTCGCAATTAAAGCATTCGAGAGAGTGTGTAATTCAGTTTTTAGGTGGTCTTTGTCAGCGAGGCGTTTGGTTCTGGAGATGAGGGTTTTTGCTACGGAGTTGATCTGTGCAGGGTGGTGGTGTGATTGTGCATTTAAGTAGCACACTTACACTTACACACGTCAAAAAAACATTGGGAGACCACAGACACGCAGCCAGACCAAAATGAATTCACGACACAGGACCCCACTCCACCAAAGCCCAGGATGCTGCCAGAACGCCCATCACCAAGGTCGTTAAGAAACAAAAGGCTAATAGACACACATCCAGCACCTCACCCACACATGATGTCTCTAAACAGCCATCTAACCCACCAGCAGTTAAGCCCTTAACGATCGCCTCAGCCACACAGCAGATCACAAAAGAACAAACGAACCTACAATCAGCAACAGAGCAAGCAAACCACACACCCCCAGCAGTATTTATAGAAGGACTTCAACTGAGATCACGCTTTGCTTCAAGAAGAAAGAAGCCAGAACACCAGCCTGAAGATGACGAGTGAGACCTCGTCGAAACGTCGCCAAAACAACCAGATTTCTACACGGGAAGAAACCCGAATCCACCCTAACATGCATATATATATATATATATATATATATATATATATATATATATATATATATATATTTGTTTTCGTAGATTTTCACGGGTATAGGTATGCATGTTAGGGTGGATTCGGGTTTCTTCCCGTGTAGAAATCTGGTTGTTTTGGCGACGTTTCGACGAGGTCTCACTCGTCATCTTCAGGCTGGTGTTCTGGCTTCTTTCTTCTTGAAGCAGAGGAAGAAGAAGCAGAGAAGCAGAAGAAGCAGAGGAAGCTTCAAGAAGAAAGAAGCCAGAACACCAGCCTGAAGATGACGAGTGAGACCTCGTCGAAACGTCGCCAAAACAACCAGATTTCTACACGGGAAGAAACCCGAATCCACCCTAACATGCATATATATATATATATATATATATATAAACACTCTCAAAATTCACCACAAAAATGCCTTTTCCCAATGCACTTAAATATTCATCCAACAAAAGCACTTCTGAAGAGGTTTCTGCTGAGAATGTTGGGCATTCTGCGTTTCTTCTTATATGCTTAATGTTTCCCAGGATCAGCTCCTCTGTATATGTGTTTAAACCAGCATCAGCAAGCTTAGATGAGCACACTGGGAAGAGGATGGCTGAGATTTCAATTCCTCCAGGTATTTTTTTTACAGTACTTCTGTTAGATTGCTGAATTCTATCCCATCTCTCTCTCTCTCTCTCTCTCTCTCTCTCTCTCTCTCTCTCTCTCTCTCACACACACACACACACACACACACACACACACACACACACACACACACACACACACACACACACACACACACACACACACACACACACACACACACCTCCTCTTGCTAAGTTATTTATTTTACAAGGGTGGCATTTTGTATTCCCCTACCAAGCACTTCCTGTTTTCTGTATGCCTGCCAGGACTTTGCCGTGCAACACATGCACGTCACTAGGGACCAGAAGGATTTCAAGGATAAGTACTGGAAAGAAAGTGAAATTGTTTAAAATGGTACACAAGGCTGCTTCATTAGGAGGCAGAGGGTGCTGTGCAAGAAACAAAATCTGGTTTTCAAATACTGGACAGACCTACATATGTGACAGTTTTCTCCCACGCCTTCCCCAAACGAAGGAGCAGCAAAATGATAAAATAAAATAAAATAGAAATAGAATGAATAAACTGGGCTAGTGGGGCAGTAGTGCATAGTATTAGTGTATCTTCTTCAGAGCTTTGAAATGTATCTGTCTAGGCTACAAGTCCCCAAATCCCCCAGCAAGCTTGATCACTGGAGTGTTCTGGAGGCTGTTTTAAAAAAATAATTGTTTCAAACTTGCTTTTCAATGGAAGTGAAGCATAGTAGCATAAAACTGCATTGTATGTCGCCATCTCTAGTGATCCCACTGCACTCATTTTCACTCCTTGTACTTTACTTGAGCAGCCTGGACATTTTACTTTATGGACTACAAATCTCAGAATTCTGAAGCAGTCATGCTCACTTGCCACTGATGTCCTGGCTTATGGAGGCTGGTGGCAAAGGTAGGATGTGGACAGTGTGTGGGATACACCACAGGTGCTATAATCCACACAGGGGCAAAGGACAAGTTACTTTTTTGGTCATTTTTTTTCTGAATGAGGTTCCCTTTGATAGTTTTTTAATTTCAAAAAAAAAAGTTCATTTAGATGATATGAAATTCCATATAAGAGCCAACCCTCTTTTTTCTTCAACTCATCTCATCTAAATTGGGCTGTATGTTCCAAAAAAGTTTGAGTACTGAATTTATAATTCTGACGTGTAGGAGTCCTGAATTTTGTTCAATCACTATTATGGTTTCTTAGGATTCAAAAATCAGGAGTACTTCTTCACACTTACAATGCTCTGTATTGTGAATAAGTCATATATGAAGGTTCAGAAAGATTAAGAATCATAGTGATCACTACAGTTTTCAAGAGATTCTGTCTAGAGATAGGCATGATATGGAATTCTACTGTTTCGTTTCGTTTCTTTAGTAGTTTTGTTTTGTTACAAACAATTTTTAAAGTATTGTTATAAAACAAAACTCTGTGCTCCCCTGGGTTCTAGAGGCACCAAAATCGCAAATGAGCTTCTTTGGACTCTTCCCTGTAAGTCCCCAAAATTTGGAGAGGTTTGGGGGGTCAGGGGCTGACTTTTTAAACTTAAAAGGGGGTGCTCCTAGGGAAAAATCATCCTAATTGAATCAGGAACCCGCAATTGCACCCCACCCCCATGTGGGCGAGCATTTAGCATCTTGGCTTCTGAATCCCAATTCAGTTCGAATGATTTCTTTTCCCTAGGGGCATCCCCTTTCGAGCTTAATAACAACCGAGGAAGGCTTCAGGGAAAATATCTGAATAATCCCCATATCTGACTAACAAAGTTCTTCAAACCTTCTCAGTCAAGATAGTGAAATTGCATGTGATGTGTCATTGTCCCATATGCAGCCATACTATTAGCTGGCACATTCCAAATTCTAAGGCAAGCAATTGCAAAATTTTATAACATCCATATTGTTGAATTGACCTGTGGAATTTCTAGATTCATATATTGCCAACATATTGTGACAAAAATCAACAAGGATGCATTTTCCTTACCTTTTATTTCATTGCTGGAAATATTTGAAAATCAGCCCTTAGGTATATTTAAAGTCTAAAAAGCTTCTGCTTTGACTCTGACAGATGAGGACCAGAGAACTGTCTTTTGTGGGTGCATCAAGGAGAGTTTGATATTTCTTTTTAATGATAGTCCAGTCAGACTGTAATGGTATGGAGTATGAAAAAGAAACAGATTTTTGCACACTCTTGGGGAAAAAAGGTAGGGTGGCCAAGGTCCTTTGACATCATGGATTCTTTATTGAGGCAGAACTATTTTTTTGTTTTTCCTTCTGTTCATTGAAACTTGAAGAGAATAAAGATAAAAATCATTGACAAAAAATGTCAGCCCCCCCATGCCTACTGGGAGCAATTGTGAGAGTTTTCTCTGATCTTTCTGTTCTTCTTTTCTATTGAGCAGTTTTTTGGAGGACACACTTGCAAATGCTTGAACTGAGTATTTGTATAGGATGTTTTAAAACTAAGCAGAAGGCATAAGATCAGGCATGGGGCCTTATGTTGTCCATTGCCAACTTTGCCCACCTTTTCTTTTGTAGAAACGGGAGGAAACAGTTTTAGGAACATCAATTTCAAATAATTTTCCTTCAAGTGACAGCTGTAAATCATGTGTAGGATATATCACACAATGGCCAAAATTGTGTTAGTTACAGTGCAACACAATGCCTGGCAATGGCTGTTGTATACCAGTGATGGTGTAATCAGCAACAGCAAATTGCTGGTGATTAAAGGGGTTTCTTCATTAAAAGGTAATTTTAAAAAGAGATTTTGGTCATGCAAACAACTTGTGAAGAATGTGATAAAGTTGAGTGCATCCTAAAATCCCCAAAGGAAACCTTTGAGCGATCTGTATTACGATCAACAGATCAGACAACAAAGGACACCTTTAACCAGCAGCAATTTAGCACTACTGGTGATGTTTTCACTGTTGTTCATTTCAGTGTTTTGTTGTTCATTTCATTGAGGATTTCAGCCATTTAGTGTAAATCTAAGTGGTGTGTGTGTTTGTGTGTGTGTGTGTGTGTGTGTGTGTTGTGTCTTTACAGTCTTGACCGACCCTTTGTGACCCCATGTCCATGGAGTTTCCTTGGCAGGAATACTGGAGTGGTTTGCCAGTTCCTACTCCAGGCGCCTACAGCACCTGGTATTCCCTGGTGGTCTCCCATCCAAGTACTAACCAGGGCCGACCCTGCTTAGCTTCTGAAATCAGGCAAGATCTGATGTGGTTAGGGCATCTAGGCAGTCTTATCTCAGTGATAACTTTCCACAAATTAAGTAGTTAGAACAGGGCATTATTGTTGTGCCCTGAGTTGTGTAGCTCATTGCCAAACCACAAATGTCCATCCCAACTTCTCAACTTGCCTCTGTGTGTCAGTTACCTTTGTGCCCATTATAATACACTGCCATCAAAACCTCAATAGGGTTTTAGCCATTCTTTTTAGAAATACGACCGAGGCATTGCCTTTTAAAAATAATGCACACTTGAAAACATGAAAAGCTTGATGTGCAAACAGGATAATTTTGAAAGCATATGTGTCACATTTCTATCTGGTGGGACAGGCAGCAGCTCCCTGTTGACTGTGCAAATGGTGGTGAAACCAGATCCATTGCTTTGCAAATGCCGGAAATGGCCCTAAGACAAGGAAATGACAGGGTACTTGCCTGGGGTAGGTCCAGGAACCAATTCCCTGCTTCCATGGGGATCACAAGCCACCAAAAATGAACAGAAAAAAGAAAGAAAGAAAGAAAGAAAGAAAGAAAGAAAGAAAGAAAGAAAGAAAGAAAGAAAGAAAGAAAGAAAGAAAGAAAGAAAGAAAGAAAGAAAGAAAGAAAGAAAGAAAGAAAGAAAGAAAGAAAGAAAGGGAAACTGGAAAATTGAATGTTTTCCAGGAGCTGCAATTAAATCTCTCCTTTTTTCCCAGAAGAAAAAAGAGGTTAAGATACCAGGGGGACCCACCAGCTACACTTTGCCCCCCCTTCTATTAAGGGGCATTAACAGAAAACATTACAGGAAAACACATTAGAATGTCCAGTAGTGTAGTTTTCTGGGACGAATCTCTAACAAGAAGTGTACATCATCTCAATATGGTAACTTTGGTGGCAGTGAGCTCGGTTAGACTCTCATCCGGTCTCTTTCTCCAATTATTGACTCTGTGAGTGAGCCAGATCCACCAAATGGAAACTGAAGCCTCTTACCCACCCCGCTAGAAATCTCCATCTCTGAATGAACACTGGCTGCCAGCCTGTTGAGAAAACAGGATTCAAGATACGGCTGCCATTTGAAGAGGCAAAACATTTAAATTATTTGCAGTTAGATGAAATTTGCCAGTGCTGCCTCTTTGGATAATAGGCTGACTGCAAGAGCGGATTGATCTACTTGCCTAGGGCTTTATTTACCTCCCTAATACTTTTGGATCATATCTGGTGCCTTGAAATTTTCTTTTGTTGTCATAAATTTATCCTAGTGCTATAATGAGTGCAAGTTGGATAAAGCTAACACAGCTAATTCCCATTGATATCAAAAGGACTTAAATACTTAACTAGGGGGATAAATCCTGCTGGGAATTACACATGTTTACCTTTTCCTCTGTTACGTTCCAGAAAACTACAGGTGAACATGATTCTCTTAATCAGATGTAAAATGGATCATTTCTACATCTCTCGGTTGCCTTAGCTGATTGTGAGAGCACTCACTGTTTTCTGAAATGTAATAATTCTTTAGAGTTGCATCTTAATTAAGATTTCTTAATGTGCATGAATACAATAAGCCAGAGTATGCTTTGTCCAGGCAACCAGCTGTGATATCCAGATTCTTTGCGAATGAGTTCACCTACACTAACATAAATAAGTTCCTGAAACTTTGGAAACAGAAAATAGAGTCGTACAAAGCATTCTTCTGTTTTAACTCTGAAAGATGAAAAAAAAATCAAATACATTCCATCGTATACGTGGTCTAACTTGCAACATAAGTTCATGATCATCATTTTTGTTAAGCCAGCACACCCCTTTCTGCAGTTTGATAGTCAAGTATTTCTTTGGCAGAAGGAAGCAAATGACTACGTATTTATTTGTATGTATGAGTATTAGAGAGGAGGGGATGTAACAGCACAACTAATTAAGGAAAAATAGGTAAAAGATTAAAAGAACTGGCAGAGCTTTACCTCCTTTACATACAGGCGTCTGTCTGTCATGTTGACTGCCTTAATGTCGCTGCTAACAAGGCTGTGCCAACACACACATGGTCTCCTTCTTTGATATGGTCACATGCTCTGTATTTTCTGGACCACTAGACTTGTGTGTGTGTGTGTGTGTGTGTGTGTGTGTGTGTGTGTGTGTGTGTGTGTGTGTGTGTGTGTGTGTGTGTGTGTGTGTGCATGCGTGCGTGCGTGCGTGCGTGCGTGCATGCGTGAGCACACACCTTTAAAAGAAAGAGGTATAGATAGATAGATAGATAGATAGATAGATAGATAGATAGATAGATAGATAGATAGATAGATAATTAAAAGAGCTGTTATTTCATGCACTTGTTGCTTTTGATTTGTTTCCAAAAGATGGTCATAATTACTCTCTTTTCATCTGAGAAGAAAATAAGTCCTCTGTTACAGGATATTATGCATTGTTAGTGAAGGCAAGACTGTGAAAAGAGGAGTTCCATCCATCTTGCCACTGATTTCCCCCCTCACCTTCAGTCTAATGCATTGTCGTCCCATTTTATCTCAAAGATAGCCCAAAATGGGGGACCTAGTGTCCTGCACTATGCCATATATAGCAATGGTTCCAAACCTTGGTCCTCAGATGTTCTTGGAGACCCAATGGATGTACTGCATTTAACCACAGTGGGGAAGATGAGTGGGATCTATTTACCTGTATGCCTGCCCAATCCAATGTCTGGAATAACAGATGGGTTATTTCAAGACCACTGTTTTCTCTTTGTAGGCTTCTTTACCCTGAAACAGGAACTGAAGTGGACAACTCTTTAAATGGAATAGGATTTCATATAGAATACTTTCCACTGGCATCCCTTCTAGTTGAAGAGTGTCTTCATGGCCACCCAATTCCTCAATCACCTTTTCTCAGACTCATAATTAACCATTTTGGCATCTGATGCTTCACTGACCAATTAGTTACACTTGATTCATATAAGGGTGGCATAGGTTGGGAGAAGTGAGAGGAATGGAGAAAAATGCCAGAGTCAGAGCTCATGAGAGACATACTGTATTGGCTTTGGACTGAGGCCACCTGTTTTGTATTTCCATCTGCTATAGAAAAATTGGCCAGAGGTGGTTTACAATACCCCCCCCACACACACACACGTATCATGGGGGTTAGGGACCCGACCCAACCCACAATAATTGAAAATCTTCAATATGTGGATGCTGGGTTGCATTGAGACTAGGGAGCTCTCTGGGGGCTCTTGTACTTACCCCAGGCCTGGCGCTGCTCTGAACAAGCCTGCAAGGGGCTTCCCGGGCCCTTGAAGGCCCCAAACGTGCTTTCTAGTAATCCGGAGGTCACTTCTGGTTTACCAAAAGTCACTTCCGGTTTGCAGGGAAGCACTTTTGGGGCCTCCGACGGGCCTGGGAAGGCCTTTCCTCCTTACGACAGGAGGCCTTTTTTTCATATACTGCGTACCCGTGATATACCGGGACCGCAGTATATGAAACGTGAAAGGGCGGGGGACAACTGTAATTGCATGCAAGGCAAATCTAGCTCCTTTAAGTTGCAAATACCAACTGTAGGGTTTGTGCTGCTTCAGGTGCAAGTTTGTATGCCCTCTAAAATCAGCATCCTGCTTTAAATCCCTGGTTACCACATTCTACTTATGACTGCACCTTTTCAATATGTAAAGCAACTACCCGTACTCTGTGCAAAACTTCACCTAGTGTCACTACTATCTGTATTCTGAATATTGCTGAGTTTTCTCCTGTCTTTAATGAGGAATCCCAGTTGTCAGAATGCTTTGCTACAACACCCAAAGTTTGCTCTTGGTGTTGAAAGGAGAGACACATAATATGTTGTGTCATACATTGATATGGTCTGCTTACAAACAGACTAACAGTTATAAGGAACCATTATGCAGTGTTAGTATTACCAAGGACTACTGAATTATGCTTTGCATTCCTCATGGTGGGGTTTTGCTTGTGACACACAAAAGTGGTTAGTCTTTAAGGTGCCTCAAGACTCGTTTTTCTTGAAAATCTGACATTTCATTCACAAGTGCAATGAGATGCCTTGACTACAGAATTAAAATATGAACTTCGATAGTTGAAATCCATACTTTCTCTCCATACATTTTGGATGTTTTGTTAGAAAATATGTTGCACATTTCTTGACTGTTTAAAGAAAAAAACATGTTTACTTCTAAAAATTAAAACTGAAAGGGCAAAAATGATGAATAAAAACAATGAATTATGGATTAAAATTTAAAAAGAAACCATATATTTGTTAGCATAAATACATGTTTTGTTTTATTTAATTAATATGATTTCACCAAGTCTAAAAAGGTAAGATCTGCTTCAACAGATATAGAAAATGAGCTAAGTTCAGTATTACTCTCTGCTACAGCAGAAGCACTCATATCAATGGGGTTTATGGAAAAAATAACAAGGTCGTTCTGTTTCCTTTTCCCTTATTCCCATTGGGACTAAGACTGGATCTCAATCTACTAGTGTTTTTTTTTGCTTGGCTGGTTTGGGCTTTTGCTGTATTTCACTTTATATGTCTGAAGAATTTGACTTACATGCAAAAGCTCACAGTAAAAACATTACAGTTGGTCTTGAAGGTGCCACAAGTTTTTGCTTTTTAATTTTTTTATTTTTAATATTATTTTTCTCTTTGGGATATCATTGCTACTTACACTATAATTATTGACTGGAGTCCTTTTAGTTTTCATGTAAGGCTTGTGTGATCGGTAAGATTGCATCTATACAGCCAGGATATGCAAAATTCATTCAGAGTTATGCGCTGCTTGCTTTAAAACTGTAAACGACCACCCAAAGTAGGGCAAAATGGACCATTTTCTTCTAGTTGGTTAGCTATTTCCATTACCTGCCTTACTGCTAAAACTGAAGGCATTCCATTACCAGCAGAAACAGAATGATTTACAGTGTGTTATACCACAAAGGCCAGGATCCTATTGCTAGTTCAAATCAGAGTAGCTAATTATATAGCTTATTGCTTCTACCTCAATCTTGAATCTTTTTGTTCCACTTAATCATGGCTGTAGCAAACTTTAGGTGCTATTGTTATTGTTTCTGATTTGCAGAATATCTAAGAAGCTTATGAGGGAACTATGAAGGAAGCTTAACTAGGGAGATTGAGGAGCTCAGCCAGAGTAAGTACCTTGATAAGGTTAGGTAGAAGAGGAATTGTCCTCATTAGTTTTGTTAAATTAATACTGTATCAACAGTAGAAGCTGGTAACACTGGTTTCAGAAGGGTAACGAATGCACATCAGGTTTTACTCTGAATTTTAATAGACCTATTGTCTGTGTTGCAACAAATTTGGGGATGTGATTCAACAGCTTAGCTAGTTTATCTAAAATTAGCACTAGAATTCAGGGCAGATTTGCTTCATCTGTGAAATCAGAAGCACTGTGTTTCATGTGCAATAGGCAACATTTTGTAGTGGGAGTTACCTGTATATACTACTCTGACCATTGAATGCCACTCCTCCATACAACCCAATCAAGGTGAGGTTTGTGCATATCTATCTGAGTAACTCATTGTGAGTACATGGCAATGCAAGGTTGATAATTATTATTTAAACTCATACTGATGAGACAATCTTGAAATAACCAGGACCATTTCATCGCAATTGATGCAAAGGAGAAGACTTCAGCATTTGCTCTGCCATAGTTATAACAAGAGTCTCACAAGACAAATATTTGCTTCTCCTCACTTTTTAGCTCATACATGTTATACAGCTGTTGCCTCAGTTACCAACCAATATCTAATTAGGTTAACATGACCTCCAAAAGTACAGCTTTTTAAGGGCAGTGCTGCAGTACAGAACAATTTCAGTAAATTTCGGTGTAACAATTTTAACTATTTCTTAAAATGGGAGGCATGCATAGTTTTCACATTTTAAAGCTTTGTATCTTGCCTTTCTCACCCACAATTGCTTAATTGTTTTCTTAGCTCAGTGGTAGAAAGGGCCTCATGTAAGGTAGCATGGTGCAAATTATGAAGCTGAAAACCCTTTGTAAACACTTTTTATATTAATATTCTAGTCAGGTGATATCAGTTTTATATTCCACACTTTATACCTTGTTATATATTGTTGTGGTAAGCTTCTCATGAAATATTGATTTATACACATACATGAACTGGAAACTTACATCTATGTGACTGTCGCAGGGCAGGGTTCCCCCTACCCCCAAGAGGAAAAATAATGAGGTAAAGCAAACTCCCAAGTTCAATCCATGAGCCCTGTATACCACAAACACTATCCCTGTGACATCACAAAAAACCTCCCTTTTCATGCTGGGCATGAAATCTCACAAATGGGAAGCTGCTGAATGAGCAACCTTACTGAATGTGCTTTGACTATATTTTAGGAGGCCACACAACTCAGTGGAAGAGCATATGATCTGAAAGCAGAAGGTCACCACTTTATTTCTTTTTTCTTATTTTCAAAGAAAAAAAGTCACTGAAGCTCCAGGACTAGGCAAGATCACAGATCATCAGAACAGTCCACCCAAGGCTAAAGGGAGATTAGATGCATTATTTGAGTGTTGGGCATGGATTTGAGTCTTTGCTAACTATTGGCTTACATTCCTTTCTGTTGTTGGAGCATGCTGGGACTGGAAGGCATTTATTCCAATGGACCATCTCTGAAATATATTTTTCTGCCTTCTCCATGGGCAGTGGAGGACCAACACAGGTAGATTTTTCTGCTGCCACTATGAGGAAGTAGAACTCTCTCTCTCTCTCTCTTTCCCAGTATACTATGTCTTAGGACTCTTGGGTTGTCCTCCATGGGGTCATACCATTGCAGTCTCAAAAACTGCTTGACTACTGTTCTGAATTTTTCTGTGCCTGGATGAGGCCATCAGATGTTGATAAGCAGTCCTTGAACTACCTGACATTTTGAGGTTCCAAAACTGGCACCTTCCCACTTTTAGAAAACCCACTTTGTGGAGCTCTAATTTGGCAGGAACAATTCTGAAGAATTTATATAATAGTTAATGCAGTTTTCCAGCCAAGAAGAAACTGAAAGACATAACTCACTGACCCGATTAGAGAAAGCCATCAATACATGTGCTGTAATCGATATGTATTCACTCACACATAGAGTAATCCTGACAGGACATTCAACAAACACCTAAGAACAAAAATAAACATTAAAAGGCAGCCCTTGTGATGTAGTCATCCACTCAGGTGTGCTACAGAAGACAACTTTATTTCTAGAAACCTTGTGAACTGGCCCTTCTTTCTCATGATAGATAGCAAGCAGAGTCAACACCCTCTCATAGATTTTGCCAAAGTTTTGGCATAGTGTTCACAGCTCTGCCACTAAAAGAAGAGAAAATCTAGATGGGGTGCATGCCTTCCCCCTATTCAATAACACTCCTTGGGTTGGATTATTTCTGTTGGCTCCTAGTGAGAGGAGAAAGGCAGAAGAAAATTATATCTGGTTTGCCACCTATAATGAATATCCAGCATTGCTAAACTTTGTAAAGAATGCCAATATAACAACTGCCATGTTTTTGATTACTTCTGCCCCCCCATGACACCGCAAATTTTGCTTAGTGCTACAGAGAGAACATATAGGGGTAAGAAGTAGAGATGGGCACGACTTGAAAATTTTTTTTTTCGAGTTGTCGTTAGTCGGGCCGGTTCCGTTTCGGGTCGTTTCTGTTTTTCGCGAAAATTTGCAAAAATTAGTCAGTTTGTTTTTTCGTTTTCGTTAGTACTGGTTTTTTGGGGGGGTAGTGGGCTCCTGGAGGCACCTCTCTGGTGTGGGTGCCTCCTCTGGCCCGCTATAAAGGGAAAGCGGGCTCCTGGAGGCACCCGTGGGTGCCTCCTATCCTCACCCACTAGGAAAGGGAAGCAGGCTCCAAGAGACCCCTCAACATGGGGGTCTCCCCTCCTCACCAGGTACCAAGACATTAAAGCCAACACACACAATAAATCCTCACTTGCTCTTCCATCTCTTCACCTTGAGATCTGTCTTCTATTGTGAAGACTCAGGGAGTCAGATCACTAATGTCACATCACTGGGCAAACCTATTGGATTTGCATGAATCTCTTATTGGCTGGGCTGACCAGAAAGAGCTAGTGTGAATAATCTCCATTTTACCCATTAATTTGTAGAGAGAAAATAGCGCAAAGAAAACCCACCTGAAGGAGATGATTGAGACAATTCATAAAGGTCATGCTGCAAGGAACCTAGAGTGGAGCCAGAGGAGCACTTATTAACCACTAAAATCTAGCACATTGGATCTTGCCTGATTTCAGAAGCTAAGCAGGGTCGACCCTGGTTAGTACTTGGATGGGAGACCACCAGGGAATACCAGGTACTGTAGGCGCCTGGAATAATAACTGACAAACTACTCCAGTATTCCTGCCAAGAAAACTTAATGGACATGGGATCACAAAGAGTCGGTCATGACTGTATTGACACAACACACACACACACACACAACACACACACACACACACACACACACACACACACACACACAAGAGATGGGCACGAAATGAACTTTTTCGTTTCTGTTATTTGTTATTCGTTTCATTATGTAACAAAAGAATAACGAACATTGTGATGAAATTGGAACAAACCGAACAGAACCACGAAAATTAGGTTCGTTACATTTTGTTTTTTGTTAATGGCAAAGAGCAATGAAATGAGCAGTTTTAAATGTTAAAAAACACCCTGGACATCCATAAAAACGCAGCAATAATTATTTATATTGTCTGATAATACCTAACAGGCGGAATTGGGGTCCTTAAAACATTTGTTTTTGTCTTCTCCCATCGCAAGGTAGTTTTCTTTTCCCTTTAAGGATGACAAAATGGATGTCACCAGCCACAAAACGGAGGCAAGCCATGTGATGGGATCATGTACATTCTTGGACAACTTCAACCAATAGCATGCCCAGGTTGCAGACTGGTCAGGTCTGGCAGCCACAGAAGACATAAAAAGCTCTGGCAGCCCCCGTCCTCCTTGCAGTCTCCGGTGGGAGTTAGGGTGGGATTGCTGTCTCTGCGACTCGTTATTTTCACTTTAGGCCAGCCAGGCAGGTGTGCGTCTCTGTGTTCCTGCCAGCTGCAGCCTGGCTCTTAGGGGAGAGAAAGAAGAGATTTCTGTCTAGCTTCAGTCCTGCAGCCTCCCTGTGTGCGAGCATGCGTGCGTGCGTACCTCTCAGTGAGTCCCCTCCCCTGCCCCGCAGTGCAGTCACTCTGCGGCTGCCTTGCACCCTGGGCAACGGCCGCCACTGCCTTTGTCCCTGCGTACCTAGTCTATACTGTGTCTCTGCCAGCATCCATTTTTTTAGTGTTTTCCCTCCTGTCTGGGGCATTGGGGGATACGCGCGCATGGAAATGCTTTAAAAATCGTGCAAAAAGCGGGTAAAAATGAAAAATGAATAAACGAATAAACAAAATCAATTTTTTCAAAAATTTGCAAAAAACAAAAATGAACCAAAATGGACCCCTCAACAAAAAACAAAAAACTGAAACACAATTTTTTGATTCATGCCCATCTCTCTCTCTCTCTCTCTCTCTCTCTCTCTCTCTCTCACACACACACACACACACACACACACACACACACACACACACACACACACACACACACACACACACACACACACACACAAAATCTTGGAAGAGTGCTCATTTGTTTGAAGCAAGAAGGCACAGAACTTTTACATGTCATTTAAAGAGATTAAAAACCAGTTTAATAAAATCCCAAAAGAATTGTGACAGCCAGAGGATGATGGAGGAGATGGGGAGGGAGACAGGAGAGATTCTTCTGTCAGCCTGCCTTGTTATGGAAGGGCACCCTGTCTTATCTGAAGGGCGAAGCCTTATTTCTTCTTCCAGGGTCACATATTTTACTCTCCAATTTAGAGTCAAGCTGTCACCTGCATTGCTCGTGCCCAGGTATCTCTTTCAAAGGCATTCCGAGAGGCAAAATGGGTCCTAGGCCTCCTACGAAGAGGCTCTCGGCAGTTTCCTTAACCACTCCCAAACTCACGGACAAAATGTTAAGTCTTGGTACTCTTGGAAATACAGTATATGGTTATTAGAAGTGAAGAATGTGCAGTCACACTTGCACAACTGACTGGGTTTCACTAGAAATAGAAGGTGCTAGAGATAGAAATAGCTGCATTAGAGTTTCTTTGAGTTTTTATTCTGCATCTCTGCTACCTTAACCCATAAATCAATACTCTCTGCTTTGACTTTCACGTCTGCTACACCAATTTCTCCTCTCTCTTATGTATGTAGGTGGAGGTAACAGACCTCATCCCTTTTCTCTCCCTCTCAAACTTGTATTTCACTTTAACAAAATTTCATCTTCATTGAACACAGTCCATTGCTGTAAATATTTGCTGACAGGGTTCCAGTGCAGAAAAGTGTGATTTGTTGTTGTTTAGATATGGATAGATTGGTCTAGAACTTGGATTATATGTGAGGCAAAGAGTTATCTCATGAAATACCACAAGAAGTCATCTTATAGCAGAGAAGTCATATTTGTCATTGCTTATTGCAGTTTCTTGTCCATTCTGTAACTTACTTCAATATGACAGAAATTAAGAATTGGCAATTAGACAGTGCAATTCATACTGCTACTATTCTTATTGCTATTTATTTTAGAAGATAATGCACAGTGTGAATCCTACATCCAGGAAATGACACATGGGAAACCCTGTGGGACTCACTGAAATCACACATCCCTATACTACTCATGACTCACCAAACTCAGCCTACTGAAAAGACTTCTTTGCAAAGCAAATTGAGCCCCTGATGGTCTAAAATTTGGCAGACACCATCTGTTCAGGCCTGTTTTAGATACTTAGCAAATTGTCCAAATTATTTGCTGCTATCAGTTCTTGGGTGCCAGGTTGTTAGAATTTTATTTTCGTTTTGAATCAGAAGATGGAGCTTTCTGACAGAATCCACACAGGACCTCCTGAAATGCAGGAATGAATTTTTCAGAATTCTGTCCTTTGGGTTTGAGTGCTAATGTTAATTTGCTGATGCCAAACATTTTGCATTAGTCACCTTTATTGTTATTTATGAGTTTGTGCATTGTTCTCCTAGTACATGTACAACCTTACTTCACAATTAAAACATTTTCTATACTGCTGTATATATTGCAGAAGAGAAGGTGACGACCCTTGTCATTACATTTGCATCAACACAAATACTCCATCATTCCATTAGGACCTTTTCTTAACAGGTGAATTTCCTTCC
Source organism: Phrynocephalus guinanensis (assembly GCA_037367245.1). Classification (NCBI taxonomy): domain Eukaryota; kingdom Metazoa; phylum Chordata; class Lepidosauria; order Squamata; family Agamidae; genus Phrynocephalus; species Phrynocephalus guinanensis. The sequence continues at coordinate 103,368,075 of CM074736.1, read as the reverse complement.
TTGTATTCAGTTGTTATAGAGCAACTTTTCATTTTTTTTCATTTACCCAAGTTTGTTCTTTATAAGTTATTATGTTACATGGATGCTTCATAGCTGAGTAGTGGCGGTTTTGATTAATTATTTCAACTGTATAGTCTCCCTGTGCCTTTTGCATTGAATAGATAAATTTCTGATTAAGGTCCATCATGATAGCCAGTTTCAAGATGGCGAAGCTAGAACTACCCATAGCATGTGATATACAATGCTAATTCCATCTGTTTATGTGTCCCTTAACAGTTTCCCTTTCCTGGTGTTTCAGAATTTGAGTGAAAAATTGCTAGTAGAGATGGGTGTTTCATTTTGGAAGGGGTCCGGTTCTGAAATGAAATACAGCAGCACAGCTGCTGTTTGGTCCCAGGACCCACCTTCCAGAATGAAATCAACCTGTCTCTTACCTTGTTTTGGGTTGTGTGGGGCTAAACTCTAACTAGGAAGCAGCTTGGCACTGGAAAATCAGACAGGGAGGCGGGATGATGCATGTCCCTCCGCAGCTCCTGATCGGCCAGCACCAGGGAGAGTGAAAGATGACACATTAGAAGTGGCTCCCTTATTGGAGTTTAGCCCCTCGCAATCCAAAACAAAATAAGAGACGGGTTGATTTTGTTCTGGAAGGTGGATCCCGGTACCAAATGGCATCTGTGCTGCCATGTTTCATTTTGGAACCAGACCCCTTCCGAATGAAATGCCACGCCCATATATAGTGGTGACCCTTACCATGTTGAACTGCAATGATTGACATTACTCAAATAAATAAATAAATAAATAAATAAATAAATAAATAAATAAATAAATAAATAAATAAATAAATGTGCGAATCCTCTGAGTGTCAGTTTGTTGAGGAGGCTTCCTTGTTGTCATGAAGAAATTGTTATTAATGTCAAGTTCTACATGCTGCTCTTCCTTCAAAGTGTTGCCTAGTCTAATAGGCTAACATCAAACCTGTGATAGAATGCTAATCACCTGTGCCCTCTAGCCTCTGGAGGTGTCATCCATTTGTCATGTTTTGGTGCATCTCTTTAAATACCTTGTATACTTTAGATGTCTCTTGTCACGGTGGACTCACAGGAAAGCAGTGTTAGTGTCTGCCTTTAAATCTCTTTGGTAGAAATATCTGATGGATTGAGTATGCTGTTATCACTCCTGTCCCCAACGTGGTTCTATGCCATTACCCCGGTACCACAATTGATTTTGCCCCTCAGTTATTGATTAAGAAACCTTGAAAAACTAGAATAGAGAGGGATATACTCTGCTCTGTCAGCTTGCAATCTTTTTGTGCTACTAACCTATGAAGCAGAGAAAGGAACAGGGATAGATAGAAGGAAATGATGTGTTTCCTCTCCTCTCTGTTTGAAAAAAATCAGTGTTCTTGCCACCATTTGCCAAAGAAAAGGGGCAAGGTTAGGGACAAAGTGGTGACAGCAAATATTTTGGGAGGTTGAAAAGGCTGTCAGGGACTGATGAGGTAATGCTGAATGTTTTTCTCTAGTTTGGAGCTTGTAAAGTGAGGAAAATATGGAGCCCAAGGTCAAAGCTTTTGGAACCTGGTGTTCTGAACAAATGTTATAACCACATCCACAATGTAGCACACACAGCATCAGCATATCTGCACTCTGTATGCTCGTACTGATGTTATAAAAGGTCAAAGTCATGAATCTGCTCCAGTTATCATTGATCTTTGCTCAAGTCCCCAAGACTCTCTTGGGAGAATGAATGATGGTTAACACAAGATTTAAGAGTACAGTACAGATATGATCCAGGGTTCAACATTTCTGGGCTATGTAGCTTCCCCTTCAATGAGCTCCATGGAATCTCAGACTTGCCCAATGATTGTAGCATACCTTTCGTAGCCTCTCTCAGTTCTATGGAGGAGTGAGCCACTTATCCTAGGCTGAAAGACTCATCCGATGACATCACACAGGTCTATCTCTGTGTCCTTTATAGGGGACTAGCCTTTGGTTTCAGGCTTTGGGGATATTGGATGATGCTGACCTGGCAGCCCTAGCCACAAAAATAGCACCACTTGCTATACTTTAAGCCAAGATCCTCTTTTCCTAAGCCATAATGAACATGTTGGCACTTTTCAGTGTGAGTATACAAGTTCTAGTATACATCCAGTTAGTCTGAAAGGACTTTTCCCAGAGTCCAGGTTTTGGAACAGAAGGAGAAGGAGAAATCTTAGAGATTCCATTTGAAGTTTAGGAAGAACTTCCTGAGGGTTGAAGCTGTTCAGCAGTGGAATATGCTGCCACAGAGGGCGGTGGAGTCTCCTTCTTTGGAGGTTTTTAAGCAGAGGCTGGATGGCCATCTGTCGGGAGTCCTGTGATGGGGGGGTCCTGCATGGCAAGGGGTTGGACTGGATGGCCCTTGAGATCTCTTCCAACTCTATGATTCTATTATTCTTAGGTCCAAGACACATTTTTTTAAAGAAAAGACATGTATAAATGAGCACCAAAACTAAGTCTTGGCAGCTCATCTCCCCCAGCTGTGGCATTGGTGTCCAATCTAATGTACTGTATCCTTGACCAAGTGCATGGCTGGAGACTGTTCCCTGTCTCCTGTCACAAGCCAATAAACCTGATAAGAGTAGAGTTTCTGACATCCTCCCACATACACCCTTCTTTCAAGTTAGGTGGTGACCTCTTGACTCCCCAGTTCTGATCCTTTAGTTCCCTTGACCCTGCCTCTTCTAGCTATCTTTCATCAGGATGTGGTCTCTCCTGCTGCTCCAGGAACAACCTCCAGGAACTCCCTGAATTCTGAAGCAAGTCACCCTCCTCCTGGCCGGTTGCACTTGCCACCTGTGGGCAGGGACCAGATAGCTCAATAGTGGTGTATACCTACAACTCCTCATACGCTCGATAATAACCCCATTCTATTCTCATTTGACACCAATCTGCCAGAGAAAGTTTTGAAACGGAACCCCCAAATCACATTTATTTTTGTATAGAACTTTCCCTAATACAGTGGTACCTCTACTTACGAGTTCAATCCATTCCGAATGCATGTTCATAAATCAAACAATTTGTAAGCAGAGCAGCCATATATAAAAAACTGGAAAAAAACTAATTAAAAATCTAAAAAATAAAAAAATGTAAGTAGAGCAGACCACATCTAAAATTTGTAAGGCAGCAGTTAAAATGCCAATGGTTTCCCACTCTTTAAGTCGAATTGCTCATAAGTAGAGATGCTCGTAAGTAGAGGCACCACTGTAGATACATTTTATACACAAGCTTTCCTGGAAGATAAAAACATATTTGTACCCACAATTGTAGATGAAAATCCACAGTGAATTTTTTAGAGATGCTTGGAATCCAGAGGATTAACGCAAAACCAGTGGAGTCTTTGTACAATCCAAATTCTTCCAAAGGATAAATGCCCTGGACTACCCTGACCTAGGCTTAACTTTATGTTGGCATGGTGTCTCTGGCTGTGTAAGAAGAGTTTGAATCTAATGTAACTCAGAAGCTCTTCTAGCCCTCTCTTTGTCTTCCCCTTTTTTGGTTCTTCTACTGGCTGTCTCAGCTAATACAGCAGCTGTACTGGGAGATCCATTTGTGCCAGAAGATTGGAAATCAAGCTGCGGACGGGAAGTTATTCCTGCACCACTACAATGGTGCTGGCACAAGAGGCTCCTGCCTATTCTAAACCCAGCATGTTTAGTGCACTGCTTGCCAATGAAGCGAAAATAAAATCACTTGGATTAGAAATGCTGATCAGATTAAATGCTCCAGCATTCCCGTGCATATGGCAGTTTGGAATGTGTCAGCTTTGAATCTTCAGAATTCTAGAAAGAAGGCAAAAGAGACTTTTCAGATTTTTTTAAATTATTAGTCCACACAGCATTTCCATATATTTTGATCCTGAATCATCGGTATGAGAGTTACAGAGCCTATTTGCATATTTGCATGCCAATATACCAAGGATTAGTAGTATGGTTAATAGTAAGTTTAGGGTTAAGTGTACATCGTTGATATTTCTTGAACTCCCTGGGTATTCTAGCGATCCCCTCCAAATACGGCCAATTTGGTGACAACTAAAATACACACTTTTGGGGGAATTTTTAAAAAAAGTTCATTCAGATGTATGAGCAGGGAGAAAGATCTAGTTCCACCACCAGTCTGTTGCTGCTTCTACCAGGAAAGGGGCTAGCTGAAGAGGAAAGCTTTTGTTAAACTTGAACTTGATCCCTACACAATGGGGATCCTAAAACATCAGGGTACCAAATCACATTTGGGATATCACCACATGTAGCAGACTGTCTCTTCTTCAGAAAATCCTTCTTGTGCCTCAACCCTAATTCTAACCCCTTTCTTCCTCATGTTTTCAAATTCACCCTTTCCCTGAAAGCATGGATTAGACTCTTGTATCTTCTATTCCTTGGCCTCAAGGTTGGTGCAAAATGAAATGGGACATTTTTTGTCCAGGTATGTTACGTGGGCTGTAATGGTGGGGGGACTACACACACACACACACACACACACACAGTAGCAAAAAGCAATCACTGTATTTGTTCAGATAATTTCAGCCCAAACTATTTATATTCCTTAGCATATTACGTTGCTAGTAGAGTAGACATTTTGCAATCAATGGAATGTATGGAAAGCCGAAGCACCAAATCCTCACCGATCTATTGGTCCTACTCTGGTGCAATTTACTATGCTAAGCAACAGGATTTTAGTGAGTTTACAAATTCTTTATGTGACTGCTTTAAAAGTTTTATCTTGTAGGTCTCATTCTGTAACATTTCTACAGTTAGACATGACTCTAGGGCCAGAGTGGGGAACCTTTGGCCCTCCAGATGTTTTGGACTAAAACTCGCAGGAATCCAAGCCTAAATTGCCAATGACTGTACGAGTTGTGGTCCAAAACATCTGGAGGGCCAAAGGTTCCCGACCCCTTCTCTAGGGAACTAAAATGCTAGTAGATAATGGTTAAATTTGCTGGAGCTGGAAAATGGATTTACAGTACAGTGGTACCTTGTATAAAGGAACTAATTCGTTCCAAATGAAATTATGTTAAGCAAATTTTTCTTTTTACAAATTCCCATAGGAATGCATTGAAAATGGAGTGACCCCTTTTTATGTTGTACGGATTCTCCCCATAGGCGATTATGTTAAGCAAATTTCCCCTATCTCCAGAATTTTTTATGTTGTACAGATTTTATATTATACAAACTGTTTGTTATACAAGGGTCCACTGTACATTGCATTTTTGAAAATGATTTTCCTCCAAGAGAGTTCTAATTCTACCCAAGTTCCTTTGTAATTTTAGCCCTAATTTTTCTCTTGCAAGTACCCAGCTGCTCTGATACCTGAGACTGCATCTGTCTAGAATCTCAACCTTCCTCCTTCCTTCGGATAACAGACGTTTGTGATCCTACCTAGTCCTTATTAAGCAGACATTATTATTTATCACAATAGTTTCTTTAGAAAGCATTTGCAGCGAGCTAGAAATGTTGTATGTTGTTCGTCTGACATTGACCCAATGGAGGTGAGTGTGTTAAAATCATATTGCTCTCTCTGCAGCCTTCTGCGCAATGTAATTCAAGTAGTCACAGAGGGAGAGGTCTTGCCTCAAAGAATTTAAATAAACAAGGTATGGAAGATGGGAAATGATGATCTAAAAGGCATTGAACCAAAGCAGTAATGACTGAAAAGAAAAATCAAAGACATAACCACTTATTGTCTTGTGTTTTTGGTTTGCGAGTTCAGAGTTACCCTCTTTGTCTGCAAGCCGGCACACAGTTAATTGTGCATGTCACTTCTTTTGCAATTGGTAGAAGTTTGACTTGCTTGATGGTGCAATGGTTCCTCTGGCCATTAATGGTTGTAGTTAGCATGTACCAACACAGTAAATCTATTGGCTTCATGTGGGATTCTCTGCAGTGGCTTATTCCTAGAGATGGGGATGAATTGATGTTTTCTGCTGAATTTGTCCAATTCATCAAAATCCATCAATTTGTATTCATCAAAAATAAAGTCCGTGGCTGAACTGATGGCTTTTAAGCCATTTTTATTCATTAATTTTTTGCCTATAAAATGCCCCCCCAGGCACCTAGAGACATCAAAAATGGAAGGAGGCATCTGATATCTGACTTACGCGCCAGCAAATATCCTCCCCCCCCCACCCCCAAATTTCTTCCCAGGTACCTAGAGACTCCAAACATGAAAAGAAGCTTCCTCTGACCCTCTATAATTTCTCAGTGTTTGGTGAAAATTTGGTTTCCCCAACCCATTTGCTAAAGGACACCTTTCATGAGGTGGGGTTCTTTACGGGTGAAGAACTCAGGTGTCTGAAACCTCATCTGTGGTGATTCCATTCCCCCGCTATCTCTGAACTGCAAAAGTGGCCAGCACGCCCCAGGAAACTGAAGGTCTGGATTCCCAGAAATTCCTAGAGCCGAGCCGAGACGACGTGTGCTGACGCTGATCTAAGCATAGCTCAGGAGGCCAGGGAAACAGGATATCAGGACATCAGGACACATCTGGTCTGTAACCCCAAGGCCCACAGCTTCCTTCCCTTGGTCCTCATCAATAGCAAGCAATATGGTCCTCCAGATAGGCGTGCATTTCCCTCCCACCAATGGAATGTCTTTCCTCTGTCTATTGTTCTGCTCTTATCAATAAAGACCGGTCTCTCAGGCAGCATTATCATCACACACACACACACACACATACAGCACACATGTATGCAGCTATGCACGCAGCCCAGAGAGACACGCAGACCCTCCAGCACAGAAACACTACCTGAGGACCAGAGATGATTGCACCCCAGAACTCTGTGTCCGCTTAATCCATAATGCAACACTCATCTTCCCCAAACTTGGAGGGATTCAGGCAGAACTTTGTAACAGAACTGACCCTTTTATTTGACGCAGCGAAACAGTCACTCCAGACTACTGGATAGCTCAGTGGTTTAGATATGTGGTAGCTGAGCTGGAGATTGGGAATTTGAATCCCCACTGTGTCTCCTTGACAAGGGCTGGACTTAATTATCCATAAGGTACCTTCCGTTCTGCAATTCTAAGATGGAAAGGTAGTGTTCAAGCTTTGAAGAATACAGTAATCAGTGTAAAACTAGTTGCAGGGATCACTGCTGCATCCTGCTCCACCTTGTTCTCTGGCAGCACAAGAGAGGGCTGCTGCAGCTACATTCATCCTCATTGCCAACTGTTTTCCCCCCCTTCCTAGGTAGGGTGCAGATATAACTTTGCTGTGGCCTTTGCCTTCCCACCCCTCCTACTACTACCTTCTCCTCCCTCTTTCTTCTCTCCTTTTGTGCCCAGATAAGATGCCAATAATATGAGGCAGCACAGGGAGCCATTGTGTGTGTGTGGGTGGTGGGGTGGTGGATATGGTTGAAGAGTGATGTTTGAGAAGGATGGCAGCTCACATAATGTGGTGACCCATCACTTCCTGCTTCAAACAATAGGACTACATGGGCCACCCCAGGATGTAAGCTGGTCTGTAACTGAAAAGCCTCTAATGAGAGGGTTGCTGGATATGTGCAATAGTGTCATGTTTAACTGGGTTTCTAACATATCACCTTTATGCTATATTTTAATTAATATTGGTCTTTTATTGTTAACCTTGCTGAGCACCTTTTTGTGGAAAGATATAACTTTAAAAAAATAAAATAACGCAGACTTACTACTGTTCCCGCACCTTCCCTTGCATGTGCCTAGCAGTCATTACAAAGAGTAGGGGATAGTGTATATGAGAGCCATGTATACTCCAGACCACCCTGTTAGGTCAACAATTAAATTTTGGACTGCGATTCCTAAAGTGCCATTGGCAGTATGGTCATGGATATACAGTATATGGGAATTATTTGTTCCAAATTATAACTTCTCATATCCCTAGTTTACACGTTTATGGGCCTTTTTACACTACCCCTAAGATCTGCTGGCCACTTAAATTCGGACCAGAGATCTTAGGGGTTCGTCGCTCTTCCTCTGTCCCCACCCCCCCTCCGCACTTCCTGGTTGCTGGCTGCATGAGGGAGGGAGAAAAAGAGAAAGAAAAGCATGCCGCTCACCTCGTTCTGCCTCTCCTCTCTGTAAGGCCATCAAGTCCAACCCCCTCGTCTCTGTAAAAGTAGCTCTTAAAGGGGCAGGAGCCAAAAAGCAGCAAACAGAAGCGAGGAGAGCCCCGCACTCACTATTGTTGCACCGCATCAAAGATTTTTCACCTCCAAAGAGAAGGTACAAGAAAAGTGCGCTGGGTTGCACTAAAGTGGGCGGGGTCGCACTTAATTGTCTGCAAACTCCGGAGCTGGTGGGGAAACATTTTTAAGCTCCGGAGCTTGCAGCCATTTGCAGTGGAGCTTAGGGGTCATGTATAAATGCCCTATATCTCCATGTGCAGAAAGAGGGGAAAGAATATAGTGCTGAGTCTATAGAGACTCAGGTCTCTATAAAGAAATGGTGTATTGGAAGGACTGAGTCTAAAATCTGGCAGCCTAAAATTCTACAAGATCCACAGACTGGGCCCAGTTGGTCCCATCGCTCCAAGGAAGAAATGGATCATATGTTCTCAATATTTCTCAGTATTTTGTTACTTTATTAGCAATGGTCATTTGTCTTCTGTTTGTTCATTTTAATGCACATCTCTGTGTACTGCACATTAAATGTGTAGACTGCAGTTCTGTGTACTTCTAATATGGATGCAAATCTTTATTGAACCTTGTATGACTTCTTTCTGAGCAAATATGCCAGGTCTTGTGCTGCAGTGTTTGTTAGACAAGGAGCTCAGCCTTGTTGTTTCAAGTGGAAATTTTCTATGGATATATTTAATAGAGCAGACTTAGGGAACTTTGCTTGAATGAACTTCTAATTGCATGATTAGATTGCAATTTTTAGCAGGAAAATAGCCTAAAGGGGAAAGAAGGCTTAGGTACTTCCATCATCTAACAGAATCCTCCCTTTTAAATGCCGTTTCAGCAGCTTCAGTTTAAAAATGACCCAGAGATGGAAGATATTTATGGTTTTTCGGATTACAACTCCCGAGATCCTGCAACAAGCATGGCCAACCCCAAAACATTTCCCAGCTCTGACCTAACCCTCCAGACAACAGGCACAGAACAGCACACAACGTGTAGTTCTGCCCCAACGAATCTCCTGTGAGCTTTATCTCTGCTGCACAGATACTGTGCTATGGGATGTGGTCCTGTAAGAGAAAGCACGGCTGATGATGCTGGTGAAAATGCTTGGTTGACCCAGAAAGGAAGAGAGCACTAAAAAAAGAACCAAGGAAAAGAAAAGAAAAGAAAACGAATCACCAACAAAAGCTCTAAACTAAACTTGAATGCTTGGTAGAAGAGCATAGAGGCACACTCAGACGGTAGTGGCAGATGCTGGTTGAATCCTAAAAATGATTGACTTTACAGTATATACTAGTCTCCCTCCTGACTGGGCAGAAGAGATGCATGCCAAACTACTCTTGCACTTATTTCCAGTGTTTATCCCCCCCCATCCACCTCTGCAAACTAAAATACAGTGGAGCCAGGGGATGGTACTGGGGCATATAGTGACCCAGAAGCAAGGGCATCAGATCAGCAATCTCCTCTTTCCAGAAATTTAATGGCAAAAACTTGAGGCTGGGGAGTGGGCCTTTGTGATATGACTGGAACAGAGCAGGCAAAGGTTGGGAGGAGGAACAAAACTGCCCCTGGAGCAGCTGATTATGGCAATAAGCAAGAGGGGGCTTCTCGGATAAGAGAACCAGAACCCATGTTTAATCTGGCTAACCAAAGAATATGGTATCCTGGAGCCAAAGGGCCAAGTGGAGAAGTAAAATACTTGTGTGCCAGGTTGGAAAAGTTATACACTACCACAGTGGCAGCTTCTATTCCTAAGTTACCTTACCTACAGCCCCATCTGGGGAGTTATTTCAGGCTATGCACTGCTGCTTGAGGATGTAGAGGGCTCTACTATCATCTTCTCTACAAGTGGCACAATGTACCCAACTGTTGGCAGTCACTAGTTCTTTTTCCAGTTCCCTCCCATTGCTCCTGGCTTCTTGGTGCACGCAATTAGTACTACAGTACAGAGCTTTTGTCCCATGTGGGAATAGATAGCAATGGGCTGGTGCCACTGACACACTCTGGAGTTCGGGGGAAGAAGAGTCAGCCTGAAATTCCATTTTCCTCCAAAGCAGTCTCACAGGCTAGATTCTGAGTGATCCTCCACAAGCCAAGCAGGGCTGAAGACAGAGGTACTCCTCCTGGTCATTTTTTTCAAATTACATTGCCATCATTTACTGCAACATTCTTGATCTTGACCTTTTAAACTGGGAATACTGTATACAATTTGATTCCTAGATGTTCAATAGATTACAGAATGTCAGTTTCTGTGTCTCCCTAAGGTGTGTGGTGGAAGGGAGAAGGGTAAGGAAAGTGACTTGATAGTTCTAACATGAATCTCACAAACTCAGACATTTCCTTGGAGGCTGTCAGGGAGGTATGTGTTCCATGACTGGACGCTATGTCTGCATGGCTTGGGATGGCAGTAGGAGGTGAACGAGCAGGAGAGTAAAAGATCTCAGACTAATTGTGGCAATAACAGTTGCACAGTGTATATAGAATTAGAGATAGCATGTTTGTAATGTGCATGGAAATAAAGAGTATGAGGAAGCATTTGTCTTCATAGCCCTTTTGTAGGCTTCCTGATAGGCCACTGGTTGGTGGTCTACTGCAGGAAGTTGGACACTGCTCTAGACTGGTTTCTGATGTGGTCCAGTAAGAGAGTCAATGTTGCCATAATTTGAGAATTCAGGGTCAGAGATGCATTCCCTCCCTCTTCCTCTGCATTGCATAGCTTTGCAAAAAATGTGCTTGTTTGGTCACATTCACACATACTGTAACGTACACACACACACACACACACACACACACACACACACACACACACACACACACACACCATAACCTTACAAACTAGTTTAGAATTGGGACAGAGTGGGGGGGAAGCATTTTGAGCACAGAGTGATGATGCTTGAAGTCTTCTGCAACCTAATTACAATTTGAGCTGAGGGGATTTTTCACATCAGGACTAAAATGCTCGTTTGGGAATATTACAATGGCTTTATCACCTCAGAAACAGAAATTGGTGGATGCAGGCCCTTGGCTCTGGAATTGGGAATGAGTGCCAGATTTAGGTGTCAAGTTGTTGATTTGGTCCAACTCATTATGGAGACAATTGCTACCTGCAAACATAAGCCTCAGATGCCAATCCTCTCTGTTCTGTGCCCTGGCTTCTGTTTGCAGATTTTCTCGACCTACTTGTTTGGGCTTCAGAAAATGCAATTACAAGTCCCGTGTGTACACACACAGAAATCTGCATGGGAGCTAAGTGGGATTTCAATATGCTTCAGGAACTTCCCCACTTCCAGTCCCCACCTTTTATCAATGGGGAACAAAGTGACTGATTTCCCTCTTGCTGTCATGGGGATGTTATCCCCCTGCCTACGCACTCCTCACCAAACGCATGCACACAAATGGCACAATGCTATCTTTAGCTGAGCAGCTGATTAATCCCGCATTAATCCACCTCCTTAATTGCACTTTGCTATTTTCTCTTCCTTTATCCTTCAATTGCTCTACTGGGCAGGGGGTCTGGAGGGCAAACATATTCATTATGTTCCCAGAAAACAAGATATGAATCACACTGCAGGGGACAAAATTAAATTTACAGTTTCCCCTTGTACATGTCATCAACTATTGATTTAAAACAAGAGGGGAGAACAGCAGTCCGAGAGAACACCATTGCGGTTTCGAGCTGTTCCCATTGCATCTGGGGAGGGCTGCTGGTCATTGGCAGCTGAAATGCAGGTGGCGGGGAGCAGAGGAAACAGTGGCTTCTCTCTGCCCTTACTAACAAATGGGAAAGAACAAATTAGGGAAAGGGAAGTGAGTATGGCATTCTCATTTTTGGATTATCTTCCATGCTGCAAAATATCTCTTGGAAATGCCTGGTCTAACACAGACTGTGGGTGCTTTTACACGACCCCTAAAATCCGAGGCAAAGGGCTCCCAGATCCAGAGGTTAAATATGTTTTGCCACCAGCTCCGGACTTTAAAAAAAATTAAGTACGACCACACCTACCTAAGTGCGTCCCAGCGCACTTTTCAAGTACCTGGCCTCCAGGAGGTAAAAAAATCTTCTGATGTGGATTGTAAAGCTGTGAATGCCGGGCTCCCTTGCCTTGTGTTTGTTTTTTTGTCCCCGCCGCCCCTTTAAGAGACAGGAATCCCTATGGGGCTGCTGCTCGGGGCTGCTTCGACTGGCAGACGGAGGTGAGCCTGCATTTTTTTCTCCCTTTTTTTCTCCCTCCCCTCATGCAGACAGGAACAATGGAGTGCGGAGGAGTGGGAACACAGGAAGAGGGACAACCCCCCACGATCTCTGGTCCAAATTTAAGTTGCCACCGGATTTTATAGGTTGTGTAAAAGCGCCCTGTGTAGGTTTCTGAGAAGATCCAAGTGTTGCTTTGCGCCATTTGAATTTATCTTGTTACAAATTCTTGACATCCCTCTGTCACCAATTTTCCCCACTTCACTCTAGCCCTCTCTACTTTCGTTTCTAAAGCCTGGTACTCCTCAAACTTTGAGTCAATTAGTAGCTTTTCTTTGTGACATTGGTTAAGCTGTTTCACTTCTATTTTCTTTGCAATACTGTTTTTCCTTTCCAGTATGGGCTGAATTGGGATGATAAATTTAAGATTTCACAGGAAGTTTTGTTTAATTCAGTATCACATACACAATAGTGTTGGTCATCAGTGACCCACGAGAAAAAGCATAGCCCAAGGCCCAAGTAGCAGTGTTTGTTTGTTTGCTTATTTGTTTGCTTGACATCTAGAAGGCACCACAGTGCCTGTCCTAATAAACACCATGTTTGGGATGGGACTCCCAGATTAACCCAAATCAGAAAAAAACTGGAAAGTGTCTCTTACTTTCATGTTCATGCTTTTTCATTTCATTATGATGGCCTCCAGAATTTAAACATTTCTTTTACAGAAAGAGACAATCACAAAAGCTTTGGATATATTCATGTTTTCCTCTTTTTGTCGCCCTTTGCTTAACCTCTCATGTACAGGAAATACCTGACCAAATAGCAAAGGTGTAGCTAGGGTTTTCTGCACCCAGGAACAAAATCACTTTCCGTGCCCCCCTCCTGCCCCTCCCCCAACCTCGCAGGCCCGTGAGGAGGAGAGGGCGGGGAAGCAGGAAAAGGTGTGGAGCCCCATTGAAAGGCTGGAAGGGAGTCGTGGATAGAGAGGTGGGTGTGCACCTTGGTGAGCCCTTTCTGCAGTGAGAGGAGGGAAGGGGCCTTGTCATCCCCAGTTCCCTCCCCTCTACCCAAACTGGAGGCCACTCTTCCTGGCTCCGGACTCTGTCTTTGCAGCGCCTGACAGCCCGGCCCAGCCTCAACTGGACTCTGCCTCCCTCCCGCCGGGGTGCAACCACCACACCCACTGCTCCCCTGTCTGGGAGCTACTCTGTTGGGGCAGGAGCACCGGCACTTGAGGAGCTGCCAGCGAAGCCTCTGCTGGTGGGAGGGTGCATGGCTTTCTCCTCCTGCTCCCCTTCCAGGTGCCCCCAGATTGCTGTGTGCCCCAGGGCAAATGCACCCCCATCCCTAGATACGCCAGTGCCAAATGGTGCCATAAAAGCTGCTATCAGCAGCTGACGAGAATGTCTGGGGAGACAGAAATTTTGAGTTATAAACGGAACCAGAATATTTTTTTTGCTTTCATCTTTCCTTGCGGATGAAAATCTCCCCATATTCCTATTGTTTTGGTTTGATTTGACTTTCTTTCTTTCTTTCTTTCTTTCTTTCTTTCTTTCTTTCTTTCTTTCTTTCTTTCTTTCTAACCTTTTTCTCCCTGTTTGGTGAGGGATGTTTTTTTCTGTTGGATTGTTATTACAAATTGTGTTGTTTGTTAATTTACAGTGGCCTTGCTTTTCCTATTTGAATTAGTTTTTAAGGGTTCTTTAAGTCTTTTGAATTTATCACCTGCATTGTCCCTACTTATTAGAGTAGTTTAAGAAGGGTTCTTTAGAGCTTGTGGATGAATGCCAGACAGAATATCCATAAGAACCAGAAAATGTGTAAGAAAAAAGCTGTAGACAAAAGACCAGAAAATGATTAAAGTGTACACATACATTAAAATCAAACCCTAGAATCAATGAAATTTGAAATATTTCCTTGTGCACATCCCAACAACATGATACACCTTTGAAACCAACAGCTTGATCAAACATTCCCTTTACTTTTCCTGTTACACATAGGAAGAGAAGGTACCAGAATTACCTGTACAAATGAATCTGCTTGCCCTGCATCTTTTGTGTAGAGCACTTTGCACAGAGAATTCCTTCGTGGTTAAAGGTCTGGAAGAAATGTCTTATGTGGAGCAACTTAGGCAACTGAGAATGTTTAGCCTTACAAAAAGAAGGCTGAGAGGGGATATGCTGTCCATGTTTAAATATTTGAAAGGATGTCACGTTGAGGAAGGGACTGGTTTGTTTTCCATGGCTTCAGAGACTAGGACTCAGGGCAATTGTTTCAAACTACAGAAAAAGAGATTCAATTTAAACATTAGGAAGAACTTTGTGATGGTTCAGCAGTGGAAATATGCTGCCACGGAGGGTGGTGGAGGCTCCTTCTTTGGTGGTTTTTTAAGTAGAGGATGGATGGCCATCTGTTGGGAGTACTATGATTGGGGTTCCTGCATGGCAGGGGGTTGGACTGGATGGCCCCTGAGGTCACTTCCAACTCTATGATTCTATTATTGTGATTCACCACATGATTTGCCCTCTTCATTTCTTTTGTTATCTATCACATTGCAGCAGGTCACTCTCCATCCCTAAAGAAGCCTAGGAAAAACAATAGGCCAATATCGGTCCAGTGGATCTGAAAATGGTGTGATTGCAGACAATGTTGCCAATACCAGGCTTCTGTCTTCCAACAAACTAGCAACAAAGGGTTGGAAAGGGGCCATCATCATTTGAAAACAGGGAGATTAAAAAGGTAGAAAAGACAGTTCTCCTTGTTAAGGGGAGTGTGGGGGCACTACCCCTCGGAACACCTAAGCACATCATTATATTTAGATGTTAAGGCATTATTGGCTTTTTAAAGAAATTTGTGTTGGATCCAAACATAATAGGCGTACTGAACTATTTTTTCACAACTGGAAGATTCAAGGCCAAGAAGCACCAGATTTTATTAGCATATCAGGCACAAGGAAGCACAGGTCACACAGAATGAGTTGAAAGAGGAAGATTAGGTGCCATTCTGCCATAGTGTACCAGGCCTTCTTATAGCCTCTTTATCAGGCACCAGCCCTTTATTTGAGTTTCCTCCAGGCTGATGTAAATATAAAGAATCCTAGGAAAGGGGAATAAGGGCTTGAAGTTGCCAGCCATGTGATTTATTGATTGACTGACATTTAAATATAACTTGTATCTAACGATTTCAGCTGGTTAACAACAACCATGAAGCACAAAAAATACAAATGCACATAAACTCAATCAGTG
This sequence comes from Phrynocephalus guinanensis, assembly GCA_037367245.1. Lineage (NCBI taxonomy): Eukaryota > Metazoa > Chordata > Lepidosauria > Squamata > Agamidae > Phrynocephalus > Phrynocephalus guinanensis. Next base: position 103,352,502 of record CM074736.1, on the reverse strand, counting down.
GTATCATAAAATGTATAATATATTGAACTACCACAGAATGGCTTCCAAACATAGGTATATCCCCAAACCAAACGTAAAAATAAGAACCGTTGAAGTATATTTAACATCTGAGAAACACATTACACACAATCACTGCACATTACTACTATCAGTGACTGGGCAGTAGATCAAGAAGAAGCATAGGCCTCTTAGCATAATCTGCCCCAATATGGTGAGAGAGGCTTTCTGTTTATACAGTAGAAATTTGAATGATCAAGCTTGCATTTATACATTTAGACCAGTGGCCCCCAACTTTGGATTATTTATTTATTTATTTATTTATTTATTTATTTATTTATTTATTTACTGCCATATTAGTGCAATGCACTAACGGCAGAAAACACTACAAACATTGTAAATTATCACAACACGCCAAATAAATAAACAGGTTGTATCTGTCAAAAATTACCTAAATTTTGAATCATATAAAAATAATCATTGGTCATTCCTTTTTATAGCATTTGCAATCTCACCACTTGAAAGATCATGCTGGGAGAAGGCAGGCGGCCAATCTGAAAGCTCAAGCTTTAGGTGCCTTGGTGCCTAACATTGAATCCATCTGTGTACCATATTACCGTCTGGCTAACAGCAGATGGCAGCACTTGGGTGAGCTTCATTGTAAACTCTGGAATCAGTCCACTCAACAGGTGCTGTGGTTAACTCTGAAGTAGATCTGTCTCATTTCTCTGCCATACTCCGCCTACACAAGGCACCTAGCTTTTTCTGTATTTTGCCTATCACTATCCTTCTGGGATTCAGAATTCAACTCCAATTGAAGCAAAACAAGTTAAAAGAAGAATTCAACTCGTGTACAAGCCGAACATCCTGTTCAGACAAACGGCAAGCGTTATAGAGCTACTTTCATGTTATTCTTATAGTGGTGCAAATAGTACATGTTGCAAGGGACTTCCTCAGTGAAGGTCTTTGCTTTGAGCTCTCTCTCCACCATGCGTATCAGAGAAAAAGCTATGAATGCAGATGTGAACATGCTGCAGAGCTTACAGAAGCAGTAAAATCTCCTGATGCAATAATCATAATTAATAATACTAATAATAACAGGTGTGTTTAATGTGCTTGAGCATGATTTGTGGCATGCAGAATGACTCAGGCATGCACAAGGCATTGCAGGCAGAAATAAAAAGACAAGGTGACTGAGCTTTCAATTGCACATCTGGGCATGATTTGAAGAGGCAATTTACCGACATCATAAATGACGGCTTTTTAGAGCAACTTGTGTTGGCGCCTGCCAGAGAGGAAGTCACTCTTGATTTAGGGCACTATTGAACAGTACTTACTCTTCCTGTAGACCTACCAGTGTCCCTTATGGTAGAGGAGAGAGAGGGACACAGAATGAATAGATGGAACTTTGGGCTGATTAGAAGGCTTTTGTAACAAACCGCAGTGATGAACAATTGAAAGCAGGATCCTACATGAGGTGTGCACAATCATCCACATTCGCCTCTAGTAACTTATATCACAGTGTCTCGATGGCCTTGTAAGCCCCTTCCATCTCTATGGTTCTATGGTTCTTTGAATTTATTACAGAACACCCCCCCGCCCCTCACGGGGGTTAGGGACCCACCTGACCCTCAATGACTAATAATTGGTGATATGCGGATGCAGGTTGGGTGGGGCCTGGGGGGCGGTGCACAAAGTTTTAAATGCCTTAAATGCCTTGGTGCTGGAGTGGGGGAGAAAAACATGTTTCCCCACCCCAGCGCCAATGAGCTGGAGCCCGGGCGTGGGGAAGGGGAGGAGGTTTAAAACGCCCAGGCTTTTAAAACCTTTTTCCCCCCTTCCCCAAGCCCCAGGCTTCAGCAGACTGTCGCTGGGGTAGGGAAATTAAGGTTTTACTGTATTCTATTTTCTCTTGTTTAGTTTCCAAAACCAGCAGATGCTATTTGTTTAGAGCAGTGGTGGAGAACCTTCAACCCTCCAGATGTTTTGGATCACAACTGCTTGAATTCCAAGCTTATACTGCCAGTGATAAAGAACTGTGGAAGTTATGGTCCAGAACATCTTGGGGTGTCTGTGAAGGTTTGCCACCTACTCCTGGTTTAGAGGTTACAGTGAGAGGGGGGGGGAAAAATGTCTCATTGCCAGCACAGGCATGTCCAGTGGGGACACAAGAGAGAGGCGTCTGTGTGTCTGCTCCCAGATTATGGAATGCTTGAGAGATCAGGTTGACCCCTCCCTTTTATCCCTCTACTGACAGCTAAAGGCACACTTTTCAAGCCGACTTTTAACAATTGTGGCTTTTAAAGTACATGCCATTAATGCTTTCCATGCTTTTGTTCATTCAATGTATTTTAGTCACTATTTGATTGTTTTAATGTATAATTTATTGGTTTTTCGATTATTTTTAACACTGGGAGCAGCCTTGACTCCCCTTATCTGCAGAAAGTTAGCCTATGAAACAAACAAACAAACAAACAAACAAACAAACAAACAAACAAGCAAACACATGTTCTTGCTCTTAAATGTGCATCTGTTAATCCCAAGGAAAGCAAATCTATTGAAAAATTTTACTAAGTTGAATTACTGAAGTTTTGTTGGTTCACCAAGTCTGCTTTATATGGAACTAATCATTGGACTTAATTCTTTGATTGTAAAGTGTTTTTATGGTTCCCCTCATCTATATAGATAATCATGCATTATCTAATTAGGTTGTTAGGATGATTACTTAGTTAATGCATGCACTTTAAATATTCTAAAATGCATTACACTCTCATTATTATAGAACTGATAATAGATATTGGGACACCCAATGTGTTATAGCAGTTACAGTGATGATCTAAGACTCAGGAGGCTCGGGTTTGAATCACCACGTAGACATGGAAACTCACTGAGTGTGTAGAACCTGGTATCTTGGAATCCCTATGAGGTTACTCTAAGATGGTTCCAACACGATGGCACTTAACAACAACAGCGATAGACATTTCAGATGTAAAGTATACTTGCACACATTCTCATCTTCAATGAAAGGAAGTGCCTTAACACAGCAGGAAACCCCTCAAAAGAACTATCAGCTGCTTAAATGTCTTGATTGTTTGCCCTCTGTACAATAACAAAATTATTGTTAGCAGTAGCATTAACAAAAGACTTGTATTTTTGAGCAAAAATCTTTGCATTTTTATACAAGATGCAAGGGTTCAAATGGATTCTGGATATTTTTCATGAAAAATATCCTAAAATACAAGGCAGAAATGCATAAAATCCCTTTTTATTTGTGTTCCTGTACTAAGTAAGCGAGCTGCCTAGATGCCCTAAGCACATCCTATCTCGCTTGATTTTGGAAGCTAAGCAGGGTCAGCCACGACTAAAGAGTCGGTCACGACTATAATGACACAACACACACACACACACACACACACACACACAAAGTAAGCAGTGGATTGGACTCACTAACTGTATAGGCCTATTCCAACTTCATGATTCTATGGTTGTGCCCAGCAAGGAGAAAAATGTAAGAAATTAGACATTCTTGGCATAGTTATTAGCGCTCAAAGTGCAACGTCAAAAAGTTAGATATGTATAGCAATACACAGTTAGTTTCACAGACTGGAAGTCTGTGACATATGAGTGATACAGAACTTGCTAGTAAACAAAAGATAGCTATTGGCAATGAGACTATTTTTCATGGAAGGCATCCTAGACTACAGAGCAGAATAGATAGTTTCCACTGCCTTCTTTCCCAATATCTTCTGTCTTGGCCTCTGCCCTTCCATGCAAGTTCATTGGTTCTCAGTAACCTCTGTTTCCCTCTTTCACTCCCATCCAATTATTTTTGTGAATGAAGAATTGAACTAGCACTTAGGGCTCCTGGGTTCTTTTACAGCAGTTCTGCCACGAAATCATTGCATAACCTCTGTCTTCACTCAATACTCTCTTTGGCTCATTTTCATCACAGAGGCTAAAAAGAGAAGAGAAAATGTATTCCATTTCAAAGGATAATTTGCTATTACAAATTCAGTTGAGATGGTTGGTTGCAACAGGTGCTATATTTTCAACTTGTTTTCATTCTTACATTAAGAAAGAAACCACTAATAAAGATCTTGGGAGCTAAAAAAAAATCTGGAAGGTTTCTTTTGCATGCCAAATGAAAAGTGAAAAACAAAACTACCGGTAAACATTTAATTAGCCAATGGCAGTAAACAATGTTAACGATTTATACAACATATGGAAAAATACTGTTATCAAGCAGGTGTGCATTTTCATGGAGGAAGCGTTAGTTCTGCTCCAGAACTTTAAATATTTGCATCTTCTATTTAAAAATGGAACATATTAGAAATAAGTAATTTGGTTATATAAAACAACCTAGACTGTATCATTATCTACCAGCTAGATTGCCAGCACATTACTAATGATACTGTTTTTTAAAAATTGTTTTTCAATTGCTACCCTTATAATCTTCTGTTTAGCAGAGGGGGAGTTCAGCCTGACCACTCCTAGGCAGCTTAGTGCAGTGGTGGTGAACATTTGGCACTCCAGATGTTTTGGACCACAACTCCCAGATTTCTGAGCCTAATTTACCAATGGCAAAGGACTGTGGAAGTTGTGATCCAAAGCATCTGGAGTGCTGGAGGTTTGCCACCACTCGTTAGTGACATATCATGATTGGAAGGGCTCCTTTTGTGGGCTGCTGTATTACTGCCTTCGTCGCCAGTATTATTTATTTATTTATTTATTTATTTATTTATTTATTTATTTAACTTATATGCCGCCCACTACCCAAGGTCTCTGGGCGGCTTACAATCCAAAGAATAAAACAATTTAGAATAGTTAAGAGTAAAATATCAATAAATCATCAATAAAAACCTTACACTAAAATCATTATTCTAAAATTGTCATCAGTGGACCCACAATCTATATTATATCAATTAAAAACCTTCTGGAACAGGAAGGTTTTTACCTGGCACCGGAATGTAATCAGTGTTGGCGCCAGGCGGATCTCGATCGGGAAGGCATTCCATAGCTTGGGAGCAGCTGCCGAGAAGACCCTGTGTCTACAGGCCATCCCTCTCACCTCATTGAGGGATGGCTCTTTCAAAAGGGCCCCCTGGCTAGATCTTAATTGCCGGGTAGGTTCGTATGGAAGGAGGCGATCCTTCAGGTATCTATGTCGTGAGTCCAGACACAACAGCAAGCTCCGGTAGTCTTCTTTATTCCACAAATGACATACATAACACAACACACACTTTCCATAAATACCCATACCTCCACCCCCCCCAATTAACCCCACTAGGCATTACCTCATTACAAGGTCCACCTGTCTTCAGCTGCTCTATGACTCTCTCTTAAAATAACCTATACACTATACACTACACCTTCCACTCTTTTCCTCCAGGAGAAAGACCCCACAAACTAGACTGTATAATTATCTACCAGCTAGATTGCCAGCACATTACTAATGATTAGAGATGGGCACGAAATGAACAATTTTTCGTTTTCATTTTCGTTTTTCGTTTCATTACGTAATGAAACAACAAATGAATTTTGTCTGAAATGTAACAAAACGAACAGAAACAACGGAAATTTTGTCGTGCGTTTTGTTTCCGTTACTGCAATATGAGTGAATTGCTTAAAATCCTTAAAAATAACAAAAATTTGAAATAAATAGTAACAAAATGGTAACAAACGAACAAAAATGAAAATGATTTTTTTCAAAAATTCACAAAAAATGGAAATGAACCAAAATGGACCCTCCAAACGACAAATGACAAACGAAATGCAATTTTTTTGATTCATGCCCATCTCTACTAATGATACTGGACTGAAGCTGGTTACTAATCTCAGAATGAACTCTTCACATCTGTTACGAATAGTGAGTGAACAGATATGTAAATCCCATTTATGCATTAGGTCTACTCTGGTCAGGGCTACCAATTAGATTCAAGACATTGTTCTTTCTTCTCTCAATTTGAAATTATAAGTGGGATCAGAACACTGGTTATCTTTCATTTATGGAAGCAGGGGTGGGTAAGGAAACCAGTGGACAAGTAATGGAGGTACAGTGGTACTTTGTATAAATGAATTAATTTGTTCCAAATGAAATCATGTTAAGCAAATTTTCCCTTATACAATTTTCCCATAGAAATGCATTGCAAACAGAGTAATCCCTAATCACGACCATTTTTATTTTGTACGGATTCGCCCCCATAGATGATTCTGTTAAGCAAATTTCCCCTATCTCAGGATGTTTTTATGTTGTACAGATTTTATGTTATACAAACCATTTGTTATACAAGGGTCCACTGTATATAAAATAATAAAGGACACAGTTACCGCAATTGTATTCCCTTTCCGGAATGCCCCACTGTGCAAATAGTTGGACTTTTTCAGAGCTTGTGCATGCTGTACTGTATTTAGTACATGATGACCCTCATATCCATAGGGACTGCTTTCAGGCCTCTGCAGAAGATCTTGAAAAATGCGGATTATAGCAATTTAAAAAAGCCCAACAAGAAAAAATTTATCAATGGTTTCTGGCTTCCTCTAGTGGTCAGTTTTGATAACTTCATCTTTAGAAATTTATATTTCTACGATTTAAATTTTTTTAAATATATTTCAGGTTGTGGATAAGTGAATCAGTGAGTACCAATCCCATAGATAAGGAGGTCTTACTATAATTCCTTGTACAAACACAAGCCCACTGAAAGCAACAGGTGCATTTGTTATATTACCAGTTTAGTCAGTTGGTTTGTGACCTTAATTAATTAATTAATTAATTTTGAATACTTTTACCCCACCTTTCTCCTTGGAAAAAGACCTAAGGTGGCTTACAATAATGAGGGACAATATACAACCTAGAACATTTAAGACATATTCAAGTTAAGAACAGTAATTACAAGAGGCATCTTAGAACATTAAAAGGTAACAAAAAAGCTACAAAGAGCACACAAAAAGAAAAAAAATCCATTATGTGGTGTAGAAAGTAGCATGGAAAACACTGTTGTTCTTATGAAATCAGTCAATGTAATCATCCATGGTAATCCATATAAAAGTCACATATTAGGTATTCCCTCATTCAGGGAAAGCTTGCCTGAAGAGGAAAGAAAGACAGCAGAGATGGGGCAGTCCTGGCCTCCAGTGGGAGGGAGTTCCAAAATCTGGGAGCAGCAACAGAGAAGGCCGTTTCATGTGTTCTTATGAGACATACCTGTGAAGATGGTGGAATGGAGAGATGATGACTTTAGCACCTGAGATTCAGTCTTTGAGGTAGCTTGGACCCAGGCCATTTTGTGCTTTGTATGTTAAGGTCAGCAATTTGAATTGTGCCTGATAGCTGATTGGCAGCCAGTGGAGCTGCTTTAGTAGGGATGTAATGTGATCTCTGTAACCTGCCCCAGTCAGCAATCTGGCCGCTGCATTTTGGACCCCTTGAAGTTTCCTGAGACTTTCCATTGGTAGCCCCATATAGAGTGCATTACTATAGTCCAGCTGGGAGATCATTAGGGCATGTGTCCCCATGGACAGAGCATGTTTCTCAAGAAACGGGCTTGACGGACATATTGTTTTAATTGTACAAATGCACTCCTGGCCGCAGCTGTGACCTGGGCATCTAGGCTCAAGGATGAATCCAGGAGCACCCTCAAGCTATGCACTTGTTTTTTCAAGGGGGGGGGGGGGGTTAATCCCATCCAGTATAGATTGCATCCCTATCCCTTGATCTCCCTCTCGACTGACCAGAAGCAGCTCTATCTTGTCTGCGTTTAGTTTCAGCTTGTTCTTCCTCATCCAGTTTATAGAAATCATGTATAGAAATTGGAGCTACAAGGCATGCAGGCCGTTGTTTGTGCCCCATTGCTTATGGGAAGAAACAAGCCTATCTGTGTGATTAGGCAATGAGCAAACACTTCAACAGAAACTCGGATTTATCTGGACTAAAGATGTATGGTTAAATAGGCTGCAGCTGTAAAAAGTAGATATACCAAAGCAAGGATTTATTTATTTATTTTGAATATTTTTACCCCGCCTTTCTCCTTGGAAAAGGACCCAAGGCAGCTTACAATAATGAGGGACTATTTTATGGGAGCTGTAATCCACAAAGGAAATGCCAAACTCTTATTTTATGCCCGTTACTGCTGTTGCTGCTTAGACAACAGATGGCATGACTCATGGCATCCCATCTATGTAGCTCTATAATTCCATAGGTGTTTGAGTCTTTGATACCAGTCTTAATAGAAACATTAAGTTATGGTCTTTTCCCCATAGGTTTCTAGGAGTTTGGGTAAGTGCTACATGGAAGAAAGATACAGTTGCCAAAAATAATAGAAAAAAAAAGAAGAGAAAGTGAATGGGAGATAGAAATTATCAGAAGTATAAATGTATACCCCTCCTTTTCTCCTCTCCTTTTTCACAGACCTGCTATCATTTTTCACAGAACCCCAGTTTTGAAAACATTTGAAATGTCATACATTTGTTCTTTCTCTTGCGGTCTCTCTTTTGAGGATCTATTTTTAGCTACAGCAGCAGCCACTGGTGCAAAATTAAAACAAAGTGAACTGTTTTGTCTTCCTTTCTTACATATCCATCTGTTTCTAGCTCTCTTTCTCTCTGAAAGAGGCAAAGGGAGTTAATCATTTCTCCCAAAGCTAGTTTCTCCCGTATGTCAGAACAATATATCCTATGGTATAGATGAACAATGAATTGCGCAGCCATCTTATCTTAGTGGCATTCAGAAAATGAGCTTCAAGGAGTGTCCCTTTCCATATGATTTTCAGTCCAGCTGCAAGTGCCACATTCTCCTACACTGCCCAGTTAAACATTATCAAAAAGAGGACATTATATAACCAAAAAGGAGGGCACAGGAGAGTGTCAATTGGAACATATATGCATAGGTGAATAGTTGGAAATAATGTTCATAATTTAAATGGAATTATAAGACTTATTAGCTGAACAAGGATGACTAGGGCCAGGTGATCCATACAATATGCTTGCTAGTTTTGATTTCCAGGTACTTAACTGTGAATGAGCCACTTTGAAGGGCACGCATATTACCTTTTTAGATGCTTTATCTTGAATTCAGTTTAGAGCTTGACAGCCCTTCAAATAGATGGTATCTTCAAAAAGAGAAGTATCTTCTGGCAGCCCTACAGAAGCCCTGAAACAGGGGAGAGATGGCCATTTTAGGGCTTCATCTCAAATATATTAATAGTAAACCATGAAAACCTCCTTCAAGGGTTTCTGGGTTTCTACTCTGCTATCTATATTCCATGATACTTCCCTCAAAATCTATGGAAGTAAAAGTCAAAACTATGATGAGGACCACCAGTTTGTACCATCATTTTCATCCTCATCATCAACAGCAATCTCTAGACATCAGATATTCAAGTAATTAAAAGTTCCCAGGAGACTAAGAGATAGCCACTATACAGTATTTCCTAATGGTCTGTGCTGTTGTTGAGATAGATCAGGCATGTCCAAACTTTGGCCCTCCAGATGTTTTGGACCACAACTCTCACAGTCCTTTGCCATTGACAATACAGGCTTGGAATTCTGGGAGTTGTGATCCAAAACATCAGGAGGGCCAAAGTTTAGACATGCCTGAGATAGATTCTTGATCCCAAACAATCTTTCAGCGATCCATAGACCTATAAGATTTATACCAAAATGAGTCAATGGCTAACCAGAGCCTTGAAACTGGCCAGGATTTGTGATCAATCATCCAAGAGATAGCTAGAGTTAAGTTAGTTGTCCTGTGTCAGGCCCTGTGTTTTGTGGATAAGGCTACTTGAAGACCAAGGAGATTTGAAGTTTGGAAGAAGATCCTGTAGAGTTGTAGAAACACTTGGTTTCCTCCACTGATGAGTATCCCAGATGTACTCTGCCATTTTGTAATTTGTCTAATGAATCAATACTCAGTCCTTACAGAAAACATCTCAGGAGCATAACTCATTAAGCTTTAGTACTATTTAAGAAAAAGACCTTACATGCACGAGACCAACAAGAACTGATATTGACTCTGCTGGACATTTTTATGTTTATTTATATCACAATAAAGCCTCTTGACTAGCCTTATCAATCAAGAAAAGTTTTGGACTGGAAATGACTTTGCCTTGAGTCTCAGGAAAGAAGGTGCATGAGAAATCATGAAATGAATTGTCTCATTTGATACAGTCTAATTGAAACAACCACAGATGAAAATTTATGGCTGTGAGAACAAATGACTCTGGTAATGCCAGTACAGGAAATGCAAACATTTAGCTCAGGCAAGGTGTCAGTGTTCTAGAAAACAGGTGTGATGGGATGGCTAAAGTTAAAACTGAATTCATAGGTTCTGGGTGTGGAACGTTGCTGATTCACAGAGCTGAGGGGCCTTAAGTCAATTACTGTGTGTTGTGTCATTATAGTCATGACTGACTCTTTGTGACTCCATGTCCATGGAGTTTTAGGTCAATTACTACTGTTGCCTTAATCTACATACCAGTAAATGTATTTCAGTCTTTCACCCTCCTGATATTTTGGAATTAATCTCCCAGAGTTCCTGATTACTAGCCATGCTGACTAGGGATTCTGGGAGCTGAAGCTCACTTTATCTGAGGCATCAAATGCTGAAATGAAGAGGCCACATTGTAGACCTCTTTTGTAGACAAAACATTGTGACCTAATTCATGTGCTGGTTTTCTTGCATCTCGGAGCAAAGGAAGGACACAAATGTGATGATAAATTATGCACGAAGGCAGACCATTGCTTTCCCCCCCAAATGAAGACAGTGTTATCGGAACTTTGTAACTCCATTAACTATGTTTATATAAGACTGTTTATATAAGTTCCCTATGCAAACAGAAGTCCAGCATCTCTGAAGGGAACCATGGTTGCACTCCATTGTGCAAAGGACTGAACCTGGTAGCTTTTCCATGCACCAGTGTATGTCTGAGAAATAGGAAGTGAGGAATGTTAAAGCTTCATGAAAAAAACTTCCCTCTAGCTGAGAACAACACACACTGATCTCTTTTCTCCCATCAGGGTCTTTGTAATTGGCACAAAATGTCTACAATGTCACATATCAAGAATATAAAGCCTGGCAGGTTGATTTTTTTTTTTAAAAAGCTAACAAACCAAAGTGCTTCAGATTCTTGAACAAAGATGTAGTTCCTCTAATTGTGACCAATTGTAGCAGGTTGCCCATGCAAACAGTGGAATATTGTTACATGAAAATGACCGGTTTTGCACCCAACATCATTTTTGATTAATGGGTGAACTCAACCAAGGACATCAGGAAATTCATTTCCATCCACATGGGCAAGGAGATAAGTGTGTGTGTGTGTGTGAGAGAGAGAGAGAGAGAGCATGCGTGCATGTGCATGTGCGTGTGCGCGTGTGCACGCATGCACACATGCACGCATGCACACACACGCACACGCAAACACACCTGTCTGGCAACTGCTGTTGATACGCTTGGTACATACTGATGATGACTTTTGCTATCAGTGCCATCTGCTTTCTGCATTGCCCCAGTCAGCAATTCTGTCTACTGTTCATGCCATCTACTGTTCATGCCATTCATTTGTGGGTGGCTATATTTGGTTTGCACACCTTGATTAACAGGTGGTCTTGAGCTGCCATTGCCTACCAGTTGCTATTGAGGCCAGCATAATGTGCTTCTTAATATTCTAGGAAAGCAGCAACCATTTCCTCCTCTTTTTTTTCTCTCTCTCTCTCTTCCTTGCAGATTTCACACCTCAGGCTTCTCTTACCTAGGAGTAGGCTAATAACGGTAGTTGTTCACGTAAAGAGACAGCAGGCTGGCATGTCTCACAGGGGGGGGGGGCTCTGAGATTAAGCAATAATGCCAGAGCTTTAAAGTAGTTAAAGATATTTGATAACTAATTGGTTGGGAAATCAATTTATTTTAATTACACCAGTTAAATAAAGCAGAGAGATAAAAGGACTTTGAATTTCTGTGGTGCTAAACCACTGTCAAGGGGGAAAGTGAGTGTGCGAAAACCCATTATATCACTGCTTTTAGACCGCCAGGGGCTTTAACGTTGCTGAGAAGGCTTCTCATGCATGTAGCTGTTCTCTCTCTCTCTTTTTTTTTTCCTTTTTCATTTTAACCTCCCTGAGGTCATAGCGGAATGGATTAGAAATGCAAAGAGATTAATATGTTCTGTAGCCTGTTGTAAACAATCCAAGGAAAATATAGGGAGGTGAGATTATCGCAGCCTCATAATTCACATTTAGCCAGGGATACCCCATTCTTTTCTCCCTCCTCGCTCCTTCCGCATTTCTTTTAAATATAGACTCTAATCCTATGGCTCCTGGGAGGGAGTCTCAGAGGCCAGAAAAATAACACAACTGACTGGACTAGCAATGGGATCATTCTGGCTGATGGAAGATGATATCTACTGCACCTTTGGTATGACAGGCATGTGGCTCACATCTTTCTCTCCAATAGCTTATTTCTACCTTCAAGCGTTTGTCACCTGTGTTGACTCTTTCTACCAAAGCAGAGGAAGCAGTTGTTCTGTCACTATGAATCCTGCCTCCCCCATTAACCACTGCCATTGCTGAACCACTCTGATGCTCTATTCAGCGATACACCATGTGCAACCTCATATGTTGAGGTGAACGTATTAACCTCGTTCCATCCATTGTAACTTACAACAACTGATAATAACCGTCTGAAGAGGGGAGGTTAGATACCCTCTCTCCACGAAGCAGCTTCAGTTTTTTAGCTCTCCTTCAGACAAGCCATCTACCTTCTTTCTCCAGAAGGTCACGTTTACATGTTGGAAATCTGTGGTGGAAATGGAATGACTAACCATTTCCCTCAATGTGGAATGATCCACACCCTTAAGTAACATTGGAGTAAAGCTTGTATGTAGGTGGGTGCCATCAAGCTGATTCTGAATTACGGCAACCACTTCCAGGGTTTTCTAGGTAAATGAAAACAAAAACTCAAAAGCGATGTACTGTTCCCTTCTTCTAGGGCAGTGGTGGGGAACCTTCAGTACTCCAGATGTTTTGGACCACAACTCCCACAGCCCTTTGCCATTGGCAATACAAGCTTGGAATCCTGGGAGTTGTGGTCCAAAACATCTGGAGTGCCAAAGGTTCGCCACCACTGTTCTAGGGCATCCTGGAATTCTGCAGGCATAATAAAATTTGATATATACCGTGTTTCCCCGAAAATAAGACACTGTCTTATATTTATTTTTTCTCATGAAGACACACTAGGGCTTATTTTCAAGGGATGTCTAACTTTTATTAATGTCAGTCCTGCACACAACCATAGCCATTTTATTAATGTCAGCCCTGCACACAACCATAGCCACGCCTATCACTAGGTTTTATTATCAGGGTAGGGCTTATATTTAACAAATGCTTAGAAATCCTGCTAGGGCTTATTTTTGGGGGAGGTCTTATTTTCAGGGAAGCAAGGTAATACGGGCCTGCTCTTTATTAGTTTAGCATCAAGGCCTCATATGAGAAAAAGGCACCACCCACATTCTGCTCTGAGGGATCAATTGATCTTCCCAGTTCTTTACTTCCCTTCTGCACAACATCAGTTATCTATCAGCTCCTGACTTTCATGCTGAGAATGGGAGAGGGGAGCCCCCACTCCCCATCAGGAAAAATGTTTCCATCAAACAAAGCCTGCCATTTCTTTCTCTCTCTCTCTCTCTCTCTCTCCTGCTTATTTATTTATAACTGCATCTGCCTTTGGAAAGGCTCATTGTGGGTGCAGGGATGAAGGTGAGTTCAGATCAAAGCTCCCACGAGGCCTCGTTCCCAGCACCCTGTCTCCCTGCCTCCTTTCCTGCCTCGAGCCCACCGTGGACAGAAGTGACACGTCCATGACATGTAGAAAACTCAAAAAAGATGTTGTAAAGGGAAGAAAAACTTTCCCCTTCTCTACTAATAGGCAGAGAGTTACTTGCTTTACACCCTTCCTTGCAACAAAATATTAATGAATACGAAAACTCCAAATTCCTCCGGTTATCTAGCTAGCTAGGTATGGGAAGGCAGGCAGAGAGACAGACGGAGCTTTGTGGAAATGTATTGGAGAGGCTGCAGAGAGACGTGTGATTTATATATTTCCATGAAAGCATGGAAAGTTTATATAGACCAGGGCTGTTCAACTTTGAACAGGCCAAGGTCTACTCTTTCCAGCCCAAAGTGCCTGAGGGCTACTACACTAAAACTTCTACTTACAAATGTTATCTGTTCCAAGCACATGCTCATAACAAAACTTTTGTAAGCAGAGCAGTGGTTTCCGATAGAAATGCAATGCATTGAAAACCAATTAATCCGTTCTAGAGGAAACAGATTTCAATGTGCCGTGGCCCTTGAACTGCCCCGCTCGGCTGAGAGAGCGGGCTGGCAGACCCAGAACTTTGCTGCGGCAGTGATGGTCCTTGGGATGGGGGAGGGAGGGGTGGAGAACTTATCCCCTCACTTTTTTTATTGATGGCCGGCGGGCTACTTTTGAACCCTTCTTGGGCTACCATTAGCCCACAGTCTACCTGTTGGGCAGGCCTGATATAGACAAACAGTCAATTTTTTTCCATGTCCTGTGTATAAAAGCTTCATTGCAAGGTCTGCATTCCTTTGAGAAAGCATAGCGAGTCGCCGGGTGCAATCTCCAAAGGAACTCTTTGCTTATGGACAAAGCATTGAGTGGCATTGCACTGTGGTTTTTGGTGAGTGCTTGCTTTTATTCCATATGAATGTGTTCAACTATTGGCATCGACACACATGGCTAATTCATCAGCTAATCCATGTACATGTAGCAGGGCAGCTGCAGGAAGGGAGGAAGTGTGCTTGAAGGTGTCTTGAGAAACAGATGCCTGAGTGAAGGATGAAGACAGATCACCATGAAGAGAATACTTGAAGGAAGTGCCAAGAGGAAATGGAACTCGGGTAAAACCTTTCAGGGGCAGCAGGAAAAAGAAAAGTGATGTGATGTAGTAAGTGACAGAACATTCCAGAGGTTTATGGAGGATTAGAGAATGAATATGGCGGTCACAAAGGGGTAGATACTAGAGTTGAATTTCACATGTTAACTGGACCTAGCACAAGTTTTTAATGGATTTGAATATCACTAGTATATTCTTTTGAGTATTTATTCTGTATAGAGTTTGCAATATTGGATAGTTCTCCCTTCCATGAATAGAACAGAGGAAGAAATTTACCAGGACACCCAGGTGTAGTAGTGGCTAGCGTGATGGACTAGGGTTCAGGAGACCGGGCTTCACATTTCCACCCAGGCATGGAAACATACTGGGGGTCTGGAAGTGACAAAACCATTCCTTAAATATTCCCTCCTTGAAAGCCCTGTTAGGGTTGCTATCGGTATTCTTGACTGCACATAACATCAAGTGTTTCCCTACCCTGATAAAGAGTTTGGGTGAGGCACCCCACTGCTACAGTTTAGAAACTTTAGGAAAGCCACACATACTGCTTTACAGAGAACAATGCTGACTGAAGCTGCTCACTGTTTGAAGACAGATCTAATGCATGTCCATTTTACAGCTAACAAATTGTAGAAAGAGCAGGAAGCAGCTGAAGAATTATCCATTTCCAGAGTCAACAGAATATGCAGACAGACACACCACTCAGCTGGTCATAGTTTTCTCCACTATACAGTAGGTGTGTGTGTGTGTGTGTGTGTGTGTGTGTGTGTGTGTGTGTGTGTGTGTGTGTGTGTGTGTGTGTGTGTGTGTGTGTGTGTGTGTGAGAGAGAGAGAGAGAGAGGGGGGGGCCTGGTAGCTTGATGGGTAGTATATAAATCTAATTAATAAATAAAATTATATATTGCAAGGCTGTATGTACTTACTGAAATTTCAGTTATTTTATTTTATACATCTATCTAAACCAACATTTGAAAATATTAGGCAAAGTTGTGCCTCTTTTTCCAGCTTTGTTTTGGTAACACATTTCATCCTTTTTTTTAGCAACAGGGAAGTGGCTATCCTATTCATGACATAATTTCATAGCCACATCAGGGAAAGTTCTCCTACTGTTTGATTTACTTCTAGGGTTAGTTCAAGGCCATGTATCAAGAAGGAGGCTGCTCCGTTCGATGTAGAAAACTCTTTCAACTACATACTTCTAAGACATCTTGCTACCAGAGAGAAAGCAGCAGATAGCATACGTCATCCTGAGGAGGAGAAGGAGTAAAAATGTAAAAGTAAAAATTATGACAATGATAATAATTCATAAATTAAAAATAAAGTAAATTATTATGTACAAAGCAATGCATTAAATAAATAACATGATGCTTTCCCTTTCATGGCTTACAAAATCAGCTGCTTGACGGAACCTTCTCACTCTGCCTAAAAGTCTTGTCCTGTCATGGCTTATCTTCTCTTTCCAAATCATTCCAGTTTGTTTACATGATCTCTAAAGTATCATTTTCTGCATATTTTCTTCATTTCCTTATTGGCTTTTTTGGCTATTATGACCATGGTGCCGTTATATGATTCTGTATCGATTCCTACATATAGTGGTGCATCTGCTTATGAATTTAATCCATTCTGTATGCATGCTCTTAAGTCGAACAACTCTTAAGTAGAGGAGCCCTATCTAAAAAATAAGTAAAAATTAAAAAAATTAAAAAACATTCGTAAGTAGAGCAGAGCACATTTAAAATGTGTCAGGCTGCAGTTAAAACGCCAACTGTTTTGTGCTCTTAAGTCGCGCTGCTCTTAAGTAGAGGTACCACTGTACAGCATTGCACAAGCTCTGAAAATGTCCAGCTATTCGCACAATGGAGCATTCTGGAAAGGGAATATAACTGCAGTAACTGTGTCCTTTATTATTTAAGTCGAGCTGCTCTTAAGTAGAGGTACCATTGTATACAGTATTTAACACTCATATTAAGCCCCACATGCTTCCCTTGCTCTTACATGGTGCTGGCTTAGTCACTCTTAAGTCTGGGCTGAGAGGGGCTTGGATCTGCCATAATGCAGCTCTTTCCCTTCGCTTCCCTGGCCTTCTTCTCTTCCGGCTATTCTTCCTCCCAACTGCCCTTACAGAGCAAGCTGTGCTTTTGTACATTCCACAACCATGGGTAAGTGTTAGAGTTTGGATTGCACTGCCTGTAAATATGCATGACATACAAGGCACTTTAAGTATGCACCTGGAGGCTATGTGAGACAAGAATCTATACCACATTGCATAACTACTTGTCCTTGTCCTGCAGTCATTGCTACCATGATACCTGGTGGAGTATTTCTTCTTAAGAGCTTCAGCCCATTCCACCTGTTCCTGCCAGGCTCCATTGCTGTGAGTGGCTACCATGAGGAAGGCCCAGAAAATGGTGATCAGAATCCAGGCCCTGGTGGTGTTTTCTGACAAATTTGGCTGATTCATCTGAATTCATCAATTTTTGTATTCATCATAAACAAAAGTCTCCCCAAAATACAAATTGATGAATGTTTAGCAAATTTAGATTTGTTAATTCTTGGGGCTATAAAAGGACCCAAAGGCACCTAGAGACACCAAATTTGGAGAGAAGGATAGTAGGATACCCTTACTCTCCTGTATAATCCCTCCAAATTTGGATTTCCCCACCCAGTTGCTAAAGAGCATTTTTCTACCTCCCCCCAATTAGTAAGTGCATAACTCAGATGTCTGAAATCTAGACTTCACCAAACTTGGAAGGACTCCAGAGAAAGGTTGGGAACAGTCTCCCTGCAAGTTTGGTGTCCCTAGGTGCCTGTGGGCACTTTCCTGGGGGTACTGTTTGGCAGTGTGAAGCTCAAACATCTGAACCCCCGTCCTCAACCAAACTTTCAGGGGTTGTAGTGGATAAGAGGAAGCCTCTCTGGAAATTCAGTGCGTCTAGAGACTCAAGTGTCATTTTAGACCATTTTAAACAGGAGATGACTCAATTTCTATATGAGGTATAATTTTTAAACAGGAGACTAATCAAACTCACAACAGCTATCAATGTCTTGAGTCTTCGATTCATCATTGGAAATTTGCCAATTTGTCAGCCCCACCGAATCACAACTCACAAAGAATCACCAGGTTTTATATATATATATATATATATATATATATATATATATATATATATATATATATGCATGTTAGGGTGGATTCGGGTTTCTTCCCGTGTAGAAATCTGGTTGTTTTGGCGACGTTTCGACGAGGTCTCACTCGTCATCTTCAGGCTGGTGTTCTGGCTTCTTTCTTCTTGAAGCAAAGCGTGATCTCAGTTGAAGTCCTTCTATAAATACTGCTGGGGGGGTGTGGTTTGCTTGCTCTGTTGCTGATTGTAGGTTCGTTTGTTCTTTTGTGATCTGCTGTGTGGCTGAGGCGATCGTTAAGGGCTTAACTGCTGGTGGGTTAGATGGCTGTTTAGAGACATCATGTGTGGGTGAGGTGCTGGATGTGTGTCTATTAGCCTTTTGTTTCTTAACGACCTTGGTGATGGGTGTTCTGGCAGTATCCTGGGCTTTGGTGGAGTGGGGTCCTGTGTCTTGTGAATTCATTTTGGTCTGGCTGCGTGTCTGTGGTCTCCCAATGTTTTTTTGGCGTGTGTAAGTGTGCTCCATGTGGTGGCTGGAGTGGGGAGTAGCGGTAGATGGTGCAGTCGTGGTTTTGTTATTGGATGGTGGTTTCGTTTCATCTGTGGGAAGGGTCTGGGTTTGTGTTTGGTGTGGATGGAAGGTGGTGGCATCTTGTGTCCTTTTGGACCTGGTGTCAGTCTTTGTGACAGAGGCTCGTCTGTTGACCAGGGCTAGTTTCCAGATGTCAGGCAAGCGGGAGGTGTCATCACGTTTATTCATGTTGTTTGGGTGTTTCTCTATTTCAATGGCTTCCATGATTATTCGACTGTTGAAGTGTTCAGTTTTGGAGATGAGTTTGGTTCTTTTAAAATCAATTTCATGACCTGTTGTTTTTATGTGCTGGAAGAGAGAGGAAGATTTTTCTTCTTTTTTGACTGCGTTCTTGTGTTCTGCGATGCGTGCGCTTATTCTCCTGTTTGTCTGTCCGATGTATGTGGCTGGGCAGACTTTGCATGGTATTTCGTAGACTCCTTGGTTTTCTAGCTCAATCTTGTCTTTGGGGTTTCTTAAAATGTTGGCTATTTTTTGTTCGGTGCAAAAGGCTGTCTTGATATTGTGTTTGTGGAGAATTTTGCTTATTTTGTCTGTGGTGCCTTTGATGTAAGGGAGGAGGGCAGTGCCGTTGTTCTCTTCTGTTTCTTGGTTCTTGGGGGGTGTTTCTTTTTGGATTAGTTTGGTGATGGTGTTTTTTTGGAATCCGTTCGCAATTAAAGCATTCGAGAGAGTGTGTAATTCAGTTTTTAGGTGGTCTTTGTCAGCGAGGCGTTTGGTTCTGGAGATGAGGGTTTTTGCTACGGAGTTGATCTGTGCAGGGTGGTGGTGTGATTGTGCATTTAAGTAGCGGTTTGTATGTGTTTTTTTCCGGTAGATGGTATGTCCTAAGGAGCCGTCGGGTTTTTTGTAGATTAGGACGTCCAGGAAGGGAAGTTGGTTGTTGGCTTCTATTTCCATAGTGAATTGTATTTTGGGGTGTAGGCTGTTGAGATGTGTGAGGAAGTTGTTCAGTTTGTCTTTCCCGTGTGGCCAGATAACAAAGGTGTCGTCAACATATCTGAGCCAGAGTTTGGGTTTATGTTCGGACTTCTGTAACGCGTTGGTTTCAAAGTGTTCCATATATAGGTTTGCGATGACCGGTGAGAGGGGTGATCCCATGGGTGCTCCTTCTATCTGTTTGTATCTTTGTCCATTGTGGATGAAGTATGTGTTGGTTAGGCAGTGGTTGGTCAGATCTAGGATGTGCTTGGGGGGGTTGTATTTGTTGTGGATAGCTGTCAAGGCTTCTTGAATGGGCACTTGTGTGAAGAGCGAAACAACGTCGAAGCTCACGAGTAGGTCATTGGGTTGTAGGTCTTGTTTCTTTATAATTTCTATGAAGTGGAACGAGTTTTGTACGTATGAAGAGATGGATTCTGCATAGGGCTGGAGTTGTTTGGCAAGAAATTTGGCGAGGTTTTGTAGGGGTGAGCCTATGGAGCTGACTATGGGTCTGAGAGGTGTTCCTTCTTTGTGAATCTTGGGGAGGCCGTAGAGCTTGGGGCATCTGGAAGATTTCTCTCTGGGGATGATGCTTGGCTTGATTTCTTCACTTAAGGGTGAGGCTTTTATTTTGGCTTTGGTGGTTTTTTTCCAGGTAGGTGGTGGGGTCTGTGTTCAAAGGTATGTAAGCAGGGTCTTGTAGTAGGTTGGATAGTTTGGCTTGGTAGTCAGATGTGTTCATCACCACTGTGGCATTGCCTTTGTCTGCTGGGAGAATGATTATGTTGTTGTCTTTCTTCAGGTTGGTGAGGGCTTTTTGTTCTTCTTTGTGTAAATTGCTTCTGGGTGGTTTGCTGGAGCAGAGGATATTGGTGACTTCGAGTCTGATTTTGTTGGCTTCATCTGGGTTGATTTTGGTTAGGCTGGCTTCCACTCCGCATATGATGTTTTCAGTGGGGATGTGTCTGGGGGCGACTGCAAAGTTGAATCCTTTGGACAGGACTTTGGTCTCTGCGATGGTGAGTGTCCTGTCTGATATGTTGTGAACTGTTTGTTTCATGGGCTGCTGTGGGGGTTGGGCTTCTGGCGTTTTTCCAGTTTGTGGAGTTTGTTGGTGTGTATGTCTGTCTTGTGGGAGGTCTCTGTTTCAGCTCTCCAGGCGGCGAGTTGCTTGGATTTGTTCCAGAGTGTTGGGTGGATTTTGTTGCTGAGTCCGAAGAGCCACCATCTTATGTGACATTGCATTCCTACGCAACTGCCGAGATAAAAATGTGATCCCCACAAGCTTCCAACTGAAATTCCACTCAAAAACCCCATCCAGCGAAAGGATCCTGAAAAGAACAGAACTAGCCCTAATCAGAAACGAACTACACAAGAAAAGATACCTACTAGATCAAACCAACAGAGACCTACTCACTCTCCACCTCAAACTCAGCAACAAAATCCACCCAACACTCTGGAACAAATCCAAGCAACTCGCCGCCTGGAGAGCTGAAACAGAGACCTCCCACAAGACAGACATACACACCAACAAACTCCACAAACTGGAAAAACGCCAGAAGCCCAACCCCCCACAGCAGCCCATGAAACAAACAGTTCACAACATATCAGACAGGACACTCACCATCGCAGAGACCAAAGTCCTGTCCAAAGGATTCAACTTTGCAGTCGCCCCCAGACACATCCCCACTGAAAACATCATATGCGGAGTGGAAGCCAGCCTAACCAAAATCAACCCAGATGAAGCCAACAAAATCAGACTCGAAGTCACCAATATCCTCTGCTCCAGCAAACCACCCAGAAGCAATTTACACAAAGAAGAACAAAAAGCCCTCACCAACCTGAAGAAAGACAACAACATAATCATTCTCCCAGCAGACAAAGGCAATGCCACAGTGGTGATGAACACATCTGACTACCAAGCCAAACTATCCAACCTACTACAAGACCCTGCTTACATACCTTTGAACACAGACCCCACCACCTACCTGGAAAAAACCACCAAAGCCAAAATAAAAGCCTCACCCTTAAGTGAAGAAATCAAGCCAAGCATCATCCCCAGAGAGAAATCTTCCAGATGCCCCAAGCTCTACGGCCTCCCCAAGATTCACAAAGAAGGAACACCTCTCAGACCCATAGTCAGCTCCATAGGCTCACCCCTACAAAACCTCGCCAAATTTCTTGCCAAACAACTCCAGCCCTATGCAGAATCCATCTCTTCATACGTACAAAACTCGTTCCACTTCATAGAAATTATAAAGAAACAAGACCTACAACCCAATGACCTACTCGTGAGCTTCGACGTTGTTTCGCTCTTCACACAAGTGCCCATTCAAGAAGCCTTGACAGCTATCCACAACAAATACAACCCCCCCAAGCACATCCTAGATCTGACCAACCACTGCCTAACCAACACATACTTCATCCACAATGGACAAAGATACAAACAGATAGAAGGAGCACCCATGGGATCACCCCTCTCACCGGTCATCGCAAACCTATATATGGAACACTTTGAAACCAACGCGTTACAGAAGTCCGAACATAAACCCAAACTCTGGCTCAGATATGTTGACGACACCTTTGTTATCTGGCCACACGGGAAAGACAAACTGAACAACTTCCTCACACATCTCAACAGCCTACACCCCAAAATACAATTCACTATGGAAATAGAAGCCAACAACCAACTTCCCTTCCTGGACGTCCTAATCTACAAAAAACCCGACGGCTCCTTAGGACATACCATCTACCGGAAAAAAACACATACAAACCGCTACTTAAATGCACAATCACACCACCACCCTGCACAGATCAACTCCGTAGCAAAAACCCTCATCTCCAGAACCAAACGCCTCGCTGACAAAGACCACCTAAAAACTGAATTACACACTCTCTCGAATGCTTTAATTGCGAACGGATTCCAAAAAAACACCATCACCAAACTAATCCAAAAAGAAACACCCCCCAAGAACCAAGAAACAGAAGAGAACAACGGCACTGCCCTCCTCCCTTACATCAAAGGCACCACAGACAAAATAAGCAAAATTCTCCACAAACACAATATCAAGACAGCCTTTTGCACCGAACAAAAAATAGCCAACATTTTAAGAAACCCCAAAGACAAGATTGAGCTAGAAAACCAAGGAGTCTACGAAATACCATGCAAAGTCTGCCCAGCCACATACATCGGACAGACAAACAGGAGAATAAGCGCACGCATCGCAGAACACAAGAACGCAGTCAAAAAAGAAGAAAAATCTTCCTCTCTCTTCCAGCACATAAAAACAACAGGTCATGAAATTGATTTTAAAAGAACCAAACTCATCTCCAAAACTGAACACTTCAACAGTCGAATAATCATGGAAGCCATTGAAATAGAGAAACACCCAAACAACATGAATAAACGTGATGACACCTCCCGCTTGCCTGACATCTGGAAACTAGCCCTGGTCAACAGACGAGCCTCT
This sequence comes from Phrynocephalus guinanensis, assembly GCA_037367245.1. Taxonomy (NCBI): domain Eukaryota; kingdom Metazoa; phylum Chordata; class Lepidosauria; order Squamata; family Agamidae; genus Phrynocephalus; species Phrynocephalus guinanensis. The sequence continues at coordinate 103,329,491 of CM074736.1, read as the reverse complement.
GTCACAAAGACTGACACCAGGTCCAAAAGGACACAAGATGCCACCACCTTCCATCCACACCAAACACAAACCCAGACCCTTCCCACAGATGAAACGAAACCACCATCCAATAACAAAACCACGACTGCACCATCTACCGCTACTCCCCACTCCAGCCACCACATGGAGCACACTTACACACGCCAAAAAAACATTGGGAGACCACAGACACGCAGCCAGACCAAAATGAATTCACAAGACACAGGACCCCACTCCACCAAAGCCCAGGATACTGCCAGAACACCCATCACCAAGGTCGTTAAGAAACAAAAGGCTAATAGACACACATCCAGCACCTCACCCACACATGATGTCTCTAAACAGCCATCTAACCCACCAGCAGTTAAGCCCTTAACGATCGCCTCAGCCACACAGCAGATCACAAAAGAACAAACGAACCTACAATCAGCAACAGAGCAAGCAAACCACACCCCCCCAGCAGTATTTATAGAAGGACTTCAACTGAGATCACGCTTTGCTTCAAGAAGAAAGAAGCCAGAACACCAGCCTGAAGATGACGAGTGAGACCTCGTCGAAACGTCGCCAAAACAACCAGATTTCTACACGGGAAGAAACCCGAATCCACCCTAACATGCATACCTATACCCGTGAAAATCTACGAAAACAAATATCCGACCTCTACGGGGAGGAAACCTTCCAGCTGACCAGAACCTACGAGAAACTAGAAGTCCGAAGAGCCACCATCTTATGTGACATTGCATTCCTACGCAACTGCCGAGATAAAAATGTGATCCCCACAAGCTTCCAACTGAAATTCCACTCAAAAACCCCATCCAGCGAAAGGATCCTGAAAAGAACAGAACTAGCCCTAATCAGAAACGAACTACACAAGAAAAGATACCTACTAGATCAAACCAACAGAGACCTACTCACTCTCCACCTCAAACTCAGCAACAAAATCCACCCAACACTCTGGAACAAATCCAAGCAACTCGCCGCCTGGAGAGCTGAAACAGAGACCTCCCACAAGACAGACATACACACCAACAAACTCCACAAACTGGAAAAACGCCAGAAGCCCAACCCCCACAGCAGCCCATGAAACAAACAGTTCACAACATATCAGACAGGACACTCACCATCGCAGAGACCAAAGTCCTGTCCAAAGGATTCAACTTTGCAGTCGCCCCCAGACACATCCCCACTGAAAACATCATATGCGGAGTGGAAGCCAGCCTAACCAAAATCAACCCAGATGAAGCCAACAAAATCAGACTCGAAGTCACCAATATCCTCTGCTCCAGCAAACCACCCAGAAGCAATTTACACAAAGAAGAACAAAAAGCCCTCACCAACCTGAAGAAAGACAACAACATAATCATTCTCCCAGCAGACAAAGGCAATGCCACAGTGGTGATGAACACATCTGACTACCAAGCCAAACTATCCAACCTACTACAAGACCCTGCTTACATACCTTTGAACACAGACCCCACCACCTACCTGGAAAAAAACCACCAAAGCCAAAATAAAAGCCTCACCCTTAAGTGAAGAAATCAAGCCAAGCATCATCCCCAGAGAGAAATCTTCCAGATGCCCCAAGCTCTACGGCCTCCCCAAGATTCACAAAGAAGGAACACCTCTCAGACCCATAGTCAGCTCCATAGGCTCACCCCTACAAAACCTCGCCAAATTTCTTGCCAAACAACTCCAGCCCTATGCAGAATCCATCTCTTCATACGTACAAAACTCGTTCCACTTCATAGAAATTATAAAGAAACAAGACCTACAACCCAATGACCTACTCGTGAGCTTCGACGTTGTTTCGCTCTTCACACAAGTGCCCATTCAAGAAGCCTTGACAGCTATCCACAACAAATACAACCCCCCCAAGCACATCCTAGATCTGACCAACCACTGCCTAACCAACACATACTTCATCCACAATGGACAAAGATACAAACAGATAGAAGGAGCACCCATGGGATCACCCCTCTCACCGGTCATCGCAAACCTATATATGGAACACTTTGAAACCAACGCGTTACAGAAGTCCGAACATAAACCCAAACTCTGGCTCAGATATGTTGACGACACCTTTGTTATCTGGCCACACGGGAAAGACAAACTGAACAACTTCCTCACACATCTCAACAGCCTACACCCCAAAATACAATTCACTATGGAAATAGAAGCCAACAACCAACTTCCCTTCCTGGACGTCCTAATCTACAAAAAACCCGACGACGTCCTTAGGACATACCATCTACCGGAAAAAAAACACATACAAACCGCTACTTAAATGCACAATCACACCACCACCCTGCACAGATCAACTCCGTAGCAAAAACCCTCATCTCCAGAACCAAACGCCTCGCTGACAAAGACCACCTAAAAACTGAATTACACACTCTCTCGAATGCTTTAATTGCGAACGGATTCCAAAAAAACACCATCACCAAACTAATCCAAAAAGAAACACCCCCCAAGAACCAAGAAACAGAAGAGAACAACGGCACTGCCCTCCTCCCTTACATCAAAGGCACCACAGACAAAATAAGCAAAATTCTCCACAAACACAATATCAAGACAGCCTTTTGCACCGAACAAAAAATAGCCAACATTTTAAGAAACCCCAAAGACAAGATTGAGCTAGAAAACCAAGGAGTCTACGAAATACCATGCAAAGTCTGCCCAGCCACATACATCGGACAGACAAACAGGAGAATAAGCGCACGCATCGCAGAACACAAGAACGCAGTCAAAAAAGAAGAAAAATCTTCCTCTCTCTTCCAGCACATAAAAACAACAGGTCATGAAATTGATTTTAAAAGAACCAAACTCATCTCCAAAACTGAACACTTCAACAGTCGAATAATCATGGAAGCCATTGAAATAGAGAAACACCCAAACAACATGAATAAACGTGATGACACCTCCCGCTTGCCTGACATCTGGAAACTAGCCCTGGTCAACAGACGAGCCTCTGTCACAAAGACTGACACCAGGTCCAAAAGGACACAAGATGCCACCACCTTCCATCCACACCAAACACAAACCCAGACCCTTCCCACAGATGAAACGAAACCACCATCCAATAACAAAACCACGACTGCACCATCTACCGCTACTCCCCACTCCAGCCACCACATGGAGCACACTTACACACGCCAAAAAAACATTGGGAGACCACAGACACGCAGCCAGACCAAAATGAATTCACAAGACACAGGACCCCACTCCACCAAAGCCCAGGATACTGCCAGAACACCCATCACCAAGGTCGTTAAGAAACAAAAGGCTAATAGACACACATCCAGCACCTCACCCACACATGATGTCTCTAAACAGCCATCTAACCCACCAGCAGTTAAGCCCTTAACGATCGCCTCAGCCACACAGCAGATCACAAAAGAACAAACGAACCTACAATCAGCAACAGAGCAAGCAAACCACACCCCCCCAGCAGTATTTATAGAAGGACTTCAACTGAGATCACGCTTTGCTTCAAGAAGAAAGAAGCCAGAACACCAGCCTGAAGATGACGAGTGAGACCTCGTCGAAACGTCGCCAAAACAACCAGATTTCTACACGGGAAGAAACCCGAATCCACCCTAACATGCATACCTATACCCGTGAAAATCTACGAAAACAAATATATATATATATATATATATATATATATATATATATATATATATATATATATATATATATATATATATATATATATTTTTCGTAGATTTATATAATATATATATATTAGAGATGGGCACGACTTAGCGGTATTTCCGTTTCCGTTACTCGGTTCCGTTACTCTACGGAAACGGTAACGGGAATTACTCCCCCAGACTTCGAGCTCGAACCGACGAACGAACAATTTTGGTCTGATTTGTCGTGCTCGTTACTTGCATCGCGAGATCGCGCGATGCCACACGCGGCACAGAAAAAAAGTTTTTAAAAGTTAAAAAAACCCGGTTCCCGGCCAAAAAGCAGGCGGGAAAATGCCTGCCGTGCCTCAGGGCACCTACCAGAGGGGTTGTTTCTGGAGGTCCCCGGCCTCCCCCCTCATCCCCCGTCCTCGGCTGCTCTGGTGGGACTCGCCGCAGGCTCGCAGCCAGCAAAAAGCCCAGTCTCGCCGGCCGCCGGCCGCCGCAATTAAAGCGCAAGCAAGCGGCACGGACGGCACAGGAAAAAACTTTTAAACTCTCCCCCCACCCATTCCCGGGCCAAAAAAGCAGGCGGGAAAATGCCTGCTTGACTAAGGGCGCAGGGCACCTACCGGAGGGGTGGTTTCTGGAGGGGGGGGGTCCCGCCTCCCCCCCGTCCTGGGCAGCTGGACTCGCGAGTCGCCATCGCCATGCCATGCGGTGCGGGCGGGGGATCCAAAATGGGGCGGCGAACGCAATATTGTTTTTGAAATCGTGGTCCAAAAACACACAAGCACAACAGAAACACGCGAAAATTTATAAACTGCCAGATTTTTCACAGTAGCAGTGGGTTTTTTTCTTGCAACAAAATGTCTCTCCTCTCCTCCTCTGTCCTCCATTGATTTTATTTTATTTTATTTTATTTACACCTGCGCAGTGCGCAATGATGGGCTGGCCAAGTGGCCAGCCATGTGGGAGTGGACAACCATGCAAATTTTTGGAGCCATCCCACCAGTCGCATGGCCACTTGGCCATGGAGACTTCTGGGATGTGCCAAAAAGCCCCCTAAAACCTGCCCTAGCCCTAGCCCTAACCCTTGACTCCGTACCCATACGTCACAGACTGTCTTCTTAGTGGGTCAGAGAGGCACCCAGAGGTGCAACCCACTAGCCCACCGTAACCTTACCCGTCACTAGCCTAACCCTAGCTCTTGCACTAAGCCACCTTAAAGCCAGATCTACTTGCTTGCATTGCACTACACGCAGCAAGTACAATTCCCTTCTGTGTGAGACATGGTGGTGCCAGAGCCTTGTGAAGGGCGGGTATGACCCTATCATTCTCACACTGGTCTCACGTCTGCACATTATGTTATGCAATATCCATATGGCTATTGCATAGCATTTGCAGCAGCAGCAGGTGAGGAAGGGAGACCCCCATGTAGAGGGGTGTCTCTTGGAGCCTGCTTCCCCTTCCTAGTGGCAGGAGGCACCCACGGGTGCCTCCAGGAGCCCACTTTCCCTTTATAGCGGGCCAGAGGAGGCACCCACCCCACAGAGGTGCCTCCAGGAGCCCGCTCCCCCCCAAAAAAAACCAGTACTAACGACAACGAAAAAACGAAAAAACGAACCGACTAATTTTTGCGAATTTTCGCGAAAACCGGAAACGACCCGAAATGGGACTGGCCCGACTAACGACAACTCGAAATTTTTTTTTTCAAGTCGTGCCCATCTCTAATATATATATATAATTCCAATTTCTACTTGAAATGTATCCACCCTCTGTGGTAGATTCATTGACCCTGTATATTTACATTTATGACTTTGCTTAGCTATTGTCATGGAAGGAGCGTTGTGCTTGAATTACATGTTCACTTTTGGCTTGGCATGGAGATACAAATTGTTTTATTTGCTGTGAACTGCACAGAGTAGTGTCTTGCCACTAGATGGCTGGTATATAAAATAATAAATAAGCAGAGTGCATGCTCGTCAGTGGTTGCCACGTACTCAGTGATTTGAACAATCCTGTTGTGTTGTATACTTGAAAGTCTAGGTGACTGTCTCTAGTCAGGGACTGGCTCTGAACAACTAGTTAGGGATGTGGGGGATGAATGCATTTTTTCTTTTAAAAAAATCCTTATGCTATGAGAAGGCAAATATTTTGGTGCTATTGACCCAGAGGCTTTGCACAGGCTGCATAACTTATGCCTGGTTTGAAGCATCACATGGATTCCTGACATATATTTTAAACTCAGTTAATCCTGTGTTTGCTCAGGTACAGTATGTGTGCATTGTAGTGATGTAAGCAATCACTTATTTTCTTCTTGCAGATGAGACAATAAAACATTTTTTTCTAAAATCCTTTTCCTGCTGGGATTCTGAGAGTTCTTCCTTTTTTTTGACTTCTTAAAAAATTACAAAGGAATTTGCATAATATGTTATAATTGAGCAAAATGTTGCATTTTGTTCAAGAGGTTATATTTTGTGCAAAATACAACATTGTTTTTGTGGGGGTAGTTTTTTCTGGTGAACAATGCTGCTAACAACATAAATTGCAGGGAAAATCTCATGGGGTTTACCATTTTTTTCATCTTTGGGAGACACCCATTTCTTTTGATGTGTTAAGTTCCTCTTTTCATTGAGGGCAAGAAAATATGGGGGTATTTTTACAATAATCCCTACTTGCACTCTCCAGCACACAAGTGTCTTTTGCACAAGTGATGAGGCTCAGCTCAAATAGCCACCCCCCTGCCTCCTCATCAGGACTCCTCATCGAATCCTGTGGATAATGTCCAGCATTGAGGGCCCTTGGATCCAAGGCATGGAAGGAAGAGCAGCCAAAAAGAACATCATATTGGCTCCTTCTCCCATGATGCTGTGGTCTCAAACCCAAGGCAACCAAGATCCATCCATGTTATGTAGAAAGGCAGATCGGTGCAATTTAATTTAATTTAATTTAATTTAATTTAAATTATTTAAATTAGTTATTTAATTATTCTTAATTTAATTTAATTTATTTAATTCTTCCCCCTTTTTTCTTCTTCTCCCACCCATAATGTACCTTGCTTAGGGCTTTTTCGTTCTTTTTTTGTGTTGATGTTTTTAACTTGTAAACTGCCCAGAGTTCCAGGTGAAAGATGGGTGGTATAAAAATGAAGCAAATAAATGAATAATAAATAAATAAATAAAACAGACAACGGCACCCCCATTTTCCTCCACCTACACCTTCTGTGAAGGTCACTGTATGGTGTTAAGCATCAAAAGGGTTTCTGCCGGTACAAAGCATGAAGTGTCATGCTCGATTACTGTAAAAAGGATGCTGGTATTGGTACTTGGCTTCTTAAAGAGGTTTTTCCATACTTGGAGCACAAACTGCTCTTATGTTTTGGGGGATAAAAGTGTTTCCTATGAAGATGAATCTGCTTTCACTTGCTGGTTTCATGAGAAACATGTCTGTTAATGTCATCTGTCTGTTTATATATCATCTCTGATTAATTAATGTTTGCTTCTGTGCTTCACTTTGCTGCTGCTTTGTGTCATTGATCATTCCTGTGTTTGTAAGATCATTCCTGCATTTGGGCATGGAAGATGCACTGCAGAAGGCTTTGAAGTTGCCTTTAACTCTCATTTTTATTTCCCCCTGGATCTTTTCCCCCCCCTCTGGCACTGTCTCACCCATTCGGTGTCTCTGCCCTGCCCTCATTTTCTTTCCTTTCTTCCCAATTTCTTTTAGAGTTGCTCTTTGCATTATTAATCTTTCACTTCAGCTAATTCTTTACTAGCTGCATTGAGGCTGCCATGATATCTTTTCCCTCTCCTTATTATCTGTGAACTGTTACTGTTTTCTTCCATCTGCCTGATTGCCATCTTGTATTTCATCCAGGTTTAAGGGCTCCAGGTGCTGTAATTCTCTGATATAGTACAGACCGTTTTGAATTGCCTGGGCAGGCTGGATAATTAGGGGTTCCAGCCAAGCTTCTTTCTTACTTTTACTTTATTTCTTCACTTACTCGCACACTTGGAAGGGGGGGGGGTTGATTATATCTTCCATAGTCAACCAATTAGCATGGCTAGTGACTATAGTCCAAAAAAGAGACTTTCCCAAGCTTAAATAACAGAGTCTTGTACCGCCATAAAGACTAACAGGTACAGGTATTATTTAGCACCAGCTTTCACTGACTTGCTCATTATATCAGGTATCTGGCATGGGGCCAGAGGTTGAGAATTTGGTTCCCGACTGTGTCTCCTTGGAGAATCTACATATTCTCAAGGTATCCCTACCCCCCACTAAAGGGGAGTATTCTCTGAGTATTCTTTACCTGTGATACCGTGAAAGGGATCACCATAAATCAGAATTGACTTGGTGGCATTATTTATTTATTTATTTATTTATTTATTTATTTATTTATTATTATTATTATTATTATTAGTAGTAGTAGTAGTAGTAGTAGAAGAAGAAGAAGAAGATGATGATGATGATGATGATGATTCAACAATTGCATCTTTTTTCATGATCCATCTCTTGTGATGCCCATATTATCGCCTCCATTTCTCAGATATTTACTAGAATGCTTCTTCCAGACCCTCTTTGGTATGCATGTTTTCTGGACCCTCTTTGGTATGCAAGGCCAATTGCATGCTAGGGATTATCAAAAAGGGGATTGAAAACAAAACAGCCAACATTATAATGCCATTATACAAAACAATAGTAAGGCTGCACCTGGAGTATTGTGTACAATTCTGGTCACCGCATCTCAAGAAAGACATAGTAGAACTGGAAAAGGTGCAGAAGAGAGCGACTAAAATGATTACTGGGCTGGGGCACCTCCCTTATGAAGAAAGGCTAAAACATTTGGGCCTCTTTAGTCTGGGAAAAAGGCACCTGAGGGGGGGATATTATTGAGACATACAAAATAATGCAGGGCATGAGTAAAATGGATAGAGGGAAGCTCTTCTCCCTCTACCAAAATACCAGAACTAGGGGACATACACTCAAATTGAGGGCTGGGAGAGTAAGAACTGACAAAAGAAAATATTTTTTCACCCAGTGCGTTGTTAGTCTATGGAACTCCCTGCCACAGGATGTGGTGATGGCATCTGGCCTGGATGCCTTCAAAAGGGGATTGGACAGATTCCTGGTGGAAAACTCCATCACAGGTTACAAACCATGATGGAGATGTGTAATCTCCAGTCTTAAAACCAGGGTACTTTAAGGGCCAGATGCAGGGGTGTAGTGTCAGGAGACAGATATCTAGTCTCATGCGCTCCCAACCGCATCTGGTGGGGCCGCTGTGAGATACAGGAAGCTGGACTAGATGGGCCTTTGGCCTGATCCAGCATGGCTCTTCTTATGTTCTTAATGGATGGGTAAGGATGAACACTCTCAATGAGGGAGTGTTTTCCCTCTTGGTCTCTGGCATACTGGGACATTCTTGTTCAGTTAAGGAGGCACAAAATTACTTTGTTGAAGAACCATCTGGGAAAGTTCAGTGTGTGTCAGTGACGGCATGAATGTAACAGGTTGTTCTAAGCAGCTGAACCAGATTGCCCTTGCATTGTTTCTGATTCTTCAGGATTCAAACATGAACCCCGAAACAAGAGCAGAAATGCAAAAAAACTCATTTAACTCTTCTGCTGTGCACAGCCACTGCTCTAAATCTCTGGGTTTATTTGTGGAGACAAAATAGCAGTGGCAAGGTAGGTTTCTATTTTTGTCTGGATAGCTCATTCAATTGGCGTGATCAGAAAGTTAATTATGATTCCTCAATCATTCAAGATCAAAGGGGGTTTTCTGGCTGGACGGAAAGTGGAAATTGATGAATCCTCTGCTGACCTAAAAAAAAAAAAAGACAGAATCTGTGCTGTGTTTTCAAAAAGACCATATTAGCTGCCTGCACTATGAGCAAATGCCTGATTGAAGCTCATGTGAGGATGTTTGGCAGATATGTAAATAAATCAAATCAATATGTTTCTGTGCAGCACAGCAGAGGGCGGACAGCAAGACAATCTCTGTGCCCTCTGAAGAGGATGTGTGTGGCAGTCTTTTGAGCCATGTTGGAATGAGATGCTGTATTACCAAGTAGTAGGGTGCTCTCCAAAAATTATACCCTATTATGCACAGAGAGTTCTATATATGTTTTCATGGTAGGAATAAATCTATAGCATTCTCAGCAGTTGACCCCCAAATGTGGAATGCCCTCCCAACAGAGATCCACTTGGCACCTATGCTTTTGGCTTTTCAGTGCCAGGCAAATACATTCCTGTTCAGCCAGTATTTTAATTAGATAGTGCTTTTTTAGCTGGGTGCATGTATTATATATTGATTTTTTTAAATTGTTTTATATTTTATGGTTTTAATAATTATGTTGTTTTATAGTTTTAACATATTGTTGTATGCTTCCCAGAGACCACTTGGTAATGGGACAGCTAAATTTTTTTTCTAAATAAATAATTAAATAAATACTACTTAAGATCAAGTATTTGATAAATTGCACCATCTGCCTGCACACAGAACCTTTATCATAGAACTTCCTTGTTGTGGAATGTTGTGTATAATTGCTGTTCAATTTTATTTTTAATACAGTTCCCAAATTTTATTGCTTGAGGCTTTATTCCATTGGCTTTACGAATATATGCATTTCCTTTGTTTTCTTTCCTTGCCTCTCCATTTATCCCAATATTTGGCCATAAGCAAAATAGCAGCACTATTTATCAAAGGCTGAAGGCTGAACTATACGTTTGGTGTTTTGTTTTTTCACACCTCCTGTAGTTTGTAAATTAACTTGCTTTGTTTTGTTTTGTTGGGTTTTGAGAGCTAAATTTGAATTCAGTCCAAAGTCTGATTTGTCAGCCTTGAAATGCGACTGTATGATTCCAAATGCATGTTTTCCAGCAATTCATTTCTCCTATGCATCAGTGTGAAGAAAAAATATGCATTGCCCAAGCTTTTTAAAATGCAAACCTCTTAGATGTCAGCCTAAGAATAACAGTGACTTTCCAATAGGGCACGATTTACAGAGTGCTTATTATATCTTCCAGAATCTACAGTTAGGATAATAAAGAGAGGTCAAAAGGTGATTTCATCATGGTTGCTTTTCTTTCAATTTCAAAATAACATGCAGCGTTTGATTATGAAGAAGAAAGATGAGCAGAATAAGAAGCCTCAGTAAAAGCCATCTTTATGTAGGTTTCCGTGATGTGTCTCACCTACTCCCTTGTCCCCAATCTGTATTGTGTCAGACAACTGCAAGATCACACTTTACAACACATTAGAGAATTTGCCTGGCTTGCTTACCAGAAGTCTGTGTTGTTTCACATTGAACAAGCAGCATTTGATCCCGCTTTTTTATTTCCCTTTCTGCCATTTTGCTGCTGGCACCAAAAGTGGCAAGGGGCTAGGATGGGTGGCAAGGGAAGTTGTTAACGGAATCCTGCAAATGCTTGTGAAATGGCAAGATTACAGTTGGCTCAGTCAGCAGTTGCGGTGGTGTGATCCTTAAGGGAAGGGAAGCTTTGTGTGGAGAGTTTAGCAGGTGGCAGGGCTCACAGAAGGAGGCCAATTTTGCTTGAAGCAAAAGATTGCACAGCTCTTTTTTCAAACAAATGCATTTTCCAGTCCTGCTTTCTTTTTGCTAAGATCTGCTAAGAATTCTTCTGGTGGTTTTATTTCAAGATGAAGTGAACCTTCCAGAAGGTTACCATTAGGAAAAGCATTTCCAACTGCAACCTTTTCCAGAGTTTCTAAAAGTGTGCTGTTTAAATCTACATAGTGTGTGCCATCTCTTCTCAGAGGCTGTCCAAATGATTTGAAATCCTGACTTCCCAGTATTATAAACCGTGTTGAGATCCACTAGAGATACTGTTACCCTCCATATCTGAACAATGATGGAAATAAAGCACTGCTATCATGCACCTTTAGAAAGGCTGAGTACGGTTTTGTTCTTGAACTATAACCAGATTCTATAAGTGTCATCTAGATTTTTGTTTAAAAAGTTTCTGTTTTTCTATTACAACTTCCACGAAGTTCTAGCCAGCCAGGATTCTGAGAGAGGTAATCCAGAAAGAAATACTTTTCAAAGCGTTGTGGCATGCTATGGCTTGTGCACCGAGTAAGGAGATGTCCCTGAAATGCAGAGGTGCAGAGAATTTTACCTAGCTCAGTCCTTGAGCTATTACTGTTCTATTCATAACTAGACATGGGCACAGAGCGGCGAAATTCTCGTTTCCGTTTTCAGTTCTCGTTATCATTACGTAACGGGTAACGGTAACGAGAATTACTCCACTCCAGCTCGAACCCGAACCGAAAAAGAAAAATTGGGTCTGATTTTTCGTTGTCGTTCATGCCATCGCGGCGATCACGCGATGCCAAGCAGCACAGAAAAAAGTAAAAACAAAACAAAACAAAACGATTCCCGGCCAAAAAAGAAGGCGAAAATATGCCTGCCTCAGTGAGGGCACCTACCAGAGAGGTGTGGTTTCTGGGGGGGTCCCCGGCCTCCCCCCCCATCCTGGGCTGCTGGTACCAGGCTGGGGGGGCATCCTTCTCGTCTCCATTTGCCATGCGGTGGGGGGGGATCCAAAATGGTGACCGCAATATTTATTTTTAAATCGTGGTCCAAAAACCCACCAAAGCACCACAGAAACATTTGAAAATTAGGTATTTTAAATGCCTGATTTTTTATAGTAGCAGCAGTGGGTTTTTCTTGCAATAAAACGTCTCCATTGATTTTACTTTATTTTATTTTTATTTTTATTTTTTTTACACCTGCACAATGATGGGCTGGCCATGGGATGGGACCATGCAAATTTTTGGACCCATTCCACCAATCGCATGGCCAGGTTTTGACTGAGACTTCTGGATGTGCCAGAGGGCATAAAAAGCCCACTAACCCTAACCCTAACCCTAACCCATACGCCAGTACACTGTCCTTCTTAGTGGGTCAGAGGCACCCAGAGGTGCAGCCCACTAACCCACTCTACTTTTCCACCTCTGCAGTGGAAGCTGTTCGGACTCTTGATGGGTGCCTGGACACCGTATTGACATGGACCAGGGCGAACAGGCTCAAGCTCAACCCCGGGAAGACAGAGGTTATGTTCTTTGGGAACTCGCCATCTGGGTACGGAGGCCCCCTCCCCTGTTTGGACGGAGTTTTCCTCCAACTCGCGGAGAGGGTGTGGAATCTGGACATGGTTCTGGATCCGGCGCTTACCTTGGAAGCCCAGGTGGCGGCCGCAACCAGATCCGCCTATTACCATCTTCGCCAGATAGCCCAGATCCGCCCGTACCTGGATGGCGACTCTCTGAGAACTGTGGTCCAAGTGCTGGTGATCTCGAGGCTGGTCTACTGCAACACCCTCTACATGGGGCTGCCCTTGACTCTCCTCCGGCGCTTGCAGCGGGTACAAAATGCGGCTGCCAGGCTGGTGGCGGGTGTGCGTCGTCATGACCACATCACCCCAGTCCTGGCTCTCCTGCATTGGTTGCCCGTTGCATCCCGGATCAGATTCAAGGTCCTGGTTTTAGTTTATAAAACCCTCCATGGCTTGGGCCCGGACTACCTGTCAGAGCGTACCGTCCAGCGATCGACCTCGACCTGACCTGTCCAGGAGTCGTGAGCGCACTTGCTCCAGGTCACACACCCCCGAGAGGCCCGGAAGACGCTTACACATAACTGGGCCTTCTCGGTGGGGGCCCCCTCACTTTGGAACATCCTTCTGAGCGATGTGTGCTCTGCAGAGTCCCTGCTGGCCTTTCGCAAAGCCTTAAAAACGCTTCTCTATCGCGAGGCCTTTGGCGACCTTTAATTGATTATTATTATTTTGCCGCCATCAATATTTGTCTTTAAGTAAATCGCCTCCCCTTAGTTGGCGATGCTAGGGTGCTCATGTGTTTTAAAAATTGTTTTAATTGCTTTACCCTGTTTAGTTGTTGTTTGTTATATTGTACCTGATTATTGCGCTTTGTCGCTATTTTGTAAGCCGCCCAGAGTTCCTCCAGGAAGATGGGCGGGATATAAATGCAATAATAAATAAATAAATAAATAACCTTAACCATAACCCTAAGCCTAGCCCTTACCCTAACCCCAAGCCTAACCCAGATCCGTACGCAAGTACGCTTCCCTTCTTAGTGGGTCACAGAGGCACCCAGAGAGGTGCCTCCCAGCCAGAGCCCACTACCCCTACCCCTAACCTGTACGCCAGTACGCCAGTATGCTTTCCTTCTTAGTGAGTCAGAGGCACCCAGAGAGGTGCCTCTGCCACTTACCCCCCCCCCAACCCTAACATAATGTAAAAATGTATGGTACACGGGGACAATGCGAAACACTTCCCTTCCCTTCCCTTCCCTTCCCTTCCCTTCCCTTCCCTTCTTAGTGTGTCAGATGTCAGAGGCACCCAGAGAGGTGCCTTCAAGAGCCCACTTACCCCAACCCCAACACAAACGACAAACGGGAACGACAAATTTTTGAAAATTTCCACGACAAACGGAAACGACCCGAAACGGACCCGTCCCGACAAACGACAGCTTGAAACATCATTTTTCCTGGTCGTGCCCATCTCTGTTCATAACTGCACAGTAACTGCACATACCTGTTAGTCTTTAGGGTGCTACATAACTGTCTTTTCAACTGATGAAGATGGTTCTTTCTTCTATCAACAAAATTTCAGCACTTTGTATGCATGCTGGTCTCCACTGTTCATCCATGTGTCTCCATATTTGTTGTTCTCCAAAGATTATGAATAGATGTCCTTCTCTGATTCCTGTCCTGCATCACTCGGGTGACAATAAGGGAGAAGCCCTTTTCAGGGACAGACCCTTTTGTTGTGGAATGCATTCATACAGCATCCATTTTAATGCCTGTTAGGCCATCAATTCTGTTTCTTTGCCACTTCTTTTTCTCGCAGCCTTTAGAAAATCCATCATTATGTGTCATCCAGTCTATTCTGAATTCTCAAAAATCTTTCCAGAGGTTTCCAGGTAGAAGCTACTCAGAAGTGGTTTACCTCTTTCTTCTTCTAGGATGCCCTAGGCCAGTGGTGGCGAACCTTTGGTACTCCAAATGTTTTGGACCACAAATCTCAAAGTCCTTTTGTCATTGGCAGTCTAGCCTCGGAATTTTGGGAGCTGTGGTCCAAAACATCTGGAGTGCTGAAGGTTTGCCACCACTGCCCTAGACTGTGCTACTTGCCCAAGGCCGTACAGGTTGGCTCTTTTCACAGTGGAGAAGCAAATTCCCAACCTTTGGATGCATAACCAGATATTTAAACCATTGAAATACACCATCCTGTTATGGTCTCTGTTAATGGTAGTTGCTTTCTATTTGGTTTGAGTTTCAGCTAGTTTTAGTTATGAAATGACATTTAATGCAATTTGGTTTATTTATTTTGTTGGATTTGGTCATCAGTTGCTGTGTTATAGTTTTAATGCAGTTCTCTGACTTAATACAGCAGGCATGCAGCTCCAGGAACCCTTGACATTTTCTCCTCTTACTGGAAAATATCCCAGCCCCAGAAAGGAGAACTACATCCCCAGAAGCCACCAGGGAGCACAATTCTATATGAGGCTATTATGGTGTACCCTTTTGAGGTTCTAAATAGCTTCAGCTCAAAACCAGAATCAACTACTAAGGGCCTTTTCACACGACCCCTAAGATCCGCTGGTCCCTGGGGGTTCGTTTCTGTTCCTGCGTCCCCACCCCTCAGCACTTCCTGCTCCTGTCGGCGTGAGGGGGGAGGGGAAAAAAGGACAAAAGAAGCCTTTACTAACCTGCCAGTGCCGGTCGAAGTTGCCAGGAGCCCCGTTACTTCCTGGTTCCTTCTCAAGGGGCTCTTAAAGGGGTGGGAGGCAAAAAACAACAACAGACAAGCGAGGAGAGCCCGGCACTCTTATCCGCATCAAAAAAAAAATCACCTCCAGAGAGAAGGTACAAGAAAAGTGTGCTGGGTCGCGCTAAAGTGGGCGGGGTCGCACTTAATTGTCTGCAAACTCCAGAGCTGGTGGGGAAACATTTCTAAGCTCCGGAGCTGGGAGCCATTTGCAGCGCAGCTTAGGGGTCGTGTATAAACGCCCTAAGTCACTTCTGCCCAGTTTTGGAAATATGGGTGGTTTTATCTGTGGAATCTGGGATAGTAGAAAATGAGGCAGATGCACTGTGGTCCACCCTTAGCTTAAAAGACTTCACTAAAGTGACTAACAAATGAAATGCATCAATGGGTAATGATAGCATAATTTCTCAAAATATTCCTGCCCAATGGAACTATGAAAACGGAGTTCTTGTCTCTGCCCAGCATAACTCTGTTATGCAACTTTGCAGTAAGAATGATGGAACTTCTGAATGTGTAGTAAACCAGCTGTTTAATGGGAAGTTCTACAAGTAGAGATTTTATGCAACAAAATAAAAAATAACAAATAGGATTGAGGACACTTTAAGGCTTGCAGATTTGTTTTAATGTGACCTTGAACTTTTTCCTTTTTCTTCCTCCTGCTGACACTGATACCAGTTTCCATAGCGTATTGCAATTTTCAGCAAAATGGTTGGTTGCTCTTGACAGGAAAACACATCTGCATCCCAGAAGGCTTGGGGGAGGGGAATGTGTGATGATGAATTATGTAGGGTGAAACAACAGAAGCAACTGAATACTGATAGAGCCAAGCAGAGGTAATTGATATGTTCCCATCCGGATTTTTATGGAGTAAGAACAGGAAAAGATGCAAAATCATAGAGGTTCCAAGACCAAGAGAGTGATAAAAACAAATACAACTTCTGGGGAGAGAAACTAGAATAACTGTGGCTATTGTGTTGTTATGCTTTTTTATGAAGGTTCTTTAAAGTTACAATCCTATTAACCATTACCTCAAAATAAGACCCACGGAAGTGAAAAGGAATGGCTTCTGAATAGACATGAACATAATTATGTTGTAAGTGTTTCATAGTGGAACTCAATTAGTTTGCCATTTTCTAAGATTTAGGATCAATAATAGGGTGCAGCTCATAAAACCGGAATGATTATGCATCTTTTAAAACTTAAATATTGATTTTCTTTACTAAGATTACAGTGTTTAATTTATTAACTAGCCATTTAAACTGATATAAAGCTTTTGTAATAATAATCTAAAAGGACATATGGTAAAAAACACATTTTAATATGCCAGTTGTCACCCAACTAATATATCTATAACTGAACAACACCTCTATTTTTTACATCTCCTTCAGCATTCTGTTTACTGTGCATTTATTAATGTAAAGCCTCTCTCTCTCTCTCTTTATAGCTGCTTAGTATCTGATATGCAGAGGCTACCTGGACATCATTTAAATTGTCTGTTAATATGCTGTTAGTACTAGTTTAACACACATTACTGTCTTTTTAAAGCACCTTTCTATATAAAGCTTTATTAAGATGCAATAATTCGGCCAAGTGTAGTTAGTACACAATGTGTTTTTTATACCTGGAAGGTGATCTTCCCCCTTTTGGTTGACCGAGGCATTTAAACTGCATAATGAATCAGGAAGTTCTCACCAGTCACCAATAAGCACACCAAGTGAGTTTCTTGACTGTGTGCAGACTGGAACCTGGTTCTCCCAAGTTCTAGAATATATTTACTTCACCACTGCCAGAAAGATGATACCTAACTAAGGATCTGTGCCCATGTGCTTACTGTGGTAGATGGGAAACCTCAAAGCCTACAATACTTTGTTGATAGACTGAGATAATATAGCTCTCCAAACAGAGAATTTACTCCAAAAGAAACATGTCCTATGACTTTCTTTGAAATAGAGGACTGCCCACAAGACACATGGCCACCTTACACCTTGTCATTCATGATGATCAGAAATAAATTCAATAAACACAGGTTTGTCTGCCAATGAGGATAACAGAATAAATGACTGGGATTATTTTAGCAAAGCTAAGTGTTCAACACGCAGGTCATAACAAGTTTGCAGAGTTCTGTAAATGTCTAATTCCCCCACCCCACCAGAAATCATTTGAAAGCCCCACTACTAAATAGTTTTCTTATCTTTAGACTCCAATCTCCATAATTTTTGTCTCTTGAAATATACTTGTGTGAATACAGCTGACAAAAGGTGAGAGAGTAACAGCTCTGGAGACTCACGGCTTTTATATAGTTACACAGAATGAGAAATGCGGATTGAGTGAAACGTTGCTTCTTATTCTGTTCCTCGTTAAACATGATGAGAAATAGTCTTTCTAAAAATTGTTTATGGCATTCTTCACACAGCAAAGAATAAAAGAAAAAATAATAAACATGTTGCATCAATGTCCAGTGTACTTGGCCATTGAGGCCTAATTGCTTTAATTTGCTGAATATTTTTTTTTTTAAAAAGCAGAATGAAATACCAGTAATAAAAGAATTCCCCAGACATGCAACAAGAACCACATTGGGATTTGTGGGAGATGCAGTTCAAACTACAAATCTGTGCACTTCTGCTTAAAATCATAAGCCTTGATCTGATAGTGGACCAAGGAGTAAAGTCCTGTTGGAAATAAAGCAGCAAAGAAGCATATGCAAGCATGCTGAAATATAATGCATGCAATTTTCATCTATAGATTTGTATAGTTTACAGATAATCTCTATAAATTTACACACACCTTTAGTGCTCACCGACCTATTTTCCAGACTACAGAGAAGGAGCCATCACTGCTGGACATGAATCTCTTGTTCTTGACTGAAGTCTAAAAGGGTCATTGCCCAGGAGGAATAAATTGACTGTAGGACCAGGGGTAAGCATAGGATGGCTGTTGACCATCACCAAAAAAGGGAATGCAGATTAAAATAAGATTGCATTTGAAGAGTACACTCCAATGCTGATATTATTCATACTCTAGGGCTGTTGTGATAATGAAGAAAGGGTAGTCAGAGCTGAATGAGTTTCCACCTAAGAATTCTAAGTACAGTATTTCAGAGTGCTAGCAAGAAGAAAATAATAACTGGAGAAAGCATAGAGGAAAGGTGGGCCTATTGGGATCCCACTATTCATTTTAGGACTTCTCTGGAGGTGTTGTTCTTTCTTGCATTGCCCAGGGAGAGGATCTTCCCAATTAACAGAATTTGCTGATTTCTTTTTTTAGAGAAGGCCATGTTAACCCCAACCCAACCCAATTCAAATCTAATTCAATTTATTTTGATTGGGATTTCTCCAGCTAGTCACAGAGGAATTTGTACATCATTTCTGTAGGGCAACACTGTGACATCTGGAATTAACAATTGTATTCTTGGCCAGATTGATAGATATACTGTAGATAGATACTGTATAACTTTATTGTCATGGTACATTGTACAGCAAAATTAATACCAAGTACAAATATAACTTTAAAAAAGAATCTAAACACACACACATCCACCATTACTCCCTCGAATTACACTCAAACTTTATCAGCATTTAAGGTGACTACAGCTATTTTTAAACTGTTTGTTCTTGTTTTAATTGGCCTATATCTCCTGCCCGAAGGCAGCAATGCAAACAGACCATGTCCATGGTGAAATGGATCCTGTAAGATGTTTCTTGCCCTTTTAAGAAAACGGAAACAGTATAGTTCTTCCAAAGATGGGAGAGAGTGGCCAATAATTTTCTGGGCTGTGGTAATAACCCTCTGGAGCGCTCTCTTGTCCACAGCTGTGCAGCTGGAAAACCAAGCACAGACACAGTATGTCAAAATGCTCTCTGTATAAGCAATGGTAGAAGGACACCAGTACTTCCTTGCTTAGAATATTTCCTTTTAGGAGTCTGATTGGGCCTTCTTCACCAGAGCCATAGTATTAGTGCTCCAGATCAGGTCCTGCTCAAAAATAACACCCAGAAGCTGAAAGGCAGCCACCCTCTCCCACACAGTCCCCACCAATATACAAAGGGTGAATGTCCATCTTTTCCCTCCTATAATCCACCCCCCAGTTCCTTAGTCTTAGTGGTGTTCAAGACCAAGTTGTTATCCCCACACCAGTTACACAGCTGCTTCACCTCATCCCAATAGGCCAGGCATTTCCAAACTTTGGCCCTCCTGATGTTTTGGACTACAACTCCCAGAATTCTAAGCTTAGATTGCCAATGACAAAGGACTGGGGGAGTTGTGGTCCAAAACATCTGGTGGGCAGAAGTTTGGACATGCCTGCAAAAGGCGGTCTCATCCCCCCCCCCCCAGAGATGAGCCCCTCTATCATGATGTCATTTGTGAACTTGATGATGGTATTGCTAGGGTGGATAGAGATACAGTCATCATGAGTGTGGAGGCTATAGAGTTGGGGGCTCAACACACAGCCCTGTGATGAACCGCTGTTGCGACTGAGAGCTGTAGACATATAGGACCCTACTCTAACCCTCTGGGAGTGGTGTGTAAATAAGTTCAAAACCCTGAGGCAGATGGAACTGGGAAATCCATGGGTCCCTAGTTTGGACATCAGTCTTTGGGGAAGGATAGTATTTAAAGGCCAGTGGGCTTTCCATATTACTGCAGTACTTTGCTGATTTTTTCTAGCTTCCCTTCTAATGGATTGAATGGCATTTCTGTACAGGATCTGCAGATTGTAGAGAGTTAATACGTGGTTCAAAAATTAAAGGAGTTGAAGCTCTGGTAGTAATAATAGATTAGGAAGAAAATCTTAGTCATCATTATTTTATTTTATTTTATTTATTCAATTTCTGTCTTGCTCCTTCCCAGAGGCTCTGAGTGGCTAACAGGAAATAATTAAAATTTATATTAAAATAGGAGAAGAGCAACAACAAAAATGGCCTTTCCCTTGCCAGTGTCCTTTCTGAGAGCAAGGAGAGAAGTCATAATGTTTCTTCCTCTTTTGCCTACTGTCTTGGGCCATTAGGAATAAAATAAAATCTAAAAAGGAGATGAGCATCAACAAGAAGCTGAGTGTTCAGCTTAAGAAACCATGGGGAACTTCAACCTGCATAGGGAATTTTTATTTATTTACAGTGAACCCTTGTATAACAAACAGCTTGTATAACATAAAATTCATACAACATAAAAAATTCCAGAGATAGGGAAAATTTGCTTAACATAATCGCCTATGGGGAAAATTCGTACAACATAAAAATGGGATTACTCTATTTTTAATGCATTCCTATGGGAATTTGTATAAAGGATATTTTGCTTAACATAATTTCATTTGGAACGAATTAATTCCTTTATACAAGGTACCACTGTATTTGGAGAAGTACTCCAGACCATATACTGGATTTCTAGTAGCATATAATATTCCTTAGAAGCAGTGGTAGAAGCAGGGCAGAATATAATTTTGTTGCAGTCAGCCTCCTCAAGGAGAGTCTCCGTTCTACATTTTAGGCTGCTACATCACCTGGGGGAAGATCCAGATATTGTGAAAGTCCAGCTTTTCTTATTTCTTGGTCACATGACTGAAGATGTGGGATGTCTGTTCCCACGTACAAGGATTAAAAAAAAAGTGCAGACCAGCCCCAGGGCCAGCAGGTGGTGCTAGAAAAAAATAAAAAATAAAAAACAGTGCTGACAGCCCAAAGGCCAGCTGATCAGCGCTGGGGGGGGGAGGGGAAATTAAAAATAAAATAAAATATAATAAAAGTGCTGATGCGCCCCAGGATGAGCTGATCAGGGCTAGGGGAAAAAGCAGAAAACTGGATCATATGCGGGCTCCCACGGACTTCTGGCTCACATTATTTACTGGAGCAAAAAAAATCCCAACTTCTCCGGTAGGTCTTGGAAAACTCGCTAAAGGGGGCATAACCGTTTTTTTTTTAAATAAAGCCCAGTGGCCGTGGGGACAATTTTTTTGGAAATGCTTTATCTTGAAATTTAATCAGCATTTTAAAGGACGTGTGATAGAGCACTTAAAGATTTGTTATAAGGCAAAGCACAGATTTCAGTTTCCTGAACAAGATTAGAGGGGAGTAGTTAGTCTCAATCTCCCCACTCCTATTTTCATTTTCTGGAGCCATGATGATGTTGGTGATTATGACGACAACGAAGATGACGATAATGCAGGAGAAAGTAGTTCAGCCTTGTGCGTAGATTAAAGCAAAGTGTTTTGCTTATATACCGCCCCATACCACTACAGTAGTCTCTGGATGGTTTACAATTTTAATTACAGTGTGCAGGCTACACATTGCCCCCCCCAGAAAGCTGGGTACTCATTTTACCGACCTCGGAAGGATGGAAGGCTGAGTGAACCTTGAGCCTGCTACCAGGGATTGAACCCAGGTCGTGAGCACAGTTTTACCTGCAGTACAGGCATTTAACCACTGCACCACGAGGCTCATTGCGTAGATTAAATATGTGATCCAGATTGCTGACAGATCGTCTCTAACCTTGTTCAGGAAGCTGTGATCAGCAATGATTGAACAGAGCTTTGGATCTGTAGATCAAAATATACCAAGCAACGTGGAATGTTTTCTTTGATATATATTTTAGGGTTGCCTCTGTTTTTAGCCAGTGTTTTCCTTGCCTTCATCTTTGTAGGCAGTGGCACAGGGCAATGTTGGGAAAATTGGTACTCTTGTTAGAAGAGACTATAAGGCATTAGTGACTCAGTTCCACCCATGAATAATCGTGCCAGCAAGTACTAGTTACTCAAGATTAATTAATCCGCCAGGGGAAAATATATGTGATGTGATGTGGCTATATTCTCTTGGGCTGACCTCAGTCTTTAGTTACACCTTCGTCTACCTGTGTATGAGCTTCTTTGTACTTGCACATAAAGGACTAGTGGAGTCTGCAAGCCTTGCTACTCCATCCTCCTGCTAGTACACACCCCGCTGTTAATCCCAACTGCAATGAGGGACATGCCAAGTGGCAAACCATACTGTGTCCCTGGGTGCCCAATGTCCCTATTCTCTATACTTCTCGCCTCTGGATTACCTGGCTTTTTAGGGGTATTAAGCAAACCGCATGGAATTGGTAAAATCTGAGCAGAGTTCTCTTCAAGCAACAAAGACAAGATGACCTGATTTAAGCTGGGGGTGTCTCATTTTCAGAAAATGCTAGAAATGTTAGAAAGCTGCCTAGTTTGGGGGGGGGGGCGGGAGTGGAGTAAGCAAATCATACATGAATCTAGTGGCAAAAGAAACTGTCAGAAGCTATGGTTACAGAATAAATGGAATAATGTAACAGATGCCTTCTTGTAACAAACCAAAAATGCAGCTTGTAGCCCTAATGTTTTACATCTGCTCTTTATAACATAATTTGGGTAAATTTGGGGAGAAAACTGAAAAAACGATTCACTCTGTGTTCACACTGTTGGCAATTTTAGTGATAAGCTTATCGCTAGGACACAAAGTGAAGAAAAGTCCGGAAGAGTTCTTGAAACCTCTTCCAAAAACCAAGAGGAGGATAGAAGGGCTGTAATTCACCCATTTGGAGTGGGGTACAGTTGGGATGATTGTATTCTACAAAATAGGTGGTTGCCTTGTTAGCAAAGTGTGGGCTTCTGTATGTAAAGCAGACGATGGCATGAGGTGAGTTCAGGTGGCCTAGACTAAGGTTAACTGAGCAAGTTAACAAGGCAAAAACCTCTGGCAGCATCAACAGAGAGGATTTGATTGTCATTTCTTATGTCGATACAGTTTTCACCCAGAAACTGAAAGAAGCTACTTTTTTGGACTGCAACTTTTCGAAGTCCCAGTCAACACTGGAAATGTAGCTGAAAAAGCACCCTCTCCTTTTCTCACTATTGTCATTCCTATTCTACTGAAAGGGAACTCCAGTGAAACCAGTTGTAAATATTACAGGGTCTTCTGTAGATTAATGTGTGGGGTGGGACTGTATTTTATAGTCCAAATAGTCACTTCTGTAACTTCTGATTTCACTATAATTCTTTCTGCATGAATAAAATAGGAATTTTACTGACAAGAAGTAGTTGTGAGGACAAATTGTATTTTATTTATTACAATCTATTATGTTGTATTTATATTTATACTAGTATTGGTGTTTTTCCTTTTTTGTTGTAAACAATCCAGAATAGCTAGTCCAGGTTATATGGGTAATAAATAAATAAATAAATAAATAAATAAATAAATAAATAAATACATACATACATACATACATACATACATACATACATACATACATACATACAAAGCAAAGTGTTCTGCTTATATACCGCCCCATACCACTTCAAGTAGTCCCTGGGTGGTTAACAGTTTTAATTACAGTATGCAGGGTACACATTGCCCCCACCCAAGCAAGCTGGGTACTCATTTTACCGACCTCCAAAGGATGCAAGGCTGAGTCAACCATGAGCCTGCTACCTGGGATTGAACCCCAAGTCGTGCACATACATACATACATACATACATACATACATACATACATACATACATACATACATACATACATACATACATACATACATACATACATATGTACATACTGGGGAAAGAAATTTGCACACCAAGATATTTTATAAAGATTTACAGTTCTAGAAAATGCCAGTATGGATGCAATAGAACTCAAGAATCCTTTACAAACATGTTGCAACAAGCACTGTATAGAAAGGGCTTCATGAATCCCAACATCTTTTCCCCCCTCTGTTGCAGGTGTTTTATAGAAGATAAAAGCTCCAAGGTGGCCTGGTTAAATCGTTCTGGCATCATTTTTGCCGGTCAGGATAAGTGGTCACTGGACCCCCGTGTAGAGCTCCAGCAACTTTCTCTTCTGGAATACAGTCTCCGAATCCAGAAAGTGGATGTCTATGATGAAGGATCGTACACATGCTCTGTGCAAACACTACATCATCCCAAGACTTCCCAAGTTTATTTGATTGTTCAAGGTAAGAAGCCATTGTTGGAAATAGGAATGTTTGGCATTTTGGTTTTAAATCCATGCTACTATTTGTCATAGCCAGGGACAAACGAGTCAATCTCTACATAATAGAAATGGTCTCATTAGCAAAGAAGTCTCCTTAAGTGTTAGAAAAAGTGTGCTTGTCACAGATCAGAGCAGGAGCACTTTGCATTTCCCATAGTTTGCAAATTAATTTTCATTTTTTTATTGTTCATTGGATTGTTCAGGATACATTTGATTTCAGCTCCTTGTGACATGCTATCCATAACTTCTAACTTCTAGTTAGACCTGAAATTCCATTCAACTTCCAGGTGCTAAGAAATTAAACTACAGTAGGATAGCCCTTACCCATGAAATCAGTATCCATTGATTCACTTATCTGCTACCTCAATATACTAAATACAGAAAAGTGTGTTGATATGTATTTTCAAAAATGTGTTTATCAGAACTGCCTATTAGAAGGAGCCAGAGACTTCCACACCTTTCAGCATCTGCAGTGGGGTTAGATCCCCCATGGATGCTGTGGTCCTGCTATATAGGATATACATAGTATCAGCATTAATTTGTGAACTTTCTTGAAGTGTGGGAGTACATGTTTCCTGATATGCAGTCACGTCTGTTCCAAAAGTAAACCTTATTGGGTTTGATGGGATTCACTCAAAAGGTAAATGAGGGTAACCTGTGCAACATGAATTCAGTTCACAGTTAACCTAAGTCATGGCTAATCAAATTCAGATTAACTTGACATGGATTTGCCTAAAATGGTAAACTGGAAAAACAATTTCTTTGTTCCACAACAGAAATCTCTACCTGCAAAGCAAGCTCTACATTTGTAGATTTTTGTTTTCTTCATAGTGAATTAGCAATCAGTCTTCTTCTTCTTCTTCTTCTTCTTCTTCTTCTTCTTCTTCTTCTTCTTCTTCTTCTTCTTCTTCTTCTTCTTCTTCTTCTTCTTCACACTATATGTCAGATGGTGAATGTGCCCAGGGAGTTGTAGGTATAGAATGGAATACTCCAAAGTAGTTTACTGTTCCCTTCTTCTGGGGGATCCTGGGAATTTGAAGTTATGCCACTTATTTGGCTTTTCTCCCAGAAGGGCATAGTGGGGAATTGAACTCCTAACTCAATGTGCTATTCAGTTAGCAATCAATATTAGACCACTTTTATTCATGTATCAAAAGGGAAAGGAGCTTACCTTAAGTAAGGACCTGTATCTGTCCAGCTTCAACTCTGAATCCCAGAATGTTTCAAAAGAACCATCAGTTTTCTGTATGTAGAAAGAAAATGAATGATTAGATATCCAAATCTCTTTTCTTACTGCAAACATTATTAGATTGCTTAAAAATCTGTTTTAAGATTCTGGAAAAAGGAATTGTGGATGAGTTATGTTTATGTTGGGAGTGAGATAGATTTTAACACAGATTTGAGACAGGGTTCTGTTTCCAATAAAAAGTTATATATTTCAGTATCCTTGGAAGTCGTCCGTGAGGTCAATGAAACACTGTGGAGGAAATAGAGATATTATATTTAATTACCTTACAACATTGACCTCACTGACAATTTCCAAGGATGCTGAAGTATATAACTAAATTTTATCAGAGATGAAGCCCAAGTCTGATGGGTCTCAAATCTGTGTTAAGATCTACTCTATATTTTCTGTGACCTTTGATTAGTTGGAGAGAACTTATACAAATGACAGTAACTTTTAGATCATGAAAAAAAGCAGGCAGTTTGTTGATATTTGTTTAAACATTTCCAGGTTTTCCAAGTAGAGAATAATCAGAATCAGTTTCCTATTCCCATCTTCTTGGGGTACCCTGGGACTGTGTAACTTGAATGAGGCCAAACAGGCTAGCTCTAATCATAGGAGCCACAGTGGGGAATCAAACTGCCAACCTCTGGCTCACAGCCAGATACCTAAACCAGTGAGCGCTCCAGCCAGCTTTCTTGACAAATAACACAATTAATATTAAGCTTATAGAAAGGACCATGGATCACTGAGAGAGCCCATCTTCATCATGCATATGGCTCCATAATTGACTCCTACTATCTGCAGAACCCAGTAGCTTCTGCTCCTAACCCTGGAGAACTGCTGCCAGTCAAAGAAGACACTGCTAGGCTAAATGAACAAGCCATCTGTCCTGGCATAAGGCAGTTTAATATGTTTGCCAAATAAGAAAGTCAACAGCTTCAAAATCTCAAATTCTGTGTCAACAGAGGTCTGCTACAATGAAAGCCACCCCCAGCCAAGGGTTGTGAAGTGCACGGAAGTGGGCATGGCTATATTAGGAGCAACATGGTTGATCCATATATGTATCATGGGCCCCATGTTCTTCCCATGTTCCCCAGTTTTGATCAGATGGCAGTAAAAAGCAATCCACAGCATGCATCTTTTTGAAAAAGATCCATGGGGGCATGTGTCTTTTGTTTTAAAATAGAACCTGGCAGCTTCACAAAAGCTTTATCTTCAAAGAAAAAAAATACATCAGGTTGCTAACTTGGGTGCCACACTACTGAAGCTTAGCAGTGCAGGGGCAGATTTTATAGGGAAGTAGGATGAGGTCCCCAGGGCATTCCAAGAGAGTCTTTAATATTCAGTCTCTACTATTCTATTCTTGAGCAAGGTTCTGGAGTGGGTGGTGGCTTTTCATCCTCAGGGGCTCCTGGATGAGATGGCTTATCTAGATTCATTTCAACCAGGCTTCAAATTTGGTTATGGGGTGGAGACTGCTTTGGTTGCCTTGGTGGACATAAGGCAGTTTAATATGTTAAACTGCCTTATATCCATTGTCTATGCCAGGAACTGGACAATGGAATGCATCTCTTGATTCTGTTGGACCTCTAAGTAGCTTTCAGTACCATCGGCTATAGTACCTTTTATGTTTGGTTCAGAATCCTGTGGATGTTTATTGTGCATAATGTCACGGAAGAAACTGTTTAGGGAGTTACCTGTTGCTTGCGAATTGCGGGCTTGGTCGTGACTGACAAACAACAAGTACATCTCTTAGGAGCTGTTCCTACTGTTGCCAGTTACAGTATGTTTGGGGTAAATGCTAACAGGATTTTGGCCTTGATTATAGGTTTCTATGTGGTGAGGCACGTACATAGTGCTTGATGTAGTCCCTTGGCATCTAAAGGCAAGGATACAAAAAACTGCTGGCTAAAACCTTGGAAAATCACTGCCAATCAGTGCATACAGAATTGTGCTTGATGGACCAATGGTTGCACAGATCACTATAATGCAGCTTTCTTATGTTTGCATGAGAAAAAAACAAGTCCTGAAATAAATATGTGGTACATTGTATAAAGCAATTAATTCGTTCCAAATGAAATTCTGTGAAGCAAATTTTCCTTTATACAAATGTCCCATAGGAATGCATTGAAAATGGTGTAATTGTGACCAATTGTTCTACAGATTTGCCCCATAGGCGATTCTGTTAAGCAAATTTCCCTTATCTCTGGAATTTTTTTAGGTTGTACAGATTTTATGTTATACAAACCGTTTGTTAAAAGAGGTTCCACTGTAGTGAAATATCAGCAGTTAACCAAGAATTGAGAAAAATCCCGAGAGGTGCTTACTCTATGACTTAAAGTCTGCCACAAACAGTATGCTACAAATTCATATTGAAAACTGTGGAGACTAATTCGCACGCTGAACTGAAACATGATTTATCAGTCTAAAGCCTACCCCTGACCAATTTTGTTCCTATTTATACTGATAAGCAAGCTGTATGCTTGATTACTAATTTGCAGTGGTACTTCCACACAGCCCAACTAATGTGTGATAGTTGCTGCTAGCATAGGATAAATGGATTTTATCCTTTAGTAAAATTGGTAATCTGTGCACAGCATTCCACATTCTTCTCGACTGCCAACTGTTCCCACTTCACTGCTTTCCAGATTCATTCACAACTTTATTAAAAGGAAACAGTAATTGGCAGTGCCAGATATGTTGGGACAAAAGGGCCATAAAAGGGATACGAATTTGAAATGAAGCAGTTCAAGCAAGAGAGAGAGAGAGAGAGAGAGAGAGAGAAATTAAGCAGGCTTTTGGTCATACCTCAGCTGCTGCAGCTCTAGCCTATACAAGCTTTTCACAATCAAAAGTTTCCTTTGAACACTTGTGAATAATGCCTTTTGTGAAGGCCCTTCTGCTAATTGCAGAGATAAAATTACCTTCAGCCCAAAAAGATGATACAGAATTTTCCTTTTCCTCTCCTACTAAGCAGCCATCTCAATTTGAAGACCTTGTGTCCTTGACTCACTACAGGTCTAACAGGGGTTTAACAATAAGAAATTGTTTTCTATCAAGAGAAGGGAGCCATGATGATCCATAAGAAAAATCCCAGTATCCACCATTGGGCACTAAGAGTACCATTTGAAACGGAACAAAACAGTAAGCAACGGTTTGAAGTTCTCTAAATCTTTTCATCAGGCTCAATATTGTATGTACCAAGCAGAAGATTGGGGGGGGGGGGGAGGTCTTCCTTCAGTCAGAGGTTTAAAATGAAGAATACTGGCTGGTTTAGATTAGAGATGGGCATAAATTAAAACCAAATTGCAAAATTCTGCAAAAAATAGCTAATTTGTCAATTCAAATAATACTTACTTACTTACTTAAGAGACCTTTATTGGCATTAAAACAACAGACAAGTTAATAGTACAGTTCAAAAGCAAAACCAGGAACAAACAGGCAATAGTTCTGATATAATCAACTAATAGTGAAAACAGAAGAGGGAGGGGAGGAAAGCCCGGGGCGCTACTAAATCACTACTAAAAGAAAATACTTATTTTGGAGAAAAAGATATCACATCATGTATTTCCACATAGCACCCCTTGAGCATTCATGGTGATCCACACCAATTGTTTGATTTGTTAAATTCTATTATCCTGATATCGCAGATAGGAGGATGGGTTTTTGTCTTGGGCACTTCATGGTTCATACCTCATCCTCCCTAGTATGCCACATCCATACTTTTTGGTGTATGGCAAAAATAGTTTGGAAGAGAAAAAAATGGTAGGGCTGCCTGCTTTTGGCTCCAGCATTAGTTAAATTAGTCCGGTTAGTCTATAAAAACCTTTGTGTTAGTCAAGTCTCATTTACCTGTCCACAAATCTATTGCCTTTGTTGTTCTTGTTTGCTGCCTTCTTTTCTGCCACACTAGCCTGCATATTTTCCTGCTTGTCTACCATTTTCCAGCCAATGCATCAGCTTCAGATGGCAAGCGTCCTAGAGTTTAGACAGCCATTTACTCAGTTATAGGAGATACTATAGGCTTTCCTGTTTGTGAACTACGGTGTTGCTAGACCAAACTGCACATTCCTCAGTATTGTAAATTAGTTCATTCATAGTGTGTAACCCATTTACTTCATCTCTCCTGTCTGGTGGTAGATTTTGGGAGCAGTTATTGGCTGAAATCCAGTAGCAAGGCACAATGAAAAGAGGTCCATTGAATCAGAGGGGATTTGATGAGCCAACTCATCTTTAAATTTAATTGATTCAATTGGTCTACTCCTGTTGCAATGTACTATTGGATTTAAGCTGTTGGTTTGTTAATCTTTAAATCTCTTGTATTTAAATTGATCCTTCCTAAATGTGTATACTAATTTTGCATCCCCTTTATCAATCTTTCTATGCAAAGTTCTGGAGATATATCAAATTACATTTGATGGCAGGAATAGAGCCATCACATGAATGGAACATTATGTTTTAGACTCTGAAGAAATAGACTTCTCCATGAAGGCTCACTTCTTTTTTGTCGTCTTTATGTTTTTTCTGGAGTTGTAGTCCAAAAACTGTCTTTGCCATTGATGCTGCTCTGCGTCCTGGCCTTCAGTTTAACTGAAAGCACATTTTCCAGTTCTAAAAAGGGAAATAAAACCTTATTTGGAGTTCCAGTCACACAGTGTGTCTTCCTCCAGCAGGCCATTCTACTGTTACCACTATCACTATCACTATTGCTAATTTAGGGTGCTTTTACACGACCCCGCTGGCCACTTAAATTTGGACCAGAGATCTTAGGGGCTTGTCACTCTTCCTGTGTCCCCACCCCTCCGCACTTCCTGGCTGCTGGCTGCGTGAGGGGAGGGAGAAAAAAAAGGAAGAAAAGATCGTGGCTCACCTCCGTTCTGCCTCCGTTCTTGCCGCGGCAACATTCCTGTCTCTGTAAAGTAGCTCTTAAAGGGGCGGGAGCCAAAACAACAACAAACAGAAGCGAGGAGAGCCCCGCACTCAATATCGTTACACCGCATCAAGCAATTTTCACCCTGGAAGAGCAGGTACTTGAAAGGTGCGCTGGGACGTGCTAAAGTGGGCGTGGCTGCACTTAATTTCCTGTAAACTCCGGAGCTGGTGGGGAAACATTTTTAAGCTCCGGAGCTGGAAGCCATCTGCCCCGGAGTTTAGGGGTCATGTATAAACGCCCTTAGTTGATAGTCAATATTCCACAGCAACATAGCATACTCCTTCTTTGTTGGGGTGGTGTTTTATGGGGTGTGGGAGATATTCTCATGGAGTGAAATGAAAACTTGCCTATGGAAAATTGCCAAGGGCCTTCTGAGGTGAACATAGGCCAGCTGAACCTGTGATGAAATAAAATACCATCCAAATTATGGATGGTGGAAATTACCACTGTTCCAGCTTGTCCTAAATTTGAGCCAGCAGCACTATAGCTATGTCTCTGGGGTAGAGAAGGTTCAGGCTGGGTGTGCTTTCTTCCCTCCCTCCCTCTGTCTCTTCTTCATCTGAGTTGGGAAAACAGTTGAGTTGGTAGACCTTTTTGTTGGGACAAGCTAGTATGAGGAAATTTCTGTCAACATAAAGACATTTCTAACCCTTAGGCAAAAGCCTGTTCCTAACTCACCATTGCTGGTGCATTTCTGAGATAAGGCTGCTTTGGGGGGGGGATTATTTTGCAGTTTTACAAACATAGCATTCCCAAGCATTCTGGTACCTCACTCATGTTTCTCAATGTCCTCATTTGGTACTATTTCTACCAACACACTGAGCTGTAACACAGTGGCACTGTAGGATGTGTGATGACTTCCAGTATTTGTAGGTATAGTGAAGACTAGGGATGGGCACAAAATGAAAATATGTTTCATTTTGTTTCCTTTCCTCCCCCCCACATTTTTTCCATTTTGTTCCATACAATTTTTTTCAAAAAAAATGTACAAAACGAACCACTAACAAACTGGTTCGTGGGGGGCTGGAAAGTGGTGGAGGAATAAAAAGTTTTTTAAAAGCCCTGGCATTTTTTTTAAAAAAACTTTTTCCCTCCCCCCAAGCCCCACCTACCAGGTGATGAGTGCTGGGGAGAGAGAGATTTTTTAACCCCACCCCAGCACTGATCACCTGGCAGGCAGGGCTTGGGGGAAGGGGGAAAAGTTTTTTTAAAAAGCCCTGGGCTTTTTAAAAAAAACTTTTTTCCCCTTTCTCCAAGCCCCACCTGACAGCTGATCAGCGCTGGAGTGCAGGAGTTTTTTCTTTGTGCCGTTTCGTTTCATTTTGTTACCTAATTACACGACAAAACAGCATTTCATTTTTTGTTTTGTGCCCATCCCTAGTGAAGACATTTTCCTTAATGACTTGAGAATTTTCCTGGATCTAGAGCTCAACCCATATATAACTTGAGCAAGCTGCATAGCCACTAACAAGTGATCATGATTGCATTTGCAGTTTAAAACTATGTCAATGGCCTGTTATGCTATCATAAATAGCAAAACCAATGGTATTTTGCTGTTCATAGCAGCTGATTCTTGAAAGCTGGACAACTGTTTCTTTATATATGTTAGATTTTCATACTGAGCTATCCCTTTAAGGAGTTATATGTTGGCCTTAGTTTTGTGTATATGTCAGGAAAGAGAAACCAAGACAATCACTTAATGTGACTTGAAAGGAGCTATACCCTATTAAATTCCCCAAACCAGAATAAGATCACCAAGTCTCTAATAGGCATGCCATAGCTGGAAAAGACACAGGTGAAAAGTTTTGGCTCTTAATGCTACTTTACTGCTGCTATTCTGCAAACAGAAGATAACATTTCCCTTCAGGCAGCTTTTCCTCTATGATTGGTTGTCCAAGAGGGTTTTTCAAATGGATTGTTGTGCCTTGTTGCTTTGTATGTATTTTGGTACTCTTTTGTTTACCATTTTAGTATGCTATTTGTTTGAGTCTTTTATAATATATATATATATATATTAATTTTAAAAAATTGTCTTCTGCCACCTTGAGCCCTTTTCGAGAAGGGAAGGTATAAAATATATAAAATGAAATAAATAATAAATAAATCTATCTTTCTGCATAGATTTTTTTCATCTATAGGAATTTTGTAACATGGCAGCTACCGGTGCTTACCACCAGCTGTGTGTATATTTCAGTTATTTATTTCTACAACTGTCAGGGTGATCAGAGAGGCTAAAAGATATTGTGCCTCCCTGAGAATTTGTGAGGCCTTGAACCACCAGGCTGAATTGTTCAGGGTGGTTCAGGACCTCTCCAATCCTGGTCAGTGGAGGCCTCCTCCTAGTGATTTCACTAGTCAGTCTTTCGCAGCCCATTTTAAATCTAAGATAGAATCCATCCAGGCCTATCTGGACTCCGGTTCCACTAGTCTGTCCCCAAGATTCGCTTGTGCCGCTCCCCCTCAGTCTCCCCAATTTGTTGAATCTGGGCCTGTGACTTCAGCCAAGGCCTCCAGGATGCTAGCTTATTGCCAGCCAGTGGCTACGCCATTCAACCCTTGCCCATTTTGGCTGATTAAGACCACCGTAAGGAGCATGCTGGAATGGGTGGCTGTGATCGTGTCTGCCTCCTTCAGGGACTGAACTCTTCCTGTTTACTGAAGGAGACTGTGATCTGGCCCATTCTTAAAAGACTCAGCTTGGCCCCAGATGATTTGTCCAACTATCATCCGGTAGCCAATGTTCCTTTCATGGGCAGGGTGATCAAGCAGGTTGGCACGGTTAGGCTCGAGTTGTTCCTGGTGGAAGCTCATGTCCAGGATCCCTTCCAGTCTGGGTTCAGGCCATGGCATGGGACTGAGACAGCCTTGGTTGCATTGAAAGATGACCTCCTGAGGGGGGCTGACAGGGGTTGCTCTACCCTGTCTGTCCTTCTCAATTTGTTAGCGGCCTTTGATACCGTCAACCTTCTGGGCAGGTTTGTCTGAGGCAGGTATTGGGGGTCATGCCTTGTGCTGGCTCCCATCCTTCCTCAATGCCTGTGCCCAGAGAGTAGAAATGGGGCAGTGATATGTCGGCCCCATGGACACTCTCATGTGGGGTGCCCCATGGGTCAGTGATCTCCCCTATGCTCTTTAATATCTATATAAGACAGTTCGCTGAGTTCATTCGGAATTATGGAGTCTGCTGCCATCAATATGCTGATGGGACACATCTCTATCTCTCCTTTTCCACCTCTGCAACGGAGGCTGTATGGACCCTTGACTGCTGCCTGGATATGGGTGTGGAATGGACAAGGGCTAATAAGCTGAAACTCAACCCCAGGAAGACCGATGTTCTGTTCCTCAAGGGATCCCCAGATGGGTACAGTTGTTATCCCTCCCTCTCCCCAGTTTGGGAGGACTGACCCTCCAGCTGGTGGATAGAGTAAGGAGTCTGGGCATTGTCCTAGATCCAGCTTTGTCCCTGGAAGACCAGGTGGCAGCTGTTTCTAGGGAGGCCTTCTTCCAGCTCAGGCTTATCACCCAGATTCACCTGTACCTGGACATGGATTCCCTTAGGACAGGAGTGCAGGCTGTGGTCATGTCTTTACATGGGGTTACCTTTACCCTTGTTCAGTGACTGCAGTGGATGCAGAATGTGACAGCCAGGTTGGTGGTTGGTGCGGGCAAGTATGACCCTATCACCCCCATCCTGTCTCACCCGCATTGGCTTCCTGTTGCCTTCCGGATAAGTTTCAGGGTACTGGTTTTGGTTTACAAAACCCTCCATGGCTTGTATCTTGACTATCTGGTGGAGCGGTTCTCCCAGAGGTTAGCTTCGTCCTGACGGACCAGAGCCTCACTTGCCTTTTTGCTCCAGGTGGCCTTCTCAGGGGCTGCCCTGGCACTTTGAAATAAACTGCCATTGGAGATCAGGCTGGCAGAGTGTACAATTGTGAGTTTGTTGGTTGTTCTGTTGGCCCTGCCCTTTCCTTGCTGGATTTTCTATTGTTGTTTTATTGTTCTTGTTATTGTTTTTACAATTTAATTTGTTTTGTGTATTATGGGGTTGTGTTTGGGGCAAGTTGATTTTGCAATTTGTTGTATACCACCCAGAGTTCCTGTGTTTCTGGTGGTTAACAAGTAAGTAAGTAAGTAAGTAAGTAAGTAAGTAAGTAAGTAAGTAAGTAAGTAAGTAAGTAAGTAAATAAATAAATAAATAAATAAATAAATAAATAAATAAATAAATAAATAAATAAAGTATTTTCCTGAGAAGCCAACAGGGCAGAGATATGGGAATCCATTTATCTCCTCTTGGCAATGACTCACATTCAGATAATGGATGCTTACATATTCATCCATGTACTTGCAGTAGAATTCTACTCATGAGAGAGGGGAAAAGACTGACTTAACATTCATCCTCTGGTAAGTCTTCGTTCTGGCTCTATATTGGTTAAAGAGCTTAACTTTCCTCAACCTGCCTCATTCAAGACAGTTCTCTTTACTTTTTGCCCTGTTTCATTTAAACTTCTCTTTCTCACCTGAATAATTATTTGCGGGAAGAGCCTAAATCTCTTTGCTCCATTGATCCAGTATACAATGATACTGGGAGCCAGGAAGACAGCATATTCCGTGAGAAGTGCACTCTGCCCTAGAAAAGGGGATGATGCATTGTGTTTGTTAGTCTTCAAGGTTCCACAAAAGACTTTGTTCCACCCTAGATACAGTTGCTCTGTGTTGATAAGCCACTTCAAAAATTGTTATCTTTCCTTTCCTGTTCTTTACAGTCAAAAGTAAATGTCTGTGAAGAGTCTCAGTCATCCAGGTGAGTTTATCTGGAAGTTGAGTCATGGCAACTGGACTTCTTTTTTATCTTGAGAGATAGAAACATTTCACTGCTCATCGAAACAGTTTCATCACTCTGAAGAAAGCTAGTTGCGAGCCCTCTATCTTATAATCCTCTTTGACCTCTTGTCAACCTGGTCTGAAATAGGCTTATAACATGAACAATGGCCTGAATAGGCAGAGTATCACATTAAGGTGAAAATGGCCTAAGTTGCTGAAACCCATAATGTATGGGTCATTAGCTATGGCCTTGGTGGTGAAGGCTTTTTTGATTTGTCTAGGTATTGTTGAAAGCACAGCCTGATAAGTAGCAGACAGATTGTACCGGAGTCCCCCCCTTATGTTGAAAGAGGGGCTTTCAATACTTACATGAATGGCTTCTCTGACCCCTGTCTCAAACCACCTATCTTCTCTGTCTAATATGTGTCCATCCTCATAATTGAATGAGTGTCCTTTGTCCTTCAAGTGGAGGTGTACTACTGATCCTGGTCCTGAGCTGTTATCCCTCCTATGTTGGGCCATCCTTCTGTTTAATGGCTGTTTAGTTTCTCCAATGTAGAGGTCTGCATGCTCCTCACTGCATTGGACCACATATACTGTATTGGTCCTTTCTTGTTTTGGTATCAGGTCGTTTGGGTGGACAAGTCTCTGCCTTAGTGTGTTTGTGGGTTTGAACTAATCAGGGATGTGGTGTTTGCCAAAAATCCTTTTAAGTTTCTCAGACACTCCAGCCATGTAGGGAACGACCAGGTTCTGTGTTGGGTCTGGGTCTCAGGCTGATCCCTTGTTCTTCTGAGTCAGCACACTGCTTTGTTGAAGGGTCACTTTGGATATCCATAGGCCATAAGTGCTATCTTCAGGTGCCTGTCTTCCTTCTTCTTGGCTTCTGTGGAGGTGGGGATGCTCTGTGCTATCAACTGGTCTCCCTGAATATCAGTGATAAACAGCATTGACTGAAGTGTCAGCCATATCACCTGAACCCCACTCCAGATAATTTTGAAAATCAGTAAGCTCCATCAGTCTTTGAGGCTGGTCCTGGTAATGGAGCCCTCTTCCCTGTGGAGGGATAAGGTTGTGGAATCCAAATCCCAGCAGAAGATGATCTGGCCATCATAAAAGGGACTCAATGTTCATCACCTCCCTGTCCATATTTGAACACCAGGTATAGGGTGTGATCTCTGATGTATGGGCCCCATGGAATGTTGGAAGAGGCCTATAGCCACCATGTCATTCATTTACTCCAAACCTGCTTCATACACTGTGTCTCCATATGTATGTTGATGTCTCCCAGAAAAAAAATGTCTGGGTGACCTTAGAACAGCAGCAAATAGTCCATCAGTTCATGGGGGAGTCGTAGACCAACACCAGTTTGATTCTGTCCTAGTGGCCAAGAACATTCAGTTCTAATAGTAGGGATCTACCTAGTTTTCTCCAATTTTATTTTTAATTTGAGTGACTCAGTTTACAGAAGATTGATCAGTGAAAAGGAAAACACAGAAGACTAGACAGATGGTATTTTTCCTGTGCTCCACGGTATGTTGTATGAGTTCCAAGCTTCATTCCTCCATCATTTTTTATGTAGTACTAAAATCTATTCCATGGAGGTGAGCTGTTAGTAGGGTTTAAAAACAGAAAGACTGGCTTTTAGAGGAAGAGACTGATAAATCTCTGCCTTTATCATTTGATAGATTTAATTTGTGTGTTTCTTTGAGCTGCTTCATACAATATAGTAAAAGGGAGATTCAGAGTGGTTTCATCTTTTAAAATCATCCCTTAATTTGAGTTAAATTATCACTTTTATGTTAAATAAAGATTTCCCTGAAGAAACTTGAACAGTGCAACAGCATTCCTGAAGCTAAGCAGCTTTGAATGTGGCCAATGTTTCAAGAGTGGCTGATATTTCAAGTGTAGCCAGTCACCCTGAGTCATATTGGCCTCTTTGGTGGAAGAATGGCATTTTTCCAGGTTATGAGTAGCACGTAAAGTAATATAGTGCATCATATTCCCACCTCAAGTTACAGTTTCTCTGAATCCTACTAACAGGAATGCTTCTGTAGAGGGTTCCAACCACTCACTGTCTCCAACCCGAGCATTCCATACTTCCTCTCCATCTTCCTGCTTCACTTTCACTTTTCTTCTCCAAATGATTTCTAATCTTCCCTAGACTGCCTTATCCTCATTCAGCTTTTGTTGGATATTGTAGGGCAGGGATGGCGAATCTTTTAGAGACCGAGTGCCCAAACTGCGATTCAAAACCCAGTAATTTTTCACAAAGTGCCAGTACAGCAATTTAACGTGAATACAGGTAGTTGTAAAGGGGCGATGTTGGGTGCCCACAGAAAGAGCTCTGAGTACCACCTTTGGCACCCGTGCCATAGGTTCACCAACATTGTTGTAGGGGGTCCTCAGGCTACTGAGTCTTCCGAGGATCTGTTGCCCTCTTCCCATCTGGCGTGGATTTTTGGCATTGCCTCTAGTTTTGCAAACCGCTGGACTACCCCAATCAAGACAGTTATTTTCTTGTTTCTTTTGCAGTGGCCCTGATTTGTTTCCCTTTCTCTTAGCATTTACCCCTTTTGTTTTTAGTGGGAGGAATAAATGAAGGAAGGAAGACAAAAGAAGATGCTTTTGACTTCTCATCCCCAGTCCAAAACAGACTGTAGGTCTAACATTTAGCATCCTAGTCTAAATTTTACTTTTGGAAATGCATTAACACCTGACTTTTTTGAAAATGGAAATGTCAAGAACCATGTGACTTCTGGACAGGGAATGCCTGCACTAAGGTTTTTAACAAATAAAACTCTCATTGGTGTTACTTGGGAGACACTATTGTTATAAATGTTAAATTGCAAGACCCTTTTCCAATGTTGGCCCAAAAGATTTAATGTCAACACATTTATTCTAACATGTTATTTCCAAGGTCTGCATCTTTACCGAGGTGTCTGCCACATAAACACCACATAAATAACTTTTCAAGCACAGTTTGTACAAGTAGCTATCTGTGTGTAAGTCAGTCATAATCATCTCCTCTGCTGCCTAAGCTCCTCTTGTGTTTGAATGCTGTGTGTCCATAAACTGTAAACAAGGCTGATGTGGCTGTTTGATTATCTCTTGTGCAGTCTGACAGGCTGTTCTCTCAGTGGCATGTTCAGTTGCACACTTGGATGCACAACAGACAGACAGAAAATTGTAAAAAACAAAAAAAAAACAAATACACTTCCCTCATAAGTGTAGTATTTTGAAATAGGATTTTGGCCATTATGTCACCTTGAAAAAATGTATCTTCAGTACATTTTGGTTCTGTGATTTTCTGGATTACAGTGGTGGGAAACCTTTGCACTCCAGATGCTTTGGACCACAACTCCCACAGTCTTTTCTCATTGGCAATACAGGCATGGAATTCTGGGAGTTGAGGTTCAAAACATCTGGAGTGCTAATGGTTTGTCACCACTGCCCTAGAACCATGGATACATAATTTGTGTCTGACTCCACAGGAAGCTATTTCTTACACTTGTGACTTAATGTGCAGTTGTAGAGTTAAATTCATTCTCTGGTAGAGTTAAATTCATTCTCAGTTAAGTGATGACAGAAGGGAGAGCCAAAAGGGCAGCTCAGATGGGGGGTGGGGGTGGGAAGCAATTAGGTTAAGTTGACTCCAGGATTCAGGTTATGTGACTGAGCCAATCCAAGGAGAAGAGATAGAATTTTTTAAATGTCAGTTTGATCTGGAGCAGCCAAATTTATTATGCCACAGCATAAACCTGGTACCTCTTGTGCTCTACTCCACTGTGTTGTTCCTTTCTAGTTTAAAAGATATCTGTTTTGTCCTATAATTTTCTTTTCCTTAAGTTAATCATGATTGGTTCTATCTGTAAGACCAGCAGACCCATGCCTGCAGATTAGTGTTTATTATTTTTCCCATAAAGTCACAATTGTGAGGATGAGCCTATAACTTCATGCAACAAAATCTACCCACTCCATCCATTTAGTTTTGAGACATCAGTTGGAAGCATTGATGTTGGGCATATAAACCATGCTGTCTTTCTAAAAAGCAACCCATCACTTACCTTGTACCAATGAAACAGTTACCAGAAGTGGTCTTTATTCCCTGCATTGTCGAAAATTAAGATCATTCTGAGGGATAGCCTTTAGGCCACTAGATGCTATTTGTCCTGTGGAGAAATCATTTTATAGAAATTTTTGTATGTCAGGGAAGCAAAGCTGCTTTTATTTTGATAATTTTTCAATGTTTCTTCATAAAAGATGATCTGTGTTAGAATAATAAAAAGAGCATACTCCCCTCCCCCCAATGAATGGTTGCTTACCTTGAAAAACAATCATCTTAAGATGCTGAAGGAAAGAAAATGAGAACATGTATAAATCAGAACTTGGTCAGTTGCCCAATGAGATGTGAAATAGGCTCCAGAACAGATCATCCTCTACAACAAACCTGTTTGCTGTGATAATGTATGAAATGACATTCCCTTGGTGTAACTGAATCATGATGCATGTTCAGTGGAGGTTAAATACCTCAGAGCAATTTATCTGAATATTTTATTTCTTACACTGTGGACCCATAGGAACAGGAAGCATGTCTTCCTTATTTCAAATCCCCACAAATCACAACACAAGTCTTTTCAGAATTTTAATTCCTCAGTCGGCTTATTGGTGGGCCATGAGTTTCATTGCAACTGATTCCATTCCATTATCTTCTCCTGTCTTTTTCACGTGATTTCCCTTCTGACATATGCAGCCTTTCGTGCTTTGCAAAAATAAAAAATAAAAAAATAAATGCCCTGTGAATAATGGTTCTGAAAGAGGAGAAGGAAAATTTCAACTTGCAGCTTTGTTCAAGAAGGAAGAACAATAAAAGGTCTTCTAGCTCCTTAAAGACTTTATTTACAGTATTTGATATGTACTTTCATGG
Source organism: Phrynocephalus guinanensis (assembly GCA_037367245.1). NCBI lineage: Eukaryota > Metazoa > Chordata > Lepidosauria > Squamata > Agamidae > Phrynocephalus > Phrynocephalus guinanensis. The sequence goes on along the minus strand of CM074736.1, from coordinate 103,289,131 downwards.
GCTGCAATCCACTGATGTGATGGGCTGTGGTCCTCGAAAGGCAATACTTCCCTTCTACCCCACCAAAAAGTTTGTCTTTCAAATGTCATAAGTCTCAGTAATGAGGGTGGTGCAGATGATTTATGACATCTTTCTAATGGTAAGGAGAAACCCATAACATTTTACAAGGAATGACAAGAAAGTGGTCCCTGTAGCGTTGTTCCTGAAATTCTGGCCACAATTTCAAAGTGAATTGACACTCAGCTAAGTCAAGCTGCCACATGGCATGTCCCATTAGAACTTTCTCTTAAGTTTACAAAAAGAAAAGGGGGAAATGGCACAACATAATAATTAATGTACATCCACCTAGTCTAAAAATTTAGTAGGACAAAATTTTTGACATAGCCCTAGCACCAGGATCAGGAAGGGGTCCTAGATAAATGCTACTCCCCATTTATCCTGAGAAACAGATCTCTTAACCTTATTCACTAGAGCAATACTGATTTCATTCTTCCCAGGTTGTACATCAGTCCCCTACCCTTTTGCATTTTGAAGTGACTGGATCAGAGCTGAGTGCTGAGGTATCATGAGAAGAAATTCAAGAATAACAACCGGGGGGTGGGGTGGGGGGTGAAAGAACCTTTGAAAACAGAATGTGCTGGATTGAGATACAAGTGTCTCTCTCTGTGTTTATATATATTTATATAAAGGAAACTTGCTAAATTTAAAACAATTGATAGAAGAGCAAGTGAGCAGGTGTCAACTCCCCTGATTACGATCCTCCTCTCTGCTCCACTTCTGAGCCAAGAAGACTACACATGGTAGTGAGAGAATACACAGCAATCTGTACACGAGATGCTCCAGATGTTAAAATGGGTCTGAAGTAGACATCCTTGACAGTGATGACATACTTTATATATTTCAGTTTACAATTCGGGACTTTCTTGTAGCCTACCCAAAATGTAAAATGTCAATGTGAAAGGTACTTACATTTATTCCACTATCCAAAGAAGAGCCCAGTGATGATGGCTGGGAAATGTATCACTCCACTAATATAATTTAATGGCCTCTGGTATCTAGTATCACTGTAGCTCTTGAACAGAGCTTGATTTGTGTGGCTCTTGCAACAGACTTACAAAAACAACTCCAGAATCTTCTGCTTGATTGAGAGCAGTTTCTAGCCATATATAAAGTGAGACATCTTCAGAATCAAATGGCTCACTAAAGAAAACAAAGAACTAGAGTCAACTAGTGATAAGAGATGCAGAGGTTCAAATGCCTTTTCGATTTGAGGGAAGTTACTGTTTCTCTTTCCCACTTTTGAAATAAGAGCAATAGTACTGACCTTTCTGTCTTTTGGTAAGATTAGCCCATTTGTTCTCAAGGTAGAATGAATGGGCTAATATCACTGTGAGGCATTTGGAAACTATTGAGATGAATTCTACAGAAGTATTCTGTGATATCATAAAGAGTGGACTAGGTAAAAGCAGGAACGGAATGGGAAAGGGACACGAACAGCTTAACAATAGGACACAATGGACAAATATCAGAATAATATTACTGTTTCAATAACCCTTGAATGCCCTAAAGCAGTAGTTGTCAACCTGTGTGTCCCCAGATGTTCCTGGACTGCAACTCTCAGAAATCCTGGCCGGCTCAGCTAGTGATGAAGACTTCTGGGAGTTGCAATCCAGGAACATCTGGGGACCCACAGGTTGACAACCACTGCCTTATTGTCTGAGGGGATGGAACACAGTGGACAGAACGACAACTTTCAGGTAGGATAATCAAACCAAATTTATGGCTCATTCCTATAGTCAGATGGGAAACGTAAACTCCTTTTTACAATATTGTTTCCCACCCACCCCAGAATGGATACTGGTTTTTGAGGACGATTTGTGGCTTGCTGAATCTGTCTCACCTCATCATGTGTGTTATTAATTTGGCTTGATTATCCTACTCAGAATTTGTTGTTTCAGGCCATTGTGTTCCATTCTGGCAAGTTTTAGGACAATGGAAGAGAATTATTTTATTTTATTTTATTTTCAGATTTGAGGTCCGGAATATTGTTCTGACATTTGTCCATTGCACCCCACTGTTTTCGGCACCAATGTTTCTTAAGAAGTTCCCATTCCAGCTTTTCCTAGTCCCCACAAAGAGGCATTGATGTGCTTACACAACCCTTGAGTTTGACAAAGTTGCATTTTGGTCCTACCTCTCCAAGAATCCCCTGTCACCATGACCATGATCATAAAAAAAGATGTGTCATTGTGCTTTTTCAACCCTTGAATTTTAAGAAGCTACATTTTTGCATTACACTTCCTAGAACCAGTCCTATTGCTTGTAAGATTGTAACATTTTATGGTAAAGGAAGGAAGGAAGGAAGGAAGGATTTTTTTCCAAATTAGAACAAATATTAAGAGTGATTCAAAGTGCAGGCTTTCTACTTGCTGCCACAAATATAATTCCACACCAAATTTCAGATGCATCATAATCCCCCATATGCCTCCGCAGCCCAAGTAGATAGCATAGTACACCATTTTTAATGTTGTAAAAATGTGCAAACCAGTAGGGCCCCCCAATCTCATCTCTGCCTGCTGGACTGAAAAGCAGGAGTGAGTTTGCAAGAAGCTGTTCGTCGGCTATCACTCTGAGCTCAGCTGAAATTCATCATCCATTTGCTGAGCTGTACATATTTACAGAATGGAAGCAGATGGATTTTGTTCTAATCTCTAACCCCTGCTGCAATGTTCCCAGCATTTATTCATAACTTGCATCCAGCTGTTCTCTAGAGGGCCAAAAAATGGAGGATGTTTATGATGTTCATCAAGACAGCATTGGGGAGGAAGAGTGAGATAATAATTCTCCTTTTCGTTTCTGCCATTTGGTGTGTTCAATGTTATATATATATATATATATATATATATATATATATATATATATATATATATATATATATATATATATATATATATATATATATATATATATATATATATATATATATATATATATATATATATATATATATATATATATATAATGATGGATTCCTTCCTTTGCTGGAAGTAAGAAGTAGCAGACACAACAGAAAAGGAAAGCACAAAGCAAAATTTATAGAAGTAGAGAGGACTTACAAAAGCTCGTTAATACTGCAAAATGAAATAATTGATATTGCCTGCGCAAAGGCAAGACAGTTACCATAATAGCTGGTGTTTGTAGTGGGCTGGGTAGGGAATATGCATATTCTTTGAAGAAATTGCATCAAAACAGAAACATCCCAGACTAAATGGTAAGTAAGAACCACCCGACAGAGGCAAAGAGCTGAATACAGGAATCCACCGATCAAAATATTTCTGGATATTTCTTAGTCAAGATTTTTGCACCTCGCTTTGGGTTTGAGGGCAGATTCCAACATGTAGAAAAGGTTTTCAGAAGGAGATCAGCAGAAGGAATGTGACTCATTTGGTTTCTCTTAGCTCCTGATGAGGAGACCTTGTAGAAAAGCCTTGGAATTGCTTTGTTTTTTGCAACTTTTAGGTAGGAAAATAAATCAAGGTCTCCTGTATGTGAACATGAACTATATATTTTCCTTGAGATGACCTAAATGGTGCAATATACTATATTTAGGCTATGATGCAGAAAAAATTTCCTTAACAATTTCCTTATTTTAGGGAAGACACTGTTCCTCAACTTCAAGATGATCCAACATCTGCAGTTTTGGAAATAATACTGGTCTGATGCACATGTTCAGTTTTATGGTATTAATATGCATAGAGTGCTTTGACTATCCCTTTGAAACAGCAGTGTTAACGCTTTCCTGTTTTTTTGATTTCCTGCTTTTTGATTAATCTGATTGGTACTAGATGCTACGGTAGAAGTTAGCAGAGCTCACAGTGCTGAAGAATTTTTCGACTCTTGCTTTGAAGATGCATTTGGGGAAGGCTCATGATAAAGGTCATGTCAGGGGAGAGGAAGAGAAAATGCAAAGCAACCTTGGATAGGTAGGTCTGAAATATGAAAGAAGACAGGAATAAGGTTGCCTATCTGGTCAGGAATGAATTAGCAATCACTGAGACAGGCTGATTTGTTGGAAATGGTAATAGTAGTGTTGAAAATAATGGTACTGCTCCAGTAACTATAAAATACAAGCATAATAAATAAAATGCAGTAGTATTGTTGCAACTAAATTTATGAAAACCCTGTATCCCACCTTAGCTACTTCTTTGTTTCTGATGATACATTTCCACTGGTTAAAATCTTTTTCCTTTTCCTTATCAGAGACTGAGAGTCCTTGGAGATGTATAGACTTTGGATGTGCAATTCCAAACAATGATGTTGTGCTGCATTCCAACCAGTCCCCAGGGGTCTTCAGCTCATGAGTTCTTCTCTTTTCTGCCCTTCTTTCCCTATTTATTTTCCCTTGAACAATCAGTGGCAAAAATACTTTTCATGCTTAGAAACTATGGCTGAAATTTATTCAGAAGCTTGCTTATTCCGCAAGCACATTCACCTGAGAAATTAATGTGCTTTACTCAGGAGCCGTTGACCTTATCTAAGCCCCTCCTTCTCTACTACCCAGCCATAACATTATTACACAAACATCTCTTCCCTGTTGTCACCCCCCTTGGCCTGTTCCTGCCTCCCCAAACACGAGGCCTTTGAGCTCTGCCCCTTCCATTTAATCTATGCTTCCCTACTTAATAACATACACTAATGTGTGTTAACAGATGTCTGAGGGAAAATTAGCTGCGGTGTCCAGATCAATTAGACCTGAGTTGCTGTGCAGAAACAATTCCTCAATAGGCTGCAGAGCTTTTGCAGGGTGAGAAAAGGACTGGAGGCATTTCCCCACCCCCCTTACAAAGGTGAAATTATGCTGGCCCAGCTTGAGCCTGCTTGCCCCTGTGAACTCCTCTTCCAAACAATCCTCCTCTTTACTTAATAGGTTCTGATCTCTGTACCAGATGGAAACATCTTTGACAGCTGCAGGCAAGCTGCCACCGCCACCCCTGTCGCTACCACACAATGACAAAAGCAAGCCAGCTGCACAGTCTTCCAGAAGATCTTTTCATGGCCAACTGATACTCCATGTTGAATACCTGTGTGGCAGTCTCTTGGAGCTTGGGGCTTTATATTTGAATGAAGCCATAATGAGTTCTTTTTGAAGAACTCCCTCTCTACAAACAAGGGACAGAGAATGGGTTAGCTGTGGTTAGAGGTTGGAAATGTTACTTTTTGGAACACCAACTCCCAGACATTTGTGGGGTTGTAGTCTGAAAAAAAAAACCTTTCCGTGGTGATGGCATCTGGCCTGGATGCCTTCAAAGGGGGATTGGACAGATTCCTGGAGGAAAAGTCCATCACAGGTTACAAACCATGATGGAGATGTGTAATCTCCAGGCTTAAAACCAGGGTACATCCAGGGCCAGATGCAAGGGAGTGGTATCAGGAGACAGTCTTGTGCGCTCCCAGATGCATTTGGTGGGTCCACAGTGAGCTACAGGAAGCTGGACTAGATGGGCCTTTGGCCTGATCCAGCATAGCCCTTCTTATGTTCTTATGTGGAGCAACACAGTCTGCTTAACGAAAACACAAATTGGAAGTTAGATATCTTTTGTTTTGTTAATCTGATTTTTGTGATACAGCTCTCCAAAAGTGCCTGGCTGAGGGGGAGCAGGGCAGCTTCGCAGTGATGTGTTAGTGCAACTTGTATACATAATACACAACACTAAAGCCTCCATTTATATACATTAACATTATAAATTATAGGATTCCTAGGATTCATAGGATACCTTCTTGCCCTGTCCCTTGCTCTTGCACATTCTGAGCAAAACCTATGTATAGAAATGCATACATAAGGAGTAAATTGTATGCAAAATATATACATTAGGGGAAATAATGAAGAGTGTAATTTTGAAAAGCAGCTGAGAAATTTATTCAAAAAATAAATGAAAAATATTGGAAAGCTAAACATGCTTCTATGGTATGAATTGTAATTTGGGTAGTTTCTAAAGTTATTTTAAAAAAGCAATTTTATAACATTCTAGAGTGCTTCAAAGAAAGCGAGTTGTTACCATTACCATTATAAAAACATATTTTCATTCATTGTGTTACTTACTACTTTGTCATTTGAGGAGGATCTGCAAAGGTATGTGAGAAAGTGTCTAAAACTCAAACAAATCTGAACAGCATTGTAGCCTCTAAAAGTGACCTGGAAAACTGAGCTGAGACTCAGCTATAAAAACATTTTGGAAATTAAAAATGTACATAAAATAACCCCATCTCCTTTGGGAGACTTATTGCAATAGAAAATTCATTGGATGTTGCTGGATTGGGTGAGGGGAGAGTCTTTAATTTCTGAAAAATGGTCTCGGAAGGATTTCAACCACTGTTTCTTGAATGAACATGACCCTTTTCTGATTGCTATGCCCTTGTAACCTCCACTCCACCCCGAAATAATTCATAACTCGTAATGCATTACTTCTAGGATGTCACTAAATATATGCCAATGAAACTTAAACTGGATGTCAAGGAGGACACATCTTCTGGGTTTCTCTTGTGCCTCCTTTGCATACCGATAAACATTTTGAGGGAGTTGGTTTTCAGATTTCGTACAATTAAATCCAGAAACATCATCTTTGTGATGATGGCTTTGTGCATATCATCTATATTTTGTTAGTTCCTGACAGCCAAATGCAAAAATGAACACATCATTGTTGCTCTAGTTAACAGCCCTATATTTATGTTTCAAGCATCTGTTACAGCCATGGCCAATGTATAGCCAACAACCCACATATGATTTCTGAAACTATTATGCTTGACTCATAGACAATTCTGAAAAGCCTGAATGGTTCAACTGCCATCTTAATTATGGTCAACCTGAAGGTCCCAGAGTTGAAAAGGAAAATGATTAAACATGGAACATGTTGTGATAGTCCAGAACGAAATTAACAGTAGGCATTAGGACCATGCATGTAGAGATTACATTAATTAGTTATAATTAAATATACAAATATCATTGGTCCCTCTGGCCATGGTTTTCATTATGGCTAAACTGTCTTTCTGTCTCAGATAATTCCATCAATTTGACCTTCCATAAAAAAACAACTGACTGCTGCTGAATACAAGGTTTATCAAATACTTTACATTTCATTTTTATGGACCTTCATCGTATTTCTAAGAAATTTCTAAATGGAGAGTTTAGAAGCGAAAATAGCTGAAACTCTAAAGGCATCTTGAAGACAAAGAATTTTCATTTGGCATAAGATCTGTTGGACCACTGCTTCAGATGAAACATATCTATATCTATATCTACAGTATATCAATGAAGCAAATATTGTGGGGGTATTCCTGGATTCATTCCTGAGCCCTGGATGCCCAGGCTTCAGCAGTGCCAGGAGTGACTTTGCACAGTTAGAACCAGTGCACCAGCTGTGTCCGTTTCTTGAGACGTCTAACTTGACCATGGTGACATATGCCCTAGTTACATCCAAGCTGGTTTACCATAATGCACTTTATATGAGGCTTCCCTTGGGAAGTGTTTGAAAACTTCAAAGAGTCCAAAGTGCTGTAGCCAGATTGATTACTGTATTTGGCTAGAGGGAACATATAAATCCTCTGATACAGCAGCTACATTGGTTACCAATCCATTTCCTGGCACAATTCAAAGTGCTGGTGTTAACCTATAAAGCTGTAAGCCGCTTGAGTCCAAGGTATTTAAACAACCACATTGCCTTCTCTGCTGCTGCTCCCCTACTCAGAAACTCCCTGCCATGGGAAGCTGACGTGGCACATCTCTGCTGTCCTTCCACAGACAGGCAAATATCTTTCTCTTCAGACAGACTTTACCTTAATGACTAGTGGTTTGAGAGAGGTTTGAGAAAGGGATCTGGGAATCTTGGTAGACCACAAATTGAACATGTCAGCAGTGTGATGTGGCGGCCAAGAAAGCCAACATGATTCTTGGTTGCATCAACAGAACCATAGTGTCTAGATCAAGGGAAGTGATAGTACCACTCTATTCTGCTGTGGTCAGACCCCACCTGGAGTACTGTGTCCAGTTCTGTACACCTCAGTTTAAAAAGGATGTTGACAATCTTGAATGGGTTAAGAGGAGGGCTGTTGCGTTACGAATCACACGGGACACAGAGTTTCGGGGTGCAATATCTGGTGCTCAGGGCAGCATTCCTGTTCGTCTGTCTGTCAGGGTTCCATGGATGTCTGTGTGTCTCTCTGTGTCTGCATCGGCTGCGTGCATGTGAGATTGGTGATGATTCTCCCTCTGAGCCTTCTCTCTGAGCCTTCTTTTCCCTGCTGCCTGAGCCCCGCCTTTATTATAAGAGAGTCAGCACAATAGATACAGAGAAACATTCCTCGGTGGGGGGAAAGAATGCAAGCCTCATGTGTGAGACCATAGTAAACACATAGACAATGGGCAGGGGAAATACGTTTCACAGGTGGGGGGGAAATGCTCCCTAGCTAGTGAGGCATTACTAATAAGAGGCTTCCTTGGGCCTGAGCAGATGTATCCTGATATCCTGGTTTCCTGGCCTCCTGACCTATGCTTAGATTAGCATCAGCTTAGCTGCACCTGGGTGCCTGCTCAGCCCTGGGGATTTCTGGGAAATCCAGGTCCTCAGCTTCCTCTAGGTGCGCTTTTGTGCTCTGCCCATTTCTTGGGGTACAGAGCTATTGGTATGAAATCCCTACAGAGGGCAACCAAGATGACTGAGGGTCTGAAAGAAATGTCTTATGAGGAGCGGCTTAGGGAGCTGGGAATGGTTTTTTTAGCAATTTTTAAATATTTGAAAGTTTGTCATATTGAAGAAGGGAATGATTTGTTTTCCATGGCTTCAGAGACTAGGACGTGGGGCAGTGGTCTCAAACTACAGGAAAAGAGATTCAATTTAAACATTAGGAAGAACTTCATGACAGTTAGAGCTGTTCAGCAGTGAATATGCTGCCACAGAGGGTGTTGGTTTTTTAAGCAGAGGCTGGATGGCCATCTATCAGGAGCACGTTTATGGGGTTCCTGCATGCGAGGGGTTTGGACTAGATGGCCCTTGAGGTCTCTTCCAACTCTATGATGCTATGATTCAAATGGATCATTGTGCTCCATTTTAAGTTTGTTTTAATATTGATCTTATTACTATTTTAATATAATATTTGTTTAATTTATTTTTAAAAAAATCTGTACTATATAGTTCTTGTTTCTAGCTTTTAAATACTGTTTTATGATGTAAGCCACCTTGGGTCCTTTTGAGGAGAGAAGCAGGACAGAAATATTTAAAATAAATAAAATAATAAGTGATGCAGTACAAATTCCAACCAAACATCTGTCCTCAGGGAGTCCAAAGAACTCACAAGGCAGTACACATGCCAGCTTTGCAAGGTAGGAACCACTACACCCACTCAAACATTACAATGTTCTAGTACTTTATCAAGGCAACACCTGGTTTTAGCACCACAGATCCTCCAAGGCACAATTTCAGACATTTGTTTGAAAGAATTTTTGTATTTTATTAAATGGTAAAAGATAAATGTTACAAGATGTTACAAAAAGGTTGCAAAATACGCTTGTAGCAGAATACAAAGACAGACTCTGGCAACTCAAGAGTTGACACTAGAAAACAACAAAACTAAAATAGATTACCTAATACACCTTGGAGAGGTAGCATATTTTAGGAACACGCACTGAGTGCATTCTGAGCATGGCTCTGCAGGACAGCAAACAGACAGCAGCTGTTCAAAGTCCCTCCTTAGAGTCAGGCTAGACTACCCAACCAATTTATCTAATTTGCTCTTTTACCTTAAGTGACCCCTTCCAAACAACATTCATTTACCAGAACAACAACACGTTCTTCCCTCTTCCTTACACATAGCTTTAATCCATTAAAATGTTTCCAGGCTTTTGATGTCCATCTGATGAGAGATACACTTACAATTTTTCATTTCCTTTTCATTCTTCTTTGAATTCTCTTTAACAGGAGGTCAGTTGAAGGTGTCAGTTGTCCTTTTCTTCTGGGTATAAGCTGGTCTACATAATTCCAGCCAGGGTTCAGTCACAGAGAAGTCCTGAAGCTTCTGGATGGATACCATGTTCCATATTCCCCTAGTTTCTCAGTTTCTTCATACGTGTTTCCTAAAAGGAAAGGGAGTGTCTTTTCCTGTATATCAAGGTGCAATACTTAAATGCATTAAAAGTGATCCTACAGCATCTTTGTTTCGGATTTCCATTGTATTATTATGCCTTGTTCAAGCTACATCCAATTTTAAAATGTCATGCTGACGGCACTGAGACCTTTAGGACCTTTAATGCAATAAAGATACAGAGTATCTTGGACTTCCACTCCATTGCCCGTGTCAAACCCCCCCCCAGCCTATATATACATTCTACATCTGGCATATACCACTTGGAATATACAAAAATAATCCGTGAACACGTAGACTTTGCGCTAGACTCGTGTCAGATCTCTTTCTGAGCCACATTTATCAAAATTATTCCACAGTCCCTAACAGAGATAGATATTAATAGTTTTCATTTAAAACCAAGAGTGTTACTAATGCTTTTTCCATGTGCTAAATCAGAGGAAACAAGAATTATGTAAACAAATGCACCAGAAGCAATAGTACTATATTATGAGTAAAACTTTAGAGTAAGGATCTCTACACTATAGCTGAATGGGTGCTCTTGAATGTGATATTGATCATCTCATAGCTTTTAGTCTTGAAGTATTTCAGCATTCCTACCAAACCCACTTTGCTTGGTGCAGCATATGAAACAGCTTGATTTAGACATGGTCCATGAGAAAAGGGATCAAAATGATACCACTGGGTCCTGTGGTTTTTTAAAAAAAAATGTTTATTTTATTTATTTATTTATTATTGAATTTATACCCCGCCCATCTTCCCAAGGGAACTCTGGGCGGCTTACAGGAGGCTGAACAGATCAGCAACATATGATCGAACAAACAACAAAGAACAAATGAAACAAACAAGACAATACAAATGTTGGCATCTATATCAAAAAACTAAATCAATCAGGTGAAAAGCACCTCGTTAATGAGCTACCTTGCTGCAGATGGCGGGAGAGGAAAAAAATTAAACTTAAATTAAACTTAAACTTGGTCATCAAAGGCCTCGCAGAACAGGATGGTTTTCAGTGCCCTGCGAAAGGCCAGCAGGGACTCTGCAGAGCGCACTTCGCTGGGGAGGCTGTTCCACATAGATGGGGCAGCCACCAAGAAGGCCCGATTGCGGGTTGAAGTTTTTCGGGCCTCTCGGGGGGTGACGACCTGAAGCGAGTGCACTCGCGACTGCCAAACTGGTCAGGCCAAAGTTGATCGCTGGGCGATCCGCTCCGCCAGGTAGTCCGGGCCCAAGCCATGGAGGGTTTTATAAACTAAAAAACCAAGACCTTGAATCTGATCCGGGACACGACGGGTAACCAATGCAGGCGGGCCAGGACTGGGGTGATGTGGTCATGATGACGCGCACCAACCACCAGCCTGGCCGCCGCATTTTGTACCCACTGCAGACGCTGGAGGAGAGTCAAGGGCAACCCCATGTAGAGTGCGTTGCAATAGTCCAACCTCGAGATCACCAGCGCTTGGACAACTGTTCTCAAGGAGTTGCCGTCTAGGTACGGGCGGATCTGGGCAATTTGGCGAAGATGGTAAAAGGCGGTCCGGGTCACAGCAGCCACCTGGGCATCCAAGGATAGCGCCGGATCCAGAACCACACCCAGATTCCGAACCCTGTCTGCCAGCTGAAGGGAAACACCCTCCAAACTGGGGAGAGGGCCTCCGTATCCAGACGGAGAACTCCCGAAGAACATCACCTCGGTCTTCTCAGGGTTGAGCTTGAGCCTGTTGGCCCTGGTCCAAGCCATGACTGCCTCCAGGCACTGGTCGAGAGACCGGACAGCTTCCACTGCAGAGGTGGAAAAGGAGAGATAGAGCTGTGTGTCATCAGTGTACTGGTGACAGCAGACTCCAAATCTCCGAATGACCCCAGCCAGCGGTCTTACATAGGTGTTAAACAGCATGGGGGAGAGAGACGAGCCCTGCAGAACCCCACATGGGAGTGCCCACGGGGCTGACAACTCTCCACCATGCTGCACATACTGGAGCCGACCCTCCAAGAAGGACCGGAGTCAACTGTGAACAGTGCCTCCAATACCTACCTCAGAGAGCTGGTCCAGTGGACACTCCCCTTCGACGGTATCGAAGGCCGCTGACAAATCCAGGAGAACCAACAGGGTAGAGCAACCCCTGTCAGCTGCCCGGATTAGGTCATCTTGCAGCGCAACCAGAGCTGTCTTGGTCCCCCGGCCAGGCCTGAACCCGGACTGGCAAGGATCAAGGCACCACTGTTCCTCCAAATATGACTGAATCCAAATCATGGCCACCCTCTCGATAACCTTGCCCATGAAGGGGATGTTGGCAATCGGATGGTAGTTCGCCAATTGGTCTGCCATGCCTGGTTTTTTCAAAATGGGTTTTACCACCGTCTCCTTCAAGCGGGAGGGAAAAACCCCCTCACTGAAGGAGGCGGTGGCAATGACAGATGCCCATTCGGGCATACTCCCTCCGGCAGCTTTTATGAGCCATGATGGGCAAGGATTGAAGGGGGTGGACGTAGGTCAGCAGTGGGCAATTGCCCTGGAGGCTTCCGTAGAGGAAACAGGCCCAAACTCAACCAATCGAGTAGAGCGAGGGGGTGCAGCGACAGGGGATGGCGAGGGAGGGCTAGTGCAACCGGATTCAAAGCCGGCCCGGATGGCCTCAATTTCTGATCTAAAAAAGACTGCAAAATTCTCACTACTGAAATCAGTAGGAGGAGGCCTTTCCAGACTAGGATTGGTGAGGTCTCGAACCAGCCGAAAAAGTTCTGCCTGGCGGTTCGAGGCCTCATCAATTCTCAGGGAGTAGTAAGATGTTTTAGCCTCCCTGATCGCTCGAGAGTAGCACCTAGTCTGGATAACGACTGCAGTCTTATTCAATGCCGTCCGGCTTCGTCTCCAGCTGCTCTCCAGCCTCCTCCGCTCCTGCTTCATCACTCTTAACTCCGCCGTAAACCATGGTGAAGGTCGAGCTGTGCCGCGGAGGAGGCGCTTGGGGGCGATACAGTCGACGGCACGGGAGGCTGTTTCAAACCATTGGTCAGCTGTAGCCTCGGCCGAATTGTCAGCCAAGCCACCAGGAAGCTCCCCGAAGGCTTCACGGAACCAAACGGGGTCCAGAAGCCTCCGGGGGCAGGCCCAAACAAGGGGCTGATGGTCCCCGTGGGGGGGGGCACGATTGACAGGGAGAAAGACAACAGGTGATGATCTGACCATGACACAGGTAGGGAGACAATGTTCCCACCTCCAGACTAAAATCCCCCAACATGGAGGTAAATACCAAGTCAAGGGTATGCCCAGACCTGTGGGTAGGACAAAAAATATGCTGGGATAGACTCATGGAGGCCATGGACTCCATGAATTCCAGAGCTGCGCCAGACAGTCCATCGCCAGTGTGCACATTGAAGTCCCCGACGACCAGAAGCCGGGCGGACTTCAACAGAGCCGCCGCGATGAACTCTAAGAGCTCTGGTAGGGATTGTGCTGGGTTGTGGGGAGCACGGTAGCCCAGCACAATGCCAAATCTATCCCGCTGGCCTACCAACAGGTGAAGGCATTCTAACCCTGGACTAACCATCGTCGAGGCCCTGGTCACATGAAGTGATTCCCTGTACACAATGGCAACCCCTCCCCCATTCTGACCCTCCAACCTGCCCACTCCCTGAACCGGGAACCCAGGTGGGCACAGCTGGGTGAGGGATGCTCCCCCCTCTGCGCCCACCCAGGTCTCTGTAATACAGGCCAGGTCAGCCCTCCCGTCAATGATGGCATCATAAATGATGGGGGGTCTTATTATGGACCGACCTGGCATTCAGAAGGAGACAGGATAGGTTGGAGGCACTGGTAGGATGGCTCCGGGACACGTGGCGGTGAGCCAAGGGGTCAGAACGTGGGACAGGCACAAGATTCCTGACCCGAGTTCTTCTTACCTGACTAACCCGCCGGCTCCAAGCGTACTTCCTTGCTGTTTCCCAATGTATTCCTGCCAGAATCCTCAGGCTGGGTTCTTGGATCTGGGAGATGACTAGAGCCAATCAGTCCCCAAAATCTTCACCCAAAGATCCATAGCCAGTTCAGCTTGTTGATATATCTGTTAGTTAAAGAAAACAAAATTACAATGTCAGTGGTTAGAGATGATAGGCAATGTAGAGTGAACAAGACCATCACTACCATGCCATCAGAGGGTGTTATGTTTATGACATAAAAAGAAAGCTAATTTGTCCACTATTATGGCATCCGCAGTTCCTTATGGGACAAAAGATAACATTTTATACATATATCTGTAACCTATTTAATAATGTATTTTCATTCAATTTTGAATTACAGTGGTTCCCCCATCTTTTCACAGTTCATATACTGTGGTCCTGCTGTATTGTGGGACTGCAGTACAGTGCAACCGGAAAGGCATTTTACCCCTCCCCGCTTCTCCCCCCCCCAAACATGGGGGAGTGGTGTGCAATGTTTAAAATGCCTTTAAGCAACAGAGCCAAGTGCTTGGCTCCATTGCTTAAAGACACTTTAAACTTCGCACAACACCCCTCCCCCCCCCCCGGGCCCACCCAATGTGCATCCGCATATTGCAGATTTTCAGTCATTGCGGGTCGGGTGGGTCCTGCAATAGACAGGGGGTTACTGTACAAAATATGCAGCATGAATGTTAGGATTTAAATGCTATGGACATGATCTCCAGTAGGTAGTTAGATTCATCCTCAGGAAGCAGTGATTTAGAAAAGAACAAGAGATTATTGCAGAAATCTTCTTCAATAGGAGCTCAAAGTGTAATGATGTGGCAAACAAGGCTAATGCATATGTTGGACATGGGCACAAATTTTAAAAAATGAATTGCAAAATTCATTCAAAATTGGTAATTCATCAGTTCATTTTGTATGATTTTAATAAATGTAGCTCAGAAACAGATCTGACAAGAGTCTAGTGCAAAGTCTGCATGTTCATGGTCTGCTTTTGCACATTCCCACTGGTATATGCCAGAGGTAGAATGCTGTATATGTTTTGGGATGCCGACAAGGACAATGGGGTGGAAAGCCAAGGTATTATGTATCTTTATTATATTAAAGATATGAATACGAATAAATAATTTTTCTTGGAAATTTTTGATCCATCAATTCAACAAGCTATAAAATGACACCCTCCCTCCAGGCACTTAAACCCCAGAATTTCAGGAACTCTTATCCTAATTCTCTTCTACATTCACTACAAATTTGGTGTATATTGGGTTACCCCAAGTCAGATGCTAAAAGGCATGTTCCTGGGTATGTGCGTGACTTTGGGGGTATATAGCTCAGATGTTTGAAACCCAAACTTGTTGGGCTTGTAGAAGTCAGTTGGGGAGGTTTCATTGTTATTTTTGTACTTCTAGGTGCCTTGAAGGGGCTATTGTATAAAGTTTAGAGGCAAACAAAGAATTGATTCATCTGAAATAAATTAATATATTTGTAATTTGTAATTTGTTGCCCTTGACAAATCACAAATTGAAGTGAATCACCATTTTGCTGATCTGTGCCCACCTCTAATGAACACTGGAGAAGGACAGGATGCAATTTATTTATTGTTTCAACACATAGCCCTGGTGAGCTCACTATAATAAAACTGTTTTCAGCTTTAGCAATCACATACTTTAAAGTAGGAATACACTTATCAGAACAAATAATGAAAAGATCAAAAATATCCTTTTAGGGAGTGAAATTTGTGAAATTGTGACATAAAATTCCTAGACTGATTCATAGACTGACTCCGAGCAAGACGGAGAGAAGTGCTGTTTTAGCATCAAGCCCATGTTCTTTTGCTACAAAGCTGTTTCCAATCTACCATAGCCTCCAAAGGATTCACTTAGACATTTCTGGAGGCTATTTCAGCCACCCAAACCTGGGCAGAAAGAGGGAGAGCAAGACGTTTCCTGCTGAGCTGCTTCTTGGGAGCAGGGAAATTAATTGGAAAGTGAATTGGGGAGGTCCAAGCAGCAGTGGCCATGGGCTAGGAGGGCAAGCAGAGAGCTAATAAATATAATGTCCTTCATCTAGGAAAAGGAAATTAGCAGCAGAAATAGAAGAAAGTGGGATGGCGGCTGTGACATCAGGCAGAAACATGTTTCATTCTCACTGATCACTCCATTTTCATTTGACTATCCTATTAGAAGGTTTAGGCCTGGCTCCGTTAGTTGATGCAACTGGTTGAGCAGTGGTTGGAAAGTTTACTCATCAGATCACAACTCCCATAATCCCCCATCCCCTGCCTATGCTGGCTGGGAAATTCTGGGAATTGTAGCAAAACAACAACATTGAATTTGCACTATTTTTTCTTCTTTTCCTTTTGCTGTGCCGCAAATCACCCACAATCCAGCAGGAAGAGAGAAAGAGAGCTACCATTGGCTCACTTGTGATCATGTTGCCTGCTCTAGTCTTTGGATTGCAACACATTGCTTGATAATCAAGGCAAAATTTCAAAGAAATTTTTGCTTGTCTTGCAATACATTCTTCAACCTAGGTACTTGTAAACTTTAGGAATGTCTGTCTGCTTCTCCATGAGGGTCAAAATTGGTGAAATCTGCATGTGCAAACCAAATCTACATGGTCTTCCCTCTTCTTCTTTGCACAATTGACCATGCAACTTGTTGCACAGTTGATCTCATATCCAGTGCGACATCAAGCATTCAGCAAAGACCTTTCAGGGGATCGGGGGAGGGCAGAGAGAAATGCTGCTTAACATAGTGTTGACATGCTTTGTTTACTTTACAGTGTTAGCCAATAACATTATCTTAATCATCTTGCAGTTTTTGTATTTCTCAAAAACACTGAAAGATGATGATGATGGTGATGATGATGATGATTATACAACCTAGATTGTGACCATTCTTGAAGGAAAACAAAAGAATGTAATTTTTTACACTATCCTTCATTATTTTTTTAAAAAGTAGGAGATGTATGTTGTAGTGGACAGGTTCAGGAGATTCAAATACCTGAACAAATGTGGAAACTTATTCTGGGATATCAATGCTACAGACATTTCTCACATACTCTCAAAACCTATGAGAGTTCCTATAATTGATTGTAATTGAAATTACTAGATAGCATATAATAAGAGCAACACATAGAAAGATTGATAAAATGGCAGTGACTGGATTTCCCCCTCAGTTTGAAAATCACATCAGAATGTTAGACCATAGTAGTTATAGGTCAAAAGCAATTTAGTGCTCATTATTTTTTCCAAAATTAATGGGCTGATAAAATGTTGCTCATAACAAAGACTACAGTAGTCATGAACTGACCTTCAGTGACCACTGAGATGACCTGAACATGGATGTGAATGGTAAACAGGACAAACATGGTGGGGAAAAAGAATGCTCTCCACTACTGTGAGAAATTTGTTGCAATTCTGATTCTGCCTCACCTCAGAAAGTCAACGATTAGTGCTGCTAGAAAAAAATGATCTGGCTACTAGAACCCATGTAGTCTACTATAATGTAAACAGAAGCTCACACCTAGTCCATAACCACTGCTTAAGGTCTTATCATGTGATCATGTGCAAGGCAAAAGGTTTGGGTGTAATCTAGTGTGTGTGTGTGTGTGTGTGTGTGTGTGTGTGTGTGTGTGTGTGTGTGTGTGTGAGAGAGAGAGAGAGAGAGAGAGAGAGAGAGAGAGAGAGAGAGAGAGAGAGAGTGAGAGAGAGTTAACCTCTCTTCCTTCCTTCTTTCATTTGCGCGCATGCACACGCACATACACACACACAGTAACTATTATTTTATGTGTGCATTTATGTACATATAAATGTGTTCAAGTTCTATCAAAACAAATGCACTGTGGTCAGAATGCTATTGATTAGTTAGAGAAACAAATGCAATAGAATAAATGTATAGAACTGCTGGACAGTTGAGTAGTTTAGGTAGCTGGCTGCAGAGCTAGAGACTGGGAGTGGACTTGATGATCCAAATGATCCCTTCCACCTCTGCAGTTCTAAAATCATTATTAATGTAAATCACAACCATAAATTGTCCCTGGTCACCAATTGCATCTCTTGCAGGTCACCATTTCAAGTGGCATCTTGTTAACATTCTTTGTCTGTTTCTTGGTTAGGTGGCAGCGGGTCAGGTTCAGGCACTTCTGGAGATCAGTGCCCTTGATCCATTCTAGTCTGGCTTCAAGCCATTCCACGGCACAGAAACTGCATTGGTCGCTTTGTATGATGACCTGTTGAGCGAGGCTGACAGGGGCTATATGTTCCTTCTGGTCACCCTCAAAAGGCCTTTGATACCATTGACCATGGTATCCTCCTAGGGAGGCTCTCTGGATTGGGGATTGGGGATCGAGCTTTGGCTTGGCTCCACTCTTTCAGGAGGACAGTCCACATCTTGGCGAGATAGTCTCTATCCTGTGGACTCTTAATTATGGAGGGGTCGATCATCTCACCAATACTATTTAACATTTATGAGTATATGAATTCACTGGGTCAGGTCATCCAGGGATTTGGAGCTTCGTGCCATCAATATGCTGATGACACACAGCAATACATCTCCTTCCACCTTTCTGAGGATGATGCCATTCTGTGCCTTGAGAACTGCCTTGGGCTGTGCTGGGGTGCGTGAGGGAAAATAGACTGAGAGTGACCCCAAGCAAGACGGAGATCTTACAGGCAGGGGCTCCAGCTGCTTGTGGATTGGGAACATCCCTGTCTTTTGGGGGAGGGTGATTCTCTCTGCAAAGGAAGAGGTTTGCAGCCTGGATGTGACCTTGAACCCCATGCTTTCTGTGGAGGCCCAGGTGGTGTCTGCATTCCTTCTTAGACACCATGGGTCTCATCACCTTGGTCCATGCACTGGTAGTCTAAATACTTGAATACTGTAGTGGGCTCTATGTGGGGCTGGTGTGGATGCTTCAGCAGGTTCAGAATGCAGTGGCCAGGTCAGCAATTGGGTTGGGAATGATCATATCTCCCCCACATTGTTCACGCTTCGCTGGTAACCTGTTCGCTTTCACACCAGGTTCAAGGTTATTACATTGACGTATAAAGCCCTAAACGGTTTGGGATCTTGCTACCTGACATAATGCCTTCAAGCCACCAGTTTCAGCCTGTAGCACACGGTCCTCCCAAACTGGGTGACTAAGACAAATAACCCCGAGGAAAGTTTGGAAGGAGAGGACAAGATTGTGAGCCCTCTTGGTGGTTGGCCCACATCTTTGGATTTATTTATTTATTTATTTATTTATTTATTTATTTATTTATTTATTGCACTTATATCCCGCCCATCTTCCCCAAAGAGAACTCTGGGCGGCTTACAGCAATAAAAACAAAAATAGACAATGGACAAAAAAGAGAAGGCAAGGAATCAAGATGGCGGCAAAACCCGGGGGGGGGGGACCCAGACTAACAAAGGGAGTCGCCAAAAGCCTCTCAGAAGAGGTAGGTCTTCAGTGCCTTCTTAAAGGATTGATCTGCCACCCGAGCTCCATCTTTCCCCCTCTTTGGAATCCTTCAAAATATAGCTTAAAACAGGGCTATTTTGCCAGGCCTTCCCTGTGTACCTGAGACTCTAACACCCGCTCAGCTTTCCTATCTTTCCCATCATCTAAGTCTAAATTCAACTGAATTTTTAAATTGTGATTTGCCGATGTATTTTAATATTATTGTTAATTTTTTTTCTTTTCTCAGTTTTGACTTGACTACTTGCAGTGTTGATTATGTTTCTTTTTCTTTTCTTTTTGTTAACTAGTTTATTGTATTCTTATATTTTATTGTTATTATCCACCCAGAGTGGCCTTTTAGGCCTGTTGGGTGGGATACAAATATAATAAATAAATAAATAAATAAATAAATAAATAAATAAATAAATAAATAAATAAATTTCTCATTGTAATGTATAGCACTGCACTTATAAAGATATAACTAACCAATGCAGTTCTAACAAAAGTGTTTAACTTATGTTGTTTTTGGTGGAGCTTAAAGACACCTAATCTCTTTGTGTACAGTGGTACCTCAATTTATGAATTTAATCCATTCCGGATGCATGCTTTTAAATCGAACTACTCTTAAGTTGGGGTACCTATCTAAAAAACTGAAAAAATAAGTTAAAAAATAAAAAAAATTGAAAAAAACTGTAAGTCGAGCACACCATATCTAAAATTTGTAAGGCGGCAGTTAAAATGCCAACAGTTTTCCACTCTTAAGTCAAATTGCTTTTAAGTTGAGCTGCTCGTAAGTTGGGGTACCACTGTATTTGACACACTGTATGCAAATAAACCTTACATCAGTTGTAACTCCAGCTTCCTAGCAATGGGATTACAAATAAATCAAGATTATAAACAGCAAAGATGCCAAATTCTGGAAGGAACAAATCAGAGTTTATTTGAGCATAGCTACCTCACATCCGATCTTGTGTGATTTTGGAAGCTAAGCAGGGAATACCATGTGTTGTAGGCACCTGGAGTAGGAACTGGCAAACCACTCCAGTATTCCTGCCAAGAAATCTCCACAGACATGGGGTTACAAAAAAGTTGGTCATGACTGCAATGGCACAACACACACACACACACACACACACACACACACACACACACACACACACACACACACACACACACACACACACACACACACACACACACACACCTCAAACATCAAAGGGGAGGAGATATTTTGTTTTTTGAATTGCTGCATGGAAAGGCTTATTATGTGTATGCTGCTGCCCAGGAATGCTCTTTTGAGTGAAAACTGGATGGTGGCATATCATATCATATTCAAATTTGCTTGCTTTAGGAATAATCTCTGGAATTTAAGCAGGAGGTTCCTTTAAAGTCTGATTTCTCAATCACAAAAGTCTGCTTGAATCACGACTCTCCAACACTAGTGGTCTTTTCAAGTGTAGCCATGGACTGTCTGTAGTATCTGTTTCCACCTTGAGATTTTGCAAGTGGTGTTTGGCTGCCATCTGCCCAGATTCTATTTGAAAAAACAAGGCAGTGTTGATTTTATAGTATTTTTATAGGGAGCTTGACTCAGTTTCTCATGCCATCCTTATTGCAGATGAATGCTTTATTCTATTCCCGAATCAGTGCAGCAGATCTATAATTAGGAAGATAAAATATATTTTTTCTCCTACCATTCTTAAACATTGTCACGTTAAATCAGTGATTTGTGGGAAAAACAGATGTGCCAGCTTCTGTTGCTGTACTGATTTGGAGAAGGGTGTGTATGGCCTTTTGTATCAGCAATAAAGTGTGATTATAGACTGGCTGGACCAAAGGCAGGGGAGTTGGATCTGGCTGATGGGCCAAGATATTGCCTGCAGGTCTCTCCTTGTTGTTTTCTCCTCCCATGGAGCAATTTTAGACTTTCAAAAGCATTTAGTCATGCTAAAAACCTAATCCAAGCACCATAAGGGCATTTTGAAGGGGGGAGCACTATTGAGAGCAGAAGGACTAATCCTTGCCCATGTGCAGCCGACCCCCTGCTTCAAAAAATTGCCCTCACACAACAATTAAAGTTTAAAATGGGCTCTCTTTGTGGTTTTAAAAGCTTGACCACTGTTGGAAGCAATAGAGGCATTCTTGGCAGAATACCCCACCATTTGGGACAATGCAGGCCAAAGAGCTGAGCTAGGTTTATTTGCTGTAGCATTTATAGCAGTGTAATAAGTAGTTGGTTGGTGTCTCTGCACATAGGACTTATCATAGCAAGAATTACAACATTAACATATATATGGCATAATTTGTGAGCAGACTGGCCATTACTTGGACTAAGCCAGAGCAATGTGAAAGGCTACTGCACCTACCTCGCCGTCTTCATCCCATTCTTCTGTTCCCAAGGAATCTGTTGTGTTAGTTGGAAAAATAAATCCATCTTTAGACTGCACCTTCCAGAACTCCCTTGCCAAATTGTGTTAGTTGGAAAAATCCATCTTTAGACTGCAACTTCCAGAACCCCTTTGCCAAATTGTGCAGATGGGAGTTGTAGTCCCAAAGTAACTTTTCTATAATCTCTTCCTGCCATTGTAGGGCTGTAAATTGCTAGGATTGGAGCAAATAGAAGTGCAAAAGGGACAGCTTTTTGGCATGGCTTAGAAATTGGATTTTTAATTTTTTTTAAATGTTGTTCTTCACCGTGGCACCCTTGTTGGGCTAAAAAAATTGTGGCACATCAAAAGGAAAAGAAGAAAAACAGTGCAAATTTAATGCTCAGTTTTCTTTAATGTGATGAATGAGACTGTTTGGATGAATTTTTCATTATTTCCTTTATGTTTATGGGAAGTTTAGTTAATTTTACCCTCAAATCACTTGACCCAGAAAGTTTGCTCCTGTTTCTGTTTTTAATGTAAGCATACGTTGAGAAGGCAGACTCACAGAGATACGTTGAAGTAAAACACACAAGTCTTTTCACTGAAGCCATGCAAACAGCATTGTTTTCTGTATACACCTGCATCTAGGACTCTTATTGGGTTCATCGCTTGTCCCGATGCCCATTACATCTTGACTCAATAAAGGAGACAGATGTTGAAAAAAACTTAATGGTTTATTGTCAACCTTTTCTGAACTTTCCTACAGTCCAACAGGATTCCAAACCGAGGTTATGGCCTCAATAGGTTTGAAAAAGGGGTTGAGGGTATATGTCCTCCAGCAACCTGTTCTCTCCATTACCCAGCCCAGAGACATACTCGGACCAAATCACAGTTTCCGTCTCAGGATATTCTCCCTCCTAACGGGTAGGTTCTCCTTTCATGAACCCGTTCCATGGGGCAAACTCAGCTACCTCTCCCGATATCTTCTCCCATGCTGGTGTACCTGCTCTTCGGTCTTGGCTGGTCTCAGAGCCTTCCTAGAAGGGGTTAATCTTTGGGCACGATGTTCCTCACACCTGGCTTCTGAGGTGGCCCTTCTCACTAGGTGTTCCTCTACCTCTCTTTCTACCTGTGCTTGTGCCTCTTTCTCCCTTTGGAGCTGCAAACGTAACTCGTTCCTTTTCTTCCTAAACTTTCGGGCTTCCCTCTTGCCCCAGTTGGAGCACCCGAGTTGATGATGCCTTCTCCAGTAGCTCTCAGCTTCCTTGTCCCCCATCATCATCTTCTCCCATGTCCCCGTGTCTGGATTCTCCATCCAGACCCATTGCCAGCCTGGAGGGAAAATCCGTGGGTTGCCCCGTTTATCCCCTGCCTGCCTGACCGTTGGCTCTGAGCTCAAATTGCCCACCTCTAGTTTTCCGGGCACATCCATCTGGGCCAATCAAGGCAACCCTCTCTCCACCTGCCCCTCACACACTTGTATGCTTTCTTTAACCCTTTCCTTCTTGAGGCAGGGTTTTGGTTGGGTTTGTGTTTGTTCTTCTGGTGTTGGAGCAGACAGCACTCTCTCCTGTTGAGGTCCTTCGGTAGCAGCCGCTCCACATTTCCTTCATAGTATTTCTGCTTTAAACTGCTGTCTTTGCTGATCTCAAGCAGATTTTGAAAAATTTCATTTATCATTCCAGGAGGTTTCTGTCTTGGGTCACAGGAAAATGGGTTCATCATCCAGCTATAGATGCCATCAGAGTCAGTGTTGGGAAAATAATCAACTATGTTCCATTCCAAACCTTACAATTTCAAGGAAGTTGGTTTGAAGGTTGATGTCATTTGTTTTGAGAAATTCTTGCAACCGAGGAAAGTTGGAGATGTCTCTACTCTGAACACGCACTTTTAAAAATGTAATTATTTTCCACAAGGCTTTTATTTTCTTTAATTGTGCTCCTCCTTTCCCTTGAAGAGAAGTGGTGGTTTCATTTCATTATTCAAAGATGCTGGAAAGGGCTCCCAACTTAAGCAGCCAATCAGCATCAGTTAATTGTTGGATAAAAGGCTCCTCTGTAAATGTGACCACCGGTGCATCTTTAGTTCAAAAGGTCTGGCTAAATATTTCCCCTTGATAGCCACCACCCCATTGCTGCAAATATCCACACACTTGCTCCATTCAAAATCATTTTTCTGTACACATTTGTCGATAGCTTTGAAAATTTTGTCGCCAGTGGTGTAAGTTTCAAGCACTTTATTCATCAAAAGTTCTTCTTGTATTTGCATTATCTCACAAACACAAGAGCAGCAAGTCCTGCAATGTCGGTACTTTCATCAAGCTGTAAACTAAAAAATTCACAACTTTTGAATCTTCTTATAAACTCATGCTCCACAGACTCTGAAATTGTGTAAATTTGCTTGCTTACACTGCTATTTGACAGCTGCACAGAATCAATCTTCTTGGCCATGTCTGGACCTAACATGTAACTTACAACATCCTTCACACAAGGTTTAATCAGCATCTCAGCAGCGGTATGGGGCTTTCCAGCTTTTGCAATGTGTAAACTAACAATAAATGAAGCTTCAGTTGCGAATTCTCTCCATCATGGATGACCCTGGCTGAAGAGATAAAATACAGTGTTTGAAGATGTCTTTATCTTTATGTACTAAATCAGAATGATTGCATTCCAGATGTCTTTTTAATTTGGATGGAACCAAGCAGCCATTAGCAACAATTTTATGACAGTTAATGCATTGCCCTTCCAGTGCCTGTTCGTTCCCAACTGGAACAGAGCCAAACAACATGAGGTAGCTAGGATCACATTTTCTTATTTTTCGTTGGATTTCCTTTTGGTCATGTCTTGCCTTTCCGTGAACTGAGGCAGACAAACTTGGATGGCTTAGGCTCACAGGTGTCTGCTAGGATGTATTGTCTCCTCTGATAATGCTGGTTGACATTGAATCAGTTGCTTCAGAAGCTTCAGTGAGTTCACCACCTTTCTTTTTTAAAGACCTAGTTTTTAGCCAATTGTCCATAATTAATCTGCAATATAAGTAGGGACTCAAATAAATAAACTTTTCATTCCATTGCAGGCCTCTTCTGAAACAGTATCATAGTTATGTGGCTGCTTTTGATTACATCTGCTTAGGTAGTAAATCTGATGCATTGCAAATTCATCTACCTCGTAACTTAAAAACTAATGTCCCCTCAAAGCATTTTTAATATTATAGAACTATGATGAAAATATAAGCACATACGCAGTTTCTAGCCATAGAGTAAACATTGTATTCACTAAATAATCAGTCTCTTAAAAGAAAAGAATACAAATTTACCATCAAATCCACTGGAATCTTTTTTGTGTGTGATTACAACAACCTAGTACCACTTGAAACAAATGACACACAACCACAAAAAGGGCGATGAGTCACAGGCAAAGCATAGAAAAGGAGGTAATTTTGTTGCCATGTTATAAAAATGGGTTCTACTGCTAAACTGCAGTAGAAAATTCAATAGTATTGCTGCAGTACTCCTGGTATACAGTTGCAGTACTCCGGGGTGCCACGGCACCCAGTTTGAGAACCGCTGGTCCATGAGACCCCAGAACGAATCATCTGAGTTTCCATTATTTCTTATGGGGAAATTTGTTTGATATACAATTGACTTGATTTTAAAACATGTTTGAGAACAAATTATACTAGTAAACCAAGGTATTACTGTACTTCTCTTATTTAAAAAGGCATGTGAGCTTCAGGCTTTTAAAAAATTCCTTAGTTCCCCCAAAGTTAGAGATATTTCCCATTACAGCAAGCATAATAGAGAGAATTAAATAAATAACAGCACAAAATGGTCTACATTTTAGAAGGCATAACAGTCAGAATGAAATGTTAATGCATCTTGTGTTTGCTTCTTTGTATGCACTGAGGGAAATTTACCCTCTGAAATTATGTCCTGTGGGAGTTTTGTAAAATCCCTGCTTTCTCCTCGTACCACTTTTGACGCTGGCTTTGTTTATGCCCTGCCTATTATCTCATACAAATAGAAGTGAGATTGCACCAATTTCTCATTATCTCTATCACATCACCATACTTGCAATAGAAATGCATTTGTATGTTGAGAAGAAAATATTGATGTGCTTCTATGACCACATGGTCCAGTTTACTGTTTCTTTTGTGGATGCAGATGTTTTCAGCATCTGTCACCAGTATGCTTTGGCAGGCATTGTCACCCCTCGGCTTCCTTCCATATGTGCAGGAGGGATTGCTTTTCTTCATGATGTTTTTCACCAGTTTGGCAGGGTGACAGTGTTCTGATCCTTCGGATTAGAGATACCTGCACTAAATTGGTGAGTTGCCTGTGGTCCTCAGATATCACTGGGACCAGACCTTTGACAAGTTGTAGAAGCCTGCATGATTTACACAGCTTTCCCAGCCAAATGTCATCAATTTGATGGGCCTCTGGGAGTTTGCAAACACCACAGTACACACATTTCAAGAGAGAGGGAGAGGGAGATCTGAAAGTCTGTTCTCTGTCCACCAAGATATAAAGTGCTCCCAGCAAAGGTTGAAAAGGAGCTCTGCCCATCCTAATTTTCTGTGCATCCAAGTGGAACAAAACCATTCATGCAGAATCCTACCATGTTTTCTTCCCCCTTTGACCTTTCCTGAATTTTGCTATCCTGCATCAGCTAATGTTTGCAAGAGCAATACTGGTTTAGGTCTGTTCACCTGTACGATGAAAGGACATGGAAAGAGTTAGAGAGAAATTAAAATGTGGAGGGCTTGGTATGTGTATGTCTGACAAACAGTTGCTATAGCCAAAAGCGCAACATGGCAATGAAAGGAAAGCGCAGGGCACTGGGGATGAATTTTGAGAGCAGGACGGAAGTACGGTAACTGAAAAGTGAGCTTCTTCCTCAAAATAGACTAGTCACTCAAAGCAAATTGCCAACTTGCCTTCAGGTAAGGGAGTGCGGCTGCCAATCCCAGTGTAGCCAATTTACTGTTGTTACTTTAATAAGCCACATTCAGTACTGTGGACTCAATGTCTCCTGGCAAGCTGGAATCAGCAGGTCATTTCAACCTCTGGCATATGATGCTGCTGAAGTAAGAGGAGACAGCTGAGACTCATTACCAGAGCAGAAGAAGAATCTGAAGTGAAAGTCACTTGTCTTACATCCATTCTCTTGGGGTTTCCCCCTCATGGAGCTCAAAGTGCTTGTTGCAATCCCCTTATCAGTAATGGGACCAGCAACTGTCACTGCTTAGCAATGGCTGTTTGATTTAATGGAGATTCTCTTGTTCTTTATAATTTAGTTCAAAACCAAAAAGCTCAGGTTTCGGATAAAGCTATGGCCAAAATTTTGCAACCTCTTCATCCTATATATTTTATTTCTTTATTTGACTTTTATACCCATCTAGCCCTACATATCGTGATGACACCAGAACAGCTGAATCATAAGTTAATTTTAACAAGGCTGTTATTTCTTTGCCTCAGTCTCCTATTAAAGTATCAGAGGATAAGAAAAACAACCTGGATCATTTTGTTAGCTTATAATTGCTTTGAAATACATAGGACTGGGTGCAGAATACATCCACACTTGGTTGTTCAATTCCTTCTTTCCGTTCCGTATGGGTGAATAGCCAAAATGTATGATGATTGTCAAAACTTCCTTAAATAGAGCATTTCTCCATAGAAAAAGAAATGTTAACTCTGTGGACCCTGTCCTACAACTAATTATTTTATGTCAACAGACCTAGCTAACAAAACCTCCAAGTCAGGATCCACCGCCTTTAAATTCATTATTATAAATTCTAAATTAGCAATTAGACATGGGCACGACTTGGCGAAATTCTCGTTTCCGTTTTCATTCCTCGTTTCCGTTACGCAACGGAAATGGAAACGACAATCAAGCCGTCAGAACTCGAACTCGAACCGATAAACTATTAATTGGGTCTGATTTGTCATTGTCGTTCATGGCATCGCGCGTCGATCGCGCGATGCCAAGCGGCACAGAAAAAAAGTTTTAAAATTAAAAAAATCCCGATTTCCAGCCAAAAAAGCAGGTGAAAATATGCCTGTCTGAGGGCACCTACCAGAGGGGTGGTTTCTGGGGGGGGGGGTCCCCGGCCTCACCCCCTCTCCTGTCCTGGGCTGCTGGACCTGGTACCAGGCTGGGGGGGGCATCAGTCTCGTCGTCTCCATTTGCCATGTGGTGTGGGGGGATCCAAAATGGCGACTGCAATATTTTTTTTGAAATTGTGGTCCAAAAAACCACCAAAGCACCACAGAAACATGCGAAAATTAGCTATCTTAAATGCTTGAATTTTTACAGTAGCAGCAGTGGGTTTTTCTAGCAATAAAATGTCTCCATTGATTTTATTTTATTTTATTTTTATTTTTATTTTTTTACACCTGCGCAATGATGGGCTGGCCATGGGAGTGGACCATGCAAATTTTTGGAGCCATTCCACCAATCGCATGGCCACTTGGCCAGGTTTTGACTGAGACTTCTGGGATGTGCCAGTCGGGCATAAAAAGCCCACTATAACCCTAGCCCTAGCCCTAACCCTAACCCTAACCCTAACCCATACGCCAGTACACTGTCCTTCTTAGTGGGTCAGAGGCACCCAGAGGTGCAGCCCAGTAACTCACCCTAACCTTACCCGTAATAACCCTAAGCCTAGCCCTTACCCTAACCCCAACCCTAAGCCAGATCTGTACTCGCATTGCACTACACGCAAGTACACTGTCCTTCTTAGTGAGCCAGAGGGCGCCCAGCAGAGGCATTCTTCTCTCACCTCGCTCACAGTCCAAACTTCCAAAAAACTCCAAACCTGTACGCCAGTATGCTGTCCTTCTTGGTGAGCTAGAGGCACCCAAAAAAGAGGTGCCTCTGCCAGTGCCACTTGGTACGCAATGGCTACATGGTCATGTACCCTTCCTTTTCCCTTTGTAGGGGGCCAGAGTAGGCATCCACCCGAGAGAGGTGCCTCCAGGAGCCTGCTACCCTACCCCCCCTAAACCAGTACTAACGACAAACGACATACGAAATGACAAATTTTTGAAAAATTTCGCGACAAACGGAAACAAGCCGAAACGGGCCGGCTCCGACACACGACAACTCGAAACGTCATTTTTCCTGGTCATGCCCATCTCTATTAGCAATATTAATTTGGGATTAAATTCCAGCCTCAGTTAAGTACTTTAATGCCCCACTAACAGAAAGCACAGTATAAATAAATATATTAAAATAAATTACTTTCAGTGAAAGGATGAGGTACTTATAATTAGGTTCAGCTTTGTACCTAGTGCCCAGTTGTCAGAAGAATGTGAGCAATTTCTGCATATCTCCATTTTCCCTTTTTAAAAACAGATTTTAGAACACTGAACAATTACCAAACATGTTATTTCTCTTATCGTACTGAAGAATTATTAGCTTAACATCACTAAGATTGCAATCTTATGGACATTTACAGAGATCTCTATTACAGTATTATATTGTATATTGAATACAGTTATATATTAGAAATCAGTGAGATTACTCGTGTACAGCTAGCCATGCATTTCGCTGGTTTTTAGAGTGTAATCCTGTGACTGGAAGCCAAGCCCTATGAAGTTGGTTTATCTTTAAGAAAAGAAAACTGAGCGAAGATGCAGCGTTTTCCAAATAGGGGCAGGATCTGTTTTCGACCATCCCTGAGTAGAGGACTCATAATAATGGGCTCAAACTACAGAAAGTCAGACTCTTAAGACCGAATGATCCATGTTCAACTGCTGTTCACATGGAACCCTTCTCCACTTCGGCCTTCAAAGTTCTCGTTAGGCTAAATAGTAGGAAAAAGTTCTTAACTGCCAGAGCAGTACTATAATGGGATCATTTACCTCAGGAAGTGGTGAGCGCTCCAATTCTGGAAGCATTCAAGAGAAAATTGGACAACCATCTGTCAGATTTCCTTTGATGTGGATTCCTCTATTGAGGAGGGGGTTGGGCTTATTGGGCTTGTAGGCCCCTTCAACTATTCTATGGCTCTGTGACTATCACAAGAGCTAAAATATGAGTCCCAGTGCTTTGGGGAGAAAGGTGGCATAAAAATAAGATTGTTTTATTAACACTGATGAGACTATTATTATTATTATTATTATTATTATTATTATTATTATTATTATTATTATTATTATTATTATTATTATTATTCATTTCATTGGCATCCTTCAGTCTCGAAAGACTATGGTACCATGCCTGGAGTAAAGATCCTAAAAACAGCACCTAGTGTGACTAAATAGACCAATTCGGGAATGGCAGTCTCTACTGCACTGGGGGCAGATGTATTCTGTTTCCTGCCTGGTCCTCGAGTTTCGTTCTTTCCGTGCCTGCCTCTTTTCCTCTGCCTGTTGGACAAATGCCTCTTCAAATTTATGTAGACCATGCTGTATCTCTTGCCTCCAGACAGTGTGATCGGAGGTCAGGGTTTCCCATCTGTTGAGGTCCATTCCCAAGGCCTTCAGGT
Organism: Phrynocephalus guinanensis; assembly: GCA_037367245.1. Taxonomy (NCBI): domain Eukaryota; kingdom Metazoa; phylum Chordata; class Lepidosauria; order Squamata; family Agamidae; genus Phrynocephalus; species Phrynocephalus guinanensis. Next base: position 103,258,754 of record CM074736.1, on the reverse strand, counting down.
CCCTCTTACAGATATCCTTATACCGCAGCTGTGGTATCCCTCTGGGGCGCTTTCCCTTCATTAGTTCTCCATATAGAAGATCTTTTGGGATCCAACCGTCATCCATTCTCACAACGTGTCCAAGCCAGCGTAGGCGTCGTTGTTTCAATAAAGTGTACATGCTAGGGATTCCAGCTCGATTCAGGACTATGCTATTTGGAACTTTGTCGTGCCAGGTAATTTTGAATATTCGTCTAAGACAGCGCATATGGAAGGTATTAAGCTTTCTTTCCTGTTGAGCATGGATGGTCCAAGACTCGCTGCAATACAAAAGTGTGCTCAGTACACAAGCTTTATAGACCTGTATCTTTGTATGTTCTGTCAGCTTCTTATTGAGCCATACTCTCTCTGTTAGTCTGGAAAACATAGTTGCTGCTTTACCTATACGTTTATTCAGCTCAGACTCTAGCGAGAGTGTATCTGAGATAGTTGAGCCAAGATACACAAAGTCATGGACAACTTCCAGTTCTTTTGCAGAAATAGTAATGCGAGGAGGAGAGTCCACATTCTGGCCCATTATTTGTGTTTTTTTCAGGCTGATTTCTAGCCCAAAATCTTTGCAAGCTTTACTAAAATGGTCCATGAGTTGTTGGAGATCTTCAGCAGAGTGAGCAGTAATGACGGCATCATCAGCGAAGAGGAGATCCCGCAATCACTTCACCTGTACCTTAGACTTTGCTCTCAATCTAGAGAGGTTGAAGAGTTTTCCATCTGATCTGGTCCGGAGATAGATACCCTCTGTTGAAGTTCCAAAAGCATACTTCAGCATGGTAGCAAAGAAGATCCCAAACAAGGTTGGCGCAAGGACACAGCCCTGCTTCACGCCGCTTCGGATGTCAAAGGGATCTGACACCAGGCCATCGAAAACTACATTGCCCTTCATATCCTCATGAAAAGACCTAATGATGTTAAGGAGCTTGGGTGGGCATCCAACCCGGAGGAGTATTTTAAAGAGTCCGTCCCTACTAACCATATCAAATTCCTTTGTGAGATCTATGAAGGCTACAAAAAGTGGCTGTCCTTGTTCCCTGCATTTCTCCTGCAACTGCCTGAGGGAAAATACCATATCAGTAGTGGACCTGTTGGTTCGAAAGCCATACTGTGATTCTGGGTAGACTCTCTCTGCAAGTATCTGGAGCCTCTTCAGTATAACACGTGCAAACAGCTTCCCGACAACACTAAGAAGAGAGATACCCCGATAGTTGTTACAGTCGCTCCTGTCACCTTTGTTCTTATAAAGCGTAACAATATTAGCGTCCTTCATATTCTGTGGTACTCCCCCTTCCCTCCAGCAAAGGCAGAGGATTTCGTACAGTTCAGTGGCAATGATCTCTTTGCACAGCACTTCAGAACTTCAGCAGGGATGTTATCTTTCCCAGGTGCCTTCCCAGAGGCAAGTGAATCCAGAGCTACATTTAGTTCTTTTAGTGTTGGTTCATTGTCAAGCTCCTCCAAGACAGACAAGCACTCAATATTATTTAAGACTTTTTCGGTTATTGTGTTTTCTCATGAATATAGTTCAGAGTAGTGCTGCACCCAGCGTGCCATCTGCTGCTCATCATCCTGGATGATCTCACCTGAGACAGTATTTAAGGGCGCAGTTTTCTTATGTATTGGCCCTAAGGCCTGTTTAATTCCGTCATACATCCCGTTGATGCTACCTGTATCAGCTGCCATCTGAATCTGAGAACACAGTTGCAGCCAGTAATCGTTAGCACATTTCCTGGCAGTCTGCTGGACTTGGTTATGAACAGCTCGCAGGGCCTGTAGTTTGTGCTCGCTGGGATAAGCTTTATATGCAGTCAAGGCTCTCCTCTTTTCCTCAATAGCTGGCATCAGCTCTTCTGAGTGGGCTTCAAACCAGTCTGCTGTCTTTCGAGTCTCCTTGCCGAATACTGATAAAGCAGTGTTATAAACAACATTCTTAAAATGTTCCCAACGTTTAGATGCATTATCTTCAGCAGGGTCAGAAAGAGCTTCCTTGAGTACATGGGAGAATTCCTCCACTTTTCCTTGGTTATAGGTGTTACTGGTATCAATTTTTGATCTTCTTTCCTTCTTCAGGTGGTGCAATCTCTTTGTTTTCAGTTTTACTTTGCTGTACACCAGGGAGTGGTCTGTGTCACAGTCGGCACTCTGATAGCTATGTGTGATTGTAACACTAGAAATGCTGGAGCGCCTGACGAGAATCAGGTCGAGCTGATGCCAGTGTTTCGATCTTGGATGTCTCCAAGAGTATTATTATTATTATTATTATTATTATTATTATTATTATTATTATTATTATTATTATTATTATTATTATTATTATTATTATTATTATTATTGTTGTTGTTGTTGTTGTTATTGTTGTTGTTGTTGTTGTTGTTGTTGACATATAATATTGGAAGCTGATGCATTAACAACAGTTTACATACTAGCATGGTTGGTAGATTGGCTGCTATATTAGAGAGAAAGGAAGCCTGATTTTTTGTTTTTTTGTTTTGTTTTTGAGCTATTACTCTCAAACTCTTAGAATCAGTTTCATGGCCAACAAGTTCCCATATCTCCTGAGACCTCATCAGAAACCTGAGCTGCTATACCACATTGGCCCTTTGGTTGAGAAAAGAACTGGAGAAAGTGGAAAATTGAATATCTGAGTGTAGTGCTTCTATCATTTTTCTCATCCATTACCCCCTTCAGCATTTGTCAATCTTCCCCTTTGTGCGTAGTCTTTCCATATACAGTATTTTCCCCCCTCATGAAAACAACTAAAATACCTTTGAGGGGGTAAAGTGGAAGAAAAGCATAGGTGAATACAATTGGCACTGGTGATTACTGTACTTGTAATTACAACCTGTGGTTTTATGCAACATGCTCAGAACATTAACAAAACACAAGAGGACTAGTAACTGCAAAAACAACAACAACAGAAAACCCTTTGCAAGGAAGGATCTGTTTATATGCAGAGGGAGTTTTCATCTACAGTTCTGGAAAAATGACTTTATGTTTTCACCATGTAAAACTGTTTATATGCTGCTCTGATTTCTTCCATGAATAAAACACGGATGGTGGAACTCAGATCCTGGGGTCAAATCTAGCTGCCCAAAGGTTCTGATATCAGCCTTTGAGTTTCAACCAGGTGACCATTCTTGATCCCTAATAACCACATTTGATTGTTTCTAAGCTTCTTTTTTGTTTGTTTCTTTGTGTGCTATTTGAAATGACTAACATCTCATCTGAAAGTTACTGTCTGGCAATAAAAAATGTAAGATAAAATGCATTTTTCAGCTTGGGCTTTTGACTTTGACTGTACCTACTATGTAAATGTCTCCCCCAAGACGCCTCCCAAAATTAAATTTGACTGTAGGCCGGAAATAGGTTTCCCACCTTGCCATGAACCAAAACTATCATACCTCACCATGAGCAACTAGTTTTTAATCAAGGAGTAAAGCTTTGCACACCATTTTGTTTATAAATTAGTGTTATTTCTAAATGTCATTATTGAAAAGAAATCATAGTGTTAAGGTAAAAATCCTTTGGCGGAAATCCTGTTTGTAAGCCAAACCATATTTTTCATTGACTATATACAGTAATGTGAAAAGCAATGAGAATCAGCACAGAGGTTTTCACTCCATTCTGTAATATTTCCGGTTCCATTGACTATTGGGACATTCAATTTCTGGACTATGTAAGTTTAGGTGGTGTTTTTTTTTTTTTTTTTAGCCAAAGTGTAAGGTTTGTAACTGATGGACCTGCCAGCTAGGGCAGCAATGAGAGAGGCAGGACAGAGGGGAAACTGTCATTTGGATCCCCTTCCTCCCCACACCTGGTACCTGGGTCTGCGTTCATCTTCCCCTTCCATTTCAGTGTTTCCCAAATGATCCATTTTGGTTCAAAACAGATCCCAAAATCCACGCTAGGATTACATCTTTATTAGTCCCACACACAAAAAAGAATCAAAATGTGTGCAAGCTTTTCTGATTGCTGATGTTTTCATCAGACAAAGTCTTACAAAAGTAGTAAGGTCATCAGTCAACACTGTCCTATTCTGTGAATGTTTAACTTAAGGACTAGAGATGGGCACGACTAGGGAAAATGACGTTTTCGAGTTGTCGTGTGTCGGAGGCAGTCCGTTTTGACTCGTTTCCGTTTTTAGCGAAATTTTGCAAAAATTAGTCGGTTTGTTTTTTTGTTTTTTTGTTGTCGTTAGTCCTGGTTTGGGGGGGGTAGCGGGCTCCTGGAGGGAGCTGCAGGAGTCAGCCAGAGCCACAAGTGACGGACTGGCAGACTCTTTGCACCCGCTGTGTCTCACGTACTTGCATGTAGTGCAATGCAAGTAGATCTGGCTTAGGGTTAAGACGGGTTAGCGCAAGGGCTAGGGTTAGGCTAGTTACAGGTGAGGTTAGGGTGAGTATTGGGGTGCACCTCTGGGTGCCTCTCTGACCAACTTAGAAGGACAGTGTACTGGCGTATGGGTTAGGGTTAGGCTTAGGGTTCGGGTTTGGGCTACGATTAGTGGGCTGTTTATGCCCGATTGGCACATCCCAGAAGTCTCTGTGGTCAACCTGGCCAAGTGGCCATGCGATTGGTGGAAAATCTGCATGGTCCACTCCCATGGGCAAGCCCATCATTGCGAATGTGCAGGTGTAAAAAAATAAAATAAAATAAAATAAAATCAACGGAGACTTTTTTTTTTGCAAGAAAAACCCACTGCTGCTACTGTAAAAATTCAAGCATTTAAAATAGCTAATTTTCGCATGTTTCTGTGGTGCTTTGGTGGGGTTTTGGGCAACGATTTCAAAAAAATATTGCGGTCGCCATTTTGGATCCCCCGCACTGCATGGCAAATGGATGCGCCCTCCCAGCCTGGTACCAGCAGCGCAGCAGTAGCAATAGCCAAGGAGAGGGGGGCGGGGAACCCCCCCCAAATAAAACACCCTTCTGGCCTGGTAGGTGCCCTCAGACAGTTTTCGCCTACTTTTAGGGCCGGGAATCGGGTTTTTTTTTTACTTTTAAAAACTTTTTTTCTCTGCCGCTTGGCATTGCGCGATCGCCGCGATGCAAGTAACGAGCATGACAAATCAGACCAAATTGTTCGTTCGTCGGTTAGAGCTCAAAGTCTGGCGGAGTAATTCCCGTTTCCGTTTCCGTAGAGTAACGGATACGAGTAACGGAAACGGAAACGGGAATACCGCTAAGTCGTGCCCATCTCTATTAAGGACCCAAATCTTATGGGCACCCTCTGTGATATTGCAAGGCGACAAACATTTGTGTTGTAATTACACAGCTGAAGAACAGTTGCAAATGTTGTGTCTGACAGTACAGAAAAGTAATGATGCATTAAAAGGCTTACATGTGAATTCTTTCTCCACCACCAGCAGCTCTAGAGCATACAAAATGATTTTAAAAGAAAGGAACATAAATGGCATCCCCTGAAGCCATGAAAGAGAACCTCAGCCTTTTGGCTGTCAAACTGGCAGCATTCCTTTCCATGAGAATTCAGGCACAGCCTTAATCAAACAGGGTACCAAGTGGGGAGAACACTAGATATGAAGCCCTTGCACATGATTTTGATGTCTAATGAAGAAGGAAGTCTATGCTGACAATCAGCTGGGGATTATCAGGTGCTACAACGCTGCCAGGTTTGACTGATCAAAACCTTACAGGGAGTTGGAAATATTTGAACCTCCATCTAAAACAAGACAAATTCCCAAAGAAAAATCAAGGGCTGTTCGTTGTGAAATATGTGGCCACTGGCCACTGAGCAGGCTGCCAACCCACACACCACTAACACAGCAGACCCTGACATAAGTAGGCTAACAACCTGCCCATACTGGCATATTGTTAGGGTATAATATATTGGTATATGAAAACTTGATGGCCTTCTTTAGCATGGGGAATGTGTTTGCTTGTGTGTGTACTTAGTACAATCCATCCTTTTCCTTTAAGAGTGGCACTACATTCCGTTTAAGATGATTTGGAGCTGTATTGGTTCACTGGACAGGTGAAGAAGAGCAGCCCAGGAGGCTGACAGAGACTTGCCCCACCAGGAAGACATAGTGGTTGCACAGTACCCCGAGGACTGGCATTGTCTCCACCATGACAGCTCCAGAGATAACCTTAGCAGCTATGAGCCCTTCTAACCTTGGTGCTGTGACCATCTTCCTGCTTCTGCTAATCTACTGCTGAGTGGAAGGGACCCACTGAGAGGTGGAAAAAAGGAAGGTTACCCACCTTCTGCCTCCCCAACCTTCACCCCGATGTTCTCCCCTCCTGCTGGAGCTGTGCTCGGCTGCTGTTGCTACTGTCTTCTTGCTTGGGTGCAATTCAGGTAAACGTATTTGTGAGTAACTCAAGTAAGCCTTGTTTTGAATGGTTCTGCAGAACAGAAGAGGACCCACTTCTTTGGTCCTTCTTTTGCCTTTTAATCTTCTAATATGGCAGTGTTCGAAGATTGTTGCCTGCTATGAATAAAAAAAGAATGAATACATAAGCAGGGATGAGGCACAAAACAGTAAGAAAGAAATGTAACAAGTCCCTTACTGAGGTTTTGTCATCAGCTTCCAATGCACATGAACGCTTGCATCCCTACCACTGTTTTGAATTAAATTTTCCAAGCAGGCATTCAAGGAGTGTAATATTTGATATAAAACAGCCAGCCACACAAGCTCCCTTAAAAGAGTACTCATTGTGAAAAATAAAATAAAAAAATCTAATGTTGATGGAAGTCCACTTCTGGTTTTATTTTTGTGAATGTGGTATTCTGAAGAATAGCTAGGGGCTGGTGGGCTTAACCCTATTTTAGTGCTAATTATTTTTGATGGGAGGAGGCTTCCAAGGGCCACTGCTAGATAAACCCCAATGTATCACATTTTTTCCCAAATTTCCTGAGGGGAAAAGCTCTGAGGGCTATGCAAGGCAAGAACATAATATGTTAGATATGCTAGGGAAACTTTGATCAGGGACTGGAGGTATAGGAACTGCTGTCACAGATACACACCGTAATTTATTTTGGTTTTCTATTTCATTGTTTTTGTGGTTCATCATTCCACTTGTACAGTGGACCCATGTATAACAAACGGTTTGTATAACATAAAATCTGTACAACATAAAAAATTCCGGAGATAGGAGAAATTTGCTTAACAGAATCGCCTATGGGGCGAATCCGTACAACATAAAAATAGTCACGATTAGGGATCACTCTGTTTTCAATGCATTCCTATGGGAAATTAAAAAGGAAAATTTGCTTAACAGAATTTCATTTGGAAGGAATTAATTCCTTTATACAAGGTACCAGTGTATATGATATTACTCCAAAAGAAGCATGCTTCCCCCCCCCAATTCTATCATCACATACAGCCATTATCTAGGCCTGCACATGGAATATAGACTGCTTAGTGTAGTTGATAGATGCTTATTATCATCATCATGTGTTGTCAGGCTAATTCTAATTTACACCAACTCTTTTCAGGTTTGCTATGGTTGAGAATCCATACTCAGAAGTGGAGAAGTAGTTTATCATTCCCTTCTTCCGGGAGCACCCTCGGACTTCCGGGAGCTCACCCAAGGCCACAAAGTGTGGCCGTACTTACAAGGAGGCATAGTGGGGAACTGAACTCTCAACCTCTGACCTCCACAGCCCAATGCCTAAATCACTGAGCTATCCAACCAGCTCATATGCATATGCTACATGGGAATTATTTTGTGTGGTGTATAGTGAAATAGAAGAACTGCATACACATTTGAATGTAGACTACAATAAAAGAAACCAGCAAAATGGCTCTGCTAATATTCTACAGGGCACAACCTTATTCTAGGACAGTGATGGCGAACCTATGGCATGGGTGCCAAAGATGGCACTCGAAGCCCTTTCTGTGGGCACCCAACATTGCCCCTACATAGCCACCTGTATACAGGTTAAATTACTGTATTGGCACTTTGCAAACAAATTAGTGGGTTTTGAATTGCAGTTTGGGCACTCGGTCTCTAAAAGGTTCGCCATCACTATTCTAGGACAATTAAAATGTAAGTATGTGGTATATGTCCCTTTAGTTCCTTACTGTATGCTTCCTAGTCATAGGAGTGATGCTTTCTCTCTTGGCAGAATAGGGTTCATATGATTCCGTGAGATTTCCACCTGTGCAGTATTTAAATAGTACTGGGTCACATTTCAGGTGCATGATTCCCCAGAATTCAAAAGGGTGGGTTGCAGGACAGTTCAGATGAGGGGTTTACAGGACAGGAGAGGGACACTGTTCTTCATGTATATGCAGAAGTAGAGGTGCAAAAGAAGGAATAGAAATCCAATGGGAGAAAACAGAGGCCCCACAGTTTGGGGCAATGTTTTCCATTCGCAACAACCTAAAACTGATGGAACCCAGTTTGATCATATTCTTTAAAATACATACTTTCTAAGGGAAAGAGACCGCTACCCACCCAAAAGGTAACACTGGCTGACCCTGTGTGTGTGTGTGTGTGTGTGTGTGTGTGTGTGTGATTGTCCCTACCCCTGTGCTTTCTGCCTACAGATTCAAGGACAGATGGCTTTGTTAATCTGGTAGTATTCCATGGTGGATTTTATGATTTAATTAGCAAATCAACATCATGAGCCCATGTAATTTGTACAAACATTGGAGAGATGGGATGATGAGATTAGTGGAAATGAGAGAGGCATTGCAGGCTGGACTGAGGATCCTGCCTTATATAAACTGTTATGCATAAGTCTCTGGTATCTGCTGCAGCAGGATTTGGAGCCTATATTTCTTTCTTTCTTTTTTATACATTGGCACCCGGAGACTTACAGACTTGTATCACATTTGCTTTTCTCCAATCCTTCACTTCCTCCTTATTCCTCTCCTACTTGTCAGAAATAATTAGCAGTTGTTGAATGAATTGATCAGCTAATTTCCTTCTCACCCTTGGATGCATTTAATCCATTAGCTGATGATTTGTAGAGACTTGGGCTTTTCCCCTGAAACAGTTCTTTGCCTGCATTGTATCAATAATTATATTTACTAAATCACCATCATTTCCTGATTGCTCACCTCACTTTATTTTTCCCCAGTAAAGACTTCATGGTATTTTTAGCAAGCAGTTTTGCCTCTTAGTTGTTAAAAGAAAAACCACTGTGAATGTCACCTTTCTTTCATGTATTAATGGGCATACATACTACCTAGTGATTTTCTCCTTGATAAAGGCTCATCAAAGAAGATTAACCCATTCTGATATTTTTATGCTACTTATGATGAAATTGGTTTAGGGGGAAAATCCATTCCCACTTTCTTGCCCTTATACTGTGGCTGACTTTGTTCTTGCTCACAAACCCTATGTAATAAGTGGAAGATAGCTCAGAATTTGGAAACTTAAAGTAATGAGCTTCATTTATTGTTCTAAGGGGTTCCCAGTTTAGTATAGTGGATAGAGTGATGGACTGGGCTGTACACCAGAGTTTGAATCCCCACTTGGCCATGGAAATTCACTTGGGGAAGTGCAACTAGTAAAATAACTTCTTAAATATCTCATTTGCTTTCCCTGCTAAGTGGTCTATAATAAGCACTTTTTTCTTTGACAACAAACCAAAAAAAAAAGGCAAGACTTACTTTTCCAAGAGAATTAAATCTTAATGGAAAATTATGGTAATTAGACACTAAATCTCTGACTCATGTGGTGTGTTTTTTTAATGTTCCTGGATCAAACTGGAAAATTCATTCTCTTGAAAAATATGTAAATGTGAATATATAGGCCATTGAGAGCTCAAAGTTCTAGTTAACCCATTTATGTATGCAGGTGTAACCTGAACCACTCATCTTCCTTTGCTGTCCTCCTATTATGAAAATATGGACAGTCAATTTAAGTCCCATTAATTTTGGTGGAACATAGTATGACTTATCTAGATGGTAAACAATCATCTTTCAGCAACAGTAGGATGACAGAGATAAATCAAGAAATGGAAGGATGAGTCATCCCTACAGCAGAATTTGATCCTTAGGCTTCTTAACTCCCATGGAAAGACATCACTGGGACATAATAAAGTATCAACAGTCCTTTGCCCAACCCTGTTCACTTATTGCCTCATAGCCCTCCATGATAATAGCTCTATGCACAATTTTTAAAGTAGAAGAACCATCATGATTTATGGGACTCCAGTACATATCTTCTTGTTGTGTTCTATTGCTTGAGATGGCTTCCTTCCTAGAGAAGCTTGAGGCAACTAGGGATCCTGAGGTTGCAATATCATGGGACAGCTTGTCTCTTCAAAGGAGATATGTTAGTCGTGACTTGCCATTACTGGCTATGATATCCTGGACATTTATTTCTGAGTCTGGTGTTAGTAACCAGTATGAACATAGCAAAGATTGAAAGACAAGCCTTGGATTTGTGTCCATTTCCGTGTACTATTACTTTTAAAAGATAATGCACATGATTTGTAGGCTGTGTGTGAGAGAGTGGGTGAGAAAAAGCTATAACAAAAAAAAACATAGGTTTCATAAATGTGAATGTTGTGGAAAGATTAAAGCATTCGTAAGCAAAGTACCTCCCAAATCCTTCCAAGGTATGGCATGTGAGATTTGCACAGTACAACCTTTTGCCCTACGGGTGTTGTTTTAGATGTTAAAATGTTTTTTGAAAATTGGAAGTGAATGCTTGATCACTTCCAGATTCCAAAAAAAGACCTCTGAAGGCTTGAAACTAGAGATGGGAACGACTTGAAAAAAAATTTTTTCGAGTTGTCGTTAGTCGGGCCGGTCCCGTTTCGGGTCGTTTCCGGTTTTCGCGAAAATTTGCAAAAATTAGTCGGTTCGTTTTTTCATTTTTTCGTTTTCGTTAGTACTGGTTTTGGGGGGGAGCGGGCTCCTGGAGGCACCTCTGTGGGGTGGGTGCCTCCTCTGGCCCGCTATAAAGGGAAAGTGGGCTCCTGGAGGCACCCGTGGGTGCCTCCTATCCTCATCCACTAGGAAGGGGAAGCAGGCTCCAAGAGACCCCTCAACATGGGGGTCTCCCTCCTCACCTGCTGCTGCTGCAAAATGCTATGCAATAGCCATATGGATATTGCATAACAGAATGTGCCGACAGTGAGACCAGTGTGAGAGTGATAGCGTCATGACTTTCCGGCACAAGGCTCCCGCACCACCATGTCTCACACAGAAGGGAATTGTACTTGCTGCGTGTAGTGCAATGCAAGCAAGTAGATCTGGCTTTAAGGTGGCTTAGTGCAATGGCTAGGGTTAGGCTAGTGACGGGTAAGGTTACGGTGGGCTAGTGGGTTGCACCTCTGGGTGCCTCTCTGACCCACTAAGAAGACAGTCTGTGACGTATGGGTACGGAGTCAAGGGTTAGGGTTAGGGCTAGGGCAGGTTTTAGGGGGCTTTTTGGCACATCCCAGAAGTCTCCATGGCCAAGTGGCCATGCGACTGGTGGGATGGCTCCAAAAATTTGCATGGTTGTCCACTCCCACATGGCTGGCCACTCGGCCAGCCCATCATTGCGCACTGCGCAGGTGTAAAAAAAATAAAATAAAATAAAATCAATGGAGGACAGAGGAGGAGAGGAGAGACATTTTGTTGCAAGAAAAAACCCACTGCTACTGTGAAAAATCTGGCAGTTTATAAATTTTCGCGTGTTTCTGTTGTGCTTGTGTGTTTTTGGACCACAATTTCAAAAACAATATTGCGTTCGCCGCCCCATTTTGGATCCCCCGCCCGCACCGCATGGCATGGCGAAATGGCGACTCGAGTCCGGCTGCCCAGGACGGGGGGGAGGCGGGACCCCCCCTCCAGAAACCACCCCTCCGGTAGGTGCCCTGCGCCCTTAGTCAAGCAGGCATTTTTCCGCCTGCTTTTTTGGCCCGGGAATGGGTGGGGGGAGAGTTTAAAAGTTTTTTCCTGTGCCGTCTGTGCCGCTTGCTTGCGCTTTAATTGCGGGCGGCCGGCGGCGAGACTGGGCTTTTTGCTGGCTGCGAGCCTGCGGCGAGTCCCACCAGAGCAGCCCAGGACGGGGGATGAGGGGGGAGGCCGGGGACCTCCAGAAACAACCCCTCTGGTAGGTGCCCTGAAGCACGGCAGGCATTTTTCCACCTGCTTTTCAGCCGGGAACCGGGTTTTTTTAACTTTTAAAAACTTTTTTTCTGTGCCGCGTGGCATCGCGCAATCGCGCGATGCAAGGAACGAGCACGACAAATCAGACCAAAATTGTTCGTTCATCGGTTCGAGCTCGAAGTCTGGCGGAGTAATTCCCGTTACCGTTTCCGTAGAGTAACGGAACCGAGTAACGGAAACGGAAACGGGAATACCGCTAAGTCGTGCCCATCTCTACTTGAAACAGGCCTTTTGTAGGGCTAAAGTACAAAGTGGTCTACAGTGCAAATTATGGCTTCCAGGGGTTCTGGAGAGTATTTGCATTGGGGGGGGGCAGCAAAACAGTACTTTTACACAGATGTTAGAGAGAGTGGGTCTGGGTCACCCAAGACCCCAGCACCTTGGAAGTTTCTTGTTCATTGATTAAAGGTATTATAGCAATTGGTCCAGATCTTTTTTAAAATCTTGTCTTCTCACTTGTTTGGAAGCTTCAGGGTTTGGGCTTGATATGAGCAGTTCGAAAGGGGAAGTCCTCAGAGCCAATGCTTGATGGGAATAGTAGTTTCTGCATTTACTTATGAAGATGACAAAGTCAGAGCCTTGCCTTCCACCATGCCTTGGTTCTGAGGACTTGGAACCATGATTCATGAAAAGCTGCTGGGCCTGGGAAGAGCAGCTTGTCAATTCAGAGAGCAGAACACCCTTCACTTATTTATTTTCGGGTGGGATACCCTATGGCAGTGTTGGTGAACGTATGGCACCGGTGCCAAAGGTGGCACTCGGAGCCCTTTCTGTGGGCACATGATATCGCCCCTTCACAGCCACCTGAATTCAGGTTAAATGGCTGTATAGGCACTTTGTGAAAAACTGGCAGGCTGTGAATTGCAGTTTGAGCACTTGGTCTCTAAAATATTCGCCATCACTGCCCTATGGAGATAGGAAATGTGGACTTTTTCAAAGCTATTCTGTGTACTGGGAGGCTGCAGAGGTACAGTGACTTGGCAGGGGGTTCAGTGTTCTAATCACTGCTTTGGGCTGCAAATTTTAATTATAAAGCAAAAAAGCAAAGTGTTCTGTTCATATACCGCCCCATAGCACTTTAAGCACTCCCTGGGTGGTTTACAATTTAATTATGCAGGATACTTATGTAACATAAGCAAGCCAACAGGCACAGAAATGAAAGGAAAGTCCAATACTGAACAACATAAGATGTTAAAATATTACAGTATTTGTTGTGAGTGAACTGAGGTGGACTGGATGGGACATGTTCAGTCAGACAACTACAAAGTGTTTTATTCTGGAAATGACTCCCAAGAGATGGAGTGGCTTCAATACCAAACAAATACAAAGCACAGGCAGTTAGGGTGTTGAATAAAAGGTCTGAGAAAATACTATCCATCATAGGAAAAAGATCAGTCTATGCTTTATAGACTGGACAGAGTAAAGCCCTTGACCATGTGAATTATGAGAAGTTATGTATGGATTGCTGTGAAAGAAATGGGTATGTCTTAATACTTGATTGTCCTGATAAATAAGTGGCATTATTGACAAGAAGCTAGCAATAGGACATAATATGGAGAGCCAGACTGGCCTTCCAATAGCAAACCCATCAGTCAATGGTGAATATCTGTTCAATGTGTTTGCAAGAGCCAGGCATGGTGGCTGAGGAAAGGATATTATGGAGCTCACTCCTTCATACCTTACACCATACATACACCATACAGAGGAAACCTGACAGCACTTAGCAACAACTCAAGTGAATGTTGAAGAAATTGATAGTTGATTTGAATGAATGAATGAATGAAATTGTTTTCATTTTATTCATTCATATTGTAGAACAACTTTATTTGTTCTACAATACATTTAATTTAAGGGATATATCTGTGAAGATTCTCAGTTGTCCAGGTGAGTTTATCTGGAAGTTAAATCATAGCTACTTTTTTGAGAGAGAGAGAGAGAAAGAGACAGAAACTAACAGCTCATCGAAACAGCTTCATTAGTCTGAATGCAGCTAGTGCAACTCCACCATCCTATAGTCAGCTTTGACCTCTTGTCATCCTGATCTGAGATAGGCTCTTAAGATGAACAATGGCTTTTTGATTTGTACTGTTGAAAGCACACCCTGATAAGTAGCAGATAGACTGTGCCTGAGGCTCATACCACTGTTGAGAAAGGGAGTTTCAATGCTCACATGAATGGCTTCCCTGACTCCTCTTGCAAACCACCTATCTTCTCTGTCTAATACAGGCATGTCCAAACTTTGGCCCTCCTGATATTTTGGACTACAACTCCCAGACTTCTAAGCTTAGATTGCCAATGGAAAAGGACTGTGGGATTTGTGGTCCAAAACATATGGAGGTGTGAAGTTTGGATATGCTTGGTCTAATATGTGTACATCCTCATCTTTGAATGAGTGCCCTTTGTCCTTCAAATGGAGGTGTACTGCTGATTCTGGCCGTGAGCTGTTACCCCTCCTATGTTGGGCCATCCTTCTGTTTAATGGCTGTTTAGTGTAGAGGTTTGCACACTCCTCACTGCATTGGACCGCATATACTATATTGCTCCTTTTTTGTTTTAGTATCGGATCCTTTGGGTGGACAAGTCTTTGCCTTAGTGTGTTTGTGGGTTTGAAATAAACAGGGATGTGGTGTTTGCCAAACACCTTTTAAAGCTTTTCAGACACTCCAGCCACTTCTCAGACACATAGGACACATACATTTTAGCTTTTTTGCATTCTCTCTTCCATTTTTGTTCTTTCCCTCAGCTTGCTTTAACTTTTCCTTTCAATCTCTGACTCTAATAGGTCTCCCCAAGTGATAGTTAGTTATCTCAGATTCCAGACAAGCTGTCTCTGCTGACAAATACAGATGTCACCCTGCTTACCAGAGAACTAGAGACAATTGGTATCTTTCAGGCATCTGATGGCTCCTTTCTTTTCCAGGGGTGAGGAGTGAATCTGTCTGCCTTCAGACTTCCATAGGCCATTTAATTTACATTTACTGTGTGGCCTTGGAGGAATGAAAGATGAACCAGCAAAGAATGAGGTACTCCACTGTCTTGGAGACTCCTTAAATTGAAGTGTATATATGGGGTTCTATGACCAATCATAAAGTTTGAAGCAGCATCAATGTGTCGTGCAGTCTAATTCTTTGTACCTTTTCACCTTCTTCTGCTCAAGCAGCGCTTCAGTTAATTCTTTTTCCTCTTTATAAAAGACTAAAAGCCTCTTTATTTCAACAGGGCTTTTCAGTTCCTGTTAAATTCTGAAGTTCTGTTGTCTTAACCTTAATTTTCCTTCTGTCTGTTGCTAACTCAATGAAATCAACCCCAGGAACAAAATCATTTGTTCTGAGTGATGTGTCTTTTGTCTCTCTTACCAGAAAAAATAAGAAAGGCAACTCATAACTCAGCGAGTTGTGTTTTCCAGATACAGTGTTGTAGGGATATTCACCCATGATGACATGATCTTGAAAAAAGCTAGAGGGGATACGTAACTAATAAAGCCAAGAAAAATCTGTCTTCCTGAGCAATTTATCTCACAACCCCTAGGACTCTAAACACAGTAATCAGGCTCTACCCCTTCCTTGCTTAAGAGTAGGCTTTAAAGGGATAGGCCTCTGGTCGATCATTTTCCACTTGGATAGCTTCCTGCAGGGTCACTGCCTGAGCTGCTGGAATTATATGACACTGCAGGTGCCTCCCAGGGAAGAGGTCAGCTGGTTGGTAGTTGAAGGCAATTTAGAATCCCAATTTAGGAGTCCCAGTCTCAAGAAGCATCAACCTGATGAGCCAAAGCTACAACCAATAGAGTGAGGTTCTATCTCCTCTCAAATTCAGACATTGGTGGTAACATTTCAGTGACTGAAATGTTGTTGCTTAGCATCATAAGTCACAAACAATAGAGTAAGTCAATTGAATCAGTGGCTCCTCTGACTCAAATGGCCCTATTTTGCCTTTGAATTACAACACAAAAGTAAGTCACACCAGAGTAGGCATATTTGAATTTGCAGAGGTATTGACATCAAATCTGCACTGAATCAATGGGCCTACTCTAGTGTGATACATTACACTAAGCAACAGGATTTCAGCCACTAACTCCCTTCATTCTGTAACCCATAGCGCAGAGAGAACTCCTAGTTCCCTGAGCTCCCTGCCCTCTGAAGATGCTGGCCACAGAGTCTGGTGAAACATCAGGAAGAAAAACTTCCAGAACATGGCCAAACAGGCAGAAAAACTCACAACAACTATCCCTTTAGGGTCTTTGGAAAAGTAAGTGCTATGCATAACGAAAGTTGGGAAAATTACTGTTGCCCTACAGCTTCCCCAAAATTTCAGCCAGCATAGCTTCTGGGGGTGTTCTGAAAAACTGAAGCCCCAAAGGGGCTTTATAAATATCATGTAATTGCTTTTTACAGAAACAGTTTCTCCATCTCTTGGTGCAGCATGCAAAATTGCAAATAATTAGTCATCTCTCAGCAGAGAACAGACATCTGCAGCAGCTAACTGCAAGGGGTTCTACATCCTTGCTAAGTTTTATAACAATAATGAGTGTGGCACATGTTGTTATCACATTCACTTGTTCTTCAGGGGAAACTGTAACATTTCATATATTTTTGGCTTTAATTTTTCCCCAGGATTCCCCTTCTCCCCAACCTCAATACCAAGTTTCCTTGGACAGAATTACAGTGCTGTATTTTGGATTGAACATTTGCCCATTAGATTTTTAGGCTGCAAATAGTAAATACTTTTATTAATGTTTTTTTCAGCAAAGAAAACCTTAATTCTCTTCCATTCCCCACCACCAGTTCAATTCACTGCTGGGCACTGATATTGTTTTCCTTTGCTGCTACTTCAGTGCCAGTTTCAAATTACCATGACCTTTTATTTCTTCTTGAACATCATGGGCAGTCCATACTAAATCAGAAATCATACCGGGAAGACGATGGTATTATGGTGCCATGCAACCAACCAGACAGGACTACAATAATGGAATCATAGAATAGTGAAGTTGGAAGGGTCCTATAAGACCATCAAGTCCGACCCCCTGCTCCCTGCAGGGATACAAATCAAAGGATATATGCCAGTGGTTGTCCAGATTTCTCTTGAATGCCTCCAGTGTTGGAGCACTCACCACCTTTTGAGGTAATCAGTTCCATTGCCATACTGCTCTAACAGGATGTTTTTTCCTGATATTCAGCTGAAAGCTGGGTTCTCTTAACTTGAACCCATTGTTGTGTGTCCTCCATTCTGGGGTGATCAAAAACAAATCCTGTCTCTTGTCTGTATGACAGCCTTTCAAATATTTGAAAAGTGCTATTCCCCAGTCTTCTTTTCTCTAGGTTAAACATCCCCAGTTATTTCAGTCATCCATCACAACACTTGCATTTTCAGCCCCCTGATCATCTTTGTCAACCTCCTCTGAACATGTTCCAATTTGTCAGCATATTTCTTGATGTGGTATCCAGAACTGAACATAATACTCAAGATGAGACACTTTTGGCACATATTCAGTTTATGATCTACAACAATTCCAAGATCATTCTCACTTGGGAGTATGGCTGAGCCAGGTGTCTCACATTTTGTAACTGTGTGTTGATTTCTTCTTCCTAGTTGAACTACGTTTCATATATCCCTGTTGAATTTCATTCTGTTGGTTTCAGCCCCTCAAGATAATTTTGAATTTTGTTTCTGACTTCCAGGGTAGTAGCTATTACACCCAATTTTGTGCTCCCAATGAATTTTACAAGAATTCCCTTTTCTGCCTTATCCAAGCCATTAATAAAAATGTTGAAGAGCACAGGACCCAGGACTGAGCTTTGAGGTACCCCACTTGTTAGCTCCTTCCATGAATTATCACTCTCCATTCAGAAAAAAAAAGAGATGTAATAGTTTTAAAAGTCAATAGAAGCCAAATTATCACCATTGGAAGTCAATGGAAAGTCATTGGAAATATTACCAACTTGGAGGGAGCTGCAGCTATCAGTTTAGTGCAGTCACTCTGAGTGAAGGTGAGCTATATCAGAACTGACAGGTATAGAACACAGAGGATGGAGATATTCCAAAGTGAATAGATTATGTTGTGTTGCTTTCTAGGTCAGGTCAAGTTGTGCCTAATCTGTAAATGTAGACATCTTTTTTTCTGGATCCCCCAATCACTCTAAAACAGGCTGTGAGGTTGAATGGCCTAGCCGCTGGATATTCCAAATTCCTAGTTAAAATGACAAAAGCATCATTTATGAAGCAGGTATGTAGGATTGTGCTTGTGTCGTCTACATGCTGTAGAAGTCATCTTGCATTAGTGCATTCAGTTGCACATATTATATTGCAAGAACTGCAGGTATTTGTAGATCTTTTTTAGCTCTTGCAAATCCCCATGCATTTAAATGTGATTGCCGTCCTATGAAATAGGTCAGTTCTTCCCAGCCTTGGGTAACTCAGGTATTCATCAACTGCAGTTCCCTGAAGCCTTCACCATTAGCTGTGCTGGCTGGGGTTTCTGGGAAGTGTAGTCCAAGAACACCTGGGTTACCAAAGATTGGGAATGTGCAGGTAAAAAAATAGCTTGGATTGACAAGAGTATTATTCAGGAGTACTCCTAATAATTTACCTATGGATTAGTATGTTTGTTTCATGTTTGATTTTATGTTTTATAATATGCATGCTGTATTAACATTTTCTAAAACCACATAGAGTGGCATTTCTGCCAGATTGTGTGGTAGAGAAATCCGATAGATAGATAGATAGATAGATAGATAGATAGATAGATAGATAGATAGATAGATAGATAGATAGATAGATAGATAGATAGATAGATAGATAGATAGATAGAGATACTGTATATACTCGAGTATAAGCCTAGTTTTTCAGCCCTAATTTTGGGCTGAAAAAAGGGGTCCTCGGCTTATATGCGGGTCAATACTTTTAGCCACTGAGGCAAGTTTGGGTCATTGGCTAAAAGTCATTTTAAACATTGTGCACCACTTCTCCTGACCCCCCCCCCATGTTTAAAATGACTTTTTAAAAGGTCACTTTAAAACAATGTTTAAAATGACTTTTAGCCACCAACTCAAGCACTTGCCTCGGTGGCTAAAAGTCATTTTAAACATCACACACACACTCAGCTCAAAAAGGAGGAGTTGCCAGGCCCTGCTGCATTTCCCACCCTAGGCTTATACTTGAGTCAATAAATTTCCCCCGTTTTGGGGGTTTAAATAAGGGCCCCCAGCTTATACTCGGGTCAACTTATACTCAAGTATATACGATAGATAGATAGATAGATAGATAGATAGATAGATAGATAGATAGATAGATAGATAGATAGATAGATAGATAGATAGATAGATAGATAGATAGATAGATAGATAGAAAATAATTCTCACAAGTCACCTTTGGCAGGTAGCTAACATGGGAGGTTTGCTGATGGCTTCTGTAAGACATTCCGAGTTTGCTGAGAGTGTACAGATTTGCCTAATAGCTTTTAAGGCTGACTACAAGGGGTGTTTAGCTTGCTGTTTGGTCCATTGCACTCCTAAAGATGGTGACCAATTTTTGTGAACATTGAACCACCTTGCCCACAGAGGAGCAATCTTTGTAACTTTCTGAATCTTTGTCACTGGCTTCTACTTTTGAAGTGGAAAGATTTGCTCTGGTTTGGATTGGTTCCAGTACATGTGGCCTTCCAGTGTGAATTCACCCGTGTCATGAAGTTGCTTAATAAGGTTATTGGCAAACAAATCACTGCCTACACTTCTTTGTCAAAGAGCAGGGAAAGAGATTCCTGGCAGTGGCTACAGGAGCAGGTACTTTTTCAACCAGAATGAAAAGATGGGCTGCAGGAGTAATTTCTGTGTGAACAGGAGGACTTGATTAAATCACTCTAATCAAGAATGAAAGAATAAAGAATAAAGACAAATTGTGTAACAAATATATATATTTGGAATGTCAGGATTTGGCAATCTAGGTAAAGCATGCATCTCTCTCTGTATGTGTTAATGACATAATAAATCTAGTAAAAAACTAACCTGATCTTTTAATTTTATTTATCGAGCTCATCAATACTTTAACAATTGTATATTGAATCATGAACCACGAGACAGAGTTCATGATTTGCCGAGGCAGGCAACCTTTGAATGTACGTTATGTACCATAGTGTGCTACAAAACAACACAAGTGAATTGTTCCTTTGACAAATGTTCCGCACATTTGCTTGAAGTTCTGGGCTTCTTTTCTGCTTGGACAAAATAGAAGACTTCAACCTAAATTATGCTTTTACTGAGTTTCAGCAGGAAGTGAAATCATATTTCATTTCAACTTAAACAGCAATAATTCACACACTGTGTGCTTTAATTTCTGCTAAACCCTGTTGAGCCGAAGCATATAATACCTAGAACTACTAAATCAAACTTTTATTATCTTAAAGAATATAATTTCTGCATTCTGACCAGGAAAGAAAAACCAAGAGCACAGATGCTGTGTAGCCTTTGTTATTACAGTTTGCTTTTGTACATTTGTGAAGCTTTAGCCACATGATTGATGCATTTGGTTTTGCTCCATTCAGTTTAGCAATCTATGCAATTTTCTGCCACCCTAATCGAGTTTCTACCTTTCCTACAGAGGGTATTTTCTTTTCTTAACTAGTCTCCTGAAATCCCAAGGTATTGTGACACATAAGTCATTGAAAGGTACCCATGTGCATCTGATGGTTTGATTTCTGTCTTGTGCCTTGAGGCAGATGATAATATTAAAGATGTGCAAACTAAATGGCCAGAATTATTCCTCCTCAGGTTCACAGCAAAGTTTCCTATTGACTTCAAAGGAAGTGTCATGGAGTCCTGCAATAGGGATAAGTCACTGATAGCATGGTCTCTTTTATTAGCACCCAAAGCGAGGACGTTCTGCACCAAAAGGATGTCAAAAGAGGTCACAGTTAATCATATCTGGACATACTAATTTATATGTATAGGTAATTAGTATTACTATACTTTAAATAGAATGTATTTCACAATAGTAAGGAAGAGTATGACTAGATGACCAATATCTTTGCTCAGGTCTGTTGTCTGGCATTAACTGCTGATTGGCAACTTCAACAGCACCTCCTTAATCTTCTTATGGAATTCAGCTTCAAATGGTTAGTAGCTGGCTATCTGAGTGTTAGCCTACTACATTTTGCAATAGGAAACAAGAGAATATGTGTCACCACAGCACCATGGCAGATGGACTGATGGACTTCTGCCTTTCTCTTGATTTCCACTGTGATGATCTTTGTATGATTCACCTCTTTGTCCTTCTTGAAAGTGAAGCTCTGCTGCTTATACACCACCCCACAACACTTAACCCCCCTCTCTGAGCAGTTTACAATTTAATTATGCAGGCCTTCTCCTAGCAAACAGAGAACTCATTTTACCAACTTTGGAAGGACAGGAGGCTGAGTCAACCTTGAGCTGGCTACCTGGGACTGAACCCTGTATTGTGAGCACACGTTTGGCTGCAGTACATCAGTTTAACCACTGTGCTAGAAAGGTCTTTTAAAGAGGAAGGTGAGGTATAAAAAATTTAAATAAATAAATTAAATAAGTAATTTGTAACCAAATGCTGAGGTAAATCTAAAGTGGCACATCAAAACAAAATATTTGCTTTTTAGTAGGGTGAACAAAATCTTCAAAACTACCAGTATGAAGGTCATAAAAATTGTTTCGTATACATATAAAACAATATTTAATATGTGATTGTTCTCTCTCTCCTCTCTCTCTCTCTCTCTCTCTCTCTCTCTCACTCACACACACACACACACACACACACAAAGCACTTGGTGAGTGTGATTTACAGTATTTCAGAAAAGAGGGCTCTTACAAGCAAGTTCCCATTTGAAATGTGTATGACTTTTGCCCTTCAGATGTGATTTCACTACTTTTATGTGTCACTTCTGTGTACTAAAGTACTCAAACTTTGCATCATGTAGCTTTTTTGATCTGTCATCCAATATCAAATGTAATCAGGGTGTAATCAGATGAGACAATTGTGAAGCATGTGGTGAGTATCCCATTTGTGCCTGGAGTGCAAAAATGGCTATTCTGACACTGCTTTACCCATAATGATGGTAATTATTGATACACATAACAATATCATGGGGGAATATTGTGGCTTCCAGTCTGAATACTCCTCATTTATAAATGAGGAGTATTCAGGCTGTAAATCACAAGAAGATTTCATCAAGACTATCTCTCTCGTAATGCCTCATCCACTGAATGGCTGTCTTCTATGTTCAATCATAGAAAACAGCATATAAAATATTTTCTCTCTTCATTTCAAAGCATGGACATTTTGGTTTCCATGTACTGGCTTCCAAAGGCAGAAACTCTGACCTTCTGAAATTTTTGTGCTAATCGCATACTTGACAATTCATTTGAGGATTGATACAAACTTCTGTACATCCTCAATGTTGTGGCAATTTGAATATATATTGAAAATACCAACAAGAGGCCATATAGGCAGGGTTTTCTTCATAATGCAGAGGCAGTCATATTGACCAAGATAATACAGAATACAAAACCAACCCCTCTTCCCCAAAACACAAATCCATGTGTGATCATTATAGAGCATTAGATTCCTTCAGGCAAGATACTGAAAAACTGCAGTGGTAGGGAACAGGAGGGAGACAGAAAAAGCCAAACCTTGTTGAACTTTTTCATTCCCATCAGATACCAGCTGTGATACCCACAGTCCTTTGTCATTGGCAATACAGGCTTGGAATTCTGGGAGTTGTGGTCCAAAACATCTGGAGTGCTGAAGGTTCACCACCACTGCTCTAGGCAGTGATGGGCCAATATTAGCCAGTGGCAGTGTGGCAGGAAGCATCCACTGGTTGAAATCATAGTAGACATTAAACTATAGTAGGCCCATTGAAACAGTGGGGCTTGGCTGAGTCAACCCCCTGTAAGTTCCATGGCTTCAAATGGACCATCCTTGGTTGTAACTTTCTACATTGAAGTAAATTACAGTACAGTACACTGACTGGATCAGTGGGGATGTGATGAGTCGATTTCTCCATAAGTTCAACTGATTCAAAGTATAGTGTTTTGAATCAATGGAACCAAGGAGTTGACTTACCAAATCCCCATTGATTTAATGGGCCTACTCTAATGTGACCTACTACAATAAGCAACAGGAGTCCAGACACTGTTCTGAACACAGAGGCAAAAAAAAATGCTTGGGTGTCCATCAACACAAGTATAAAGTTCAGCCAAGAATTCAACCCTGCCAGTTCTTCTCTGAAATACATCACTCCTTGACAAATGGATAGCAGAGGTGGGCTCTATGGTAATGTTTAGAGATGGGCACGACTCATTGAAATGTTCGTTTTCGTTTTCGTTTTTTCGTTTCGTTTCGCAACGAAAATGAAAATGAAAAAAAAATTCAGAAGCAAAACGACAACGGAAACGAAACAAAAATTTTTGCCGTGTTTTTCATTTTCGTTACGGCAGACACATTGCATTGAAAAGAATGCTAACGAAACGAAAATTTTTCGTTTTCGTTTATGTTTTTTCGTTTCGTTTCGTATGAAAACGAAAATGAAAATGTGCAAGAAAACCCTCGAAAAACAAAAACGAACCGAAACGGACCCCCTAAACGAAAAACGAAAAACGAAAAATTATTTTTTGAGTCGTGCCCATCTCTAGTAATGTTTATGCTGATAGTTTTAAGATTCAGTTGGACTCCACAGAAAAGCTTTTGATAATATATACAGTGACAACATTCACAGCCCCCATAAATTTGATCCCCAGTAAGCCTAACCATTTTATGGGCTCATATGCTTCTTCTCTCTATTCTCAGTCCTCCAGACAGAAGCATATGTTGCATGCACCACAGGGATGTTGTTAAAAAGAACCTACCGTGGTGAATCCTCCCTAACCTCATTCTAACATATGTACTTGCTTATGGAATGGATCTCTGCCATCCTGTGATGAGCCCTCACATCTCCTGGCATCTGTTGTCTAGCTCAGGAGCCCTTTTTCATGGGAATGACGCCACATTATCTGACTAAATATGGTTCCTGGCTGATATGAATGAGAAATTTTATGTTTAATTAATATATTGTTGAAAAATCCTTGAAAATGAAGGGGGGGATTGTTTTTTCCAAACATAATAAAATAAGGAACATCTTTACTAAAAATCTGTGGTAAAATAGAAATGGGAAGAGTTGGGAAATTTGACAGAAACATTCTTCCATTTAATGTGATGATCAGTCATCTATAATAGCCTGCACAAAACACCACAGCTACTTTAAACATGAGCACTGTAAAACAAGTATATTTTCATTTAAGGATGTTTAAATATTTAAATATGTTTATATTTTCATTTAAGGATGAATAAGTCAGTAACCCAAGAATTAATCAATGTAAACACTTTTAATGCAATCTAAGCATGCAATAAGTATAATAAAATGCCAGACAAAATTTGCAGCTTGGCTTTTTAAGGATATTAATCAGAAAGCTCTTCTTGGTATCAAGTTTTCCATCAGATCACCTAGATACAGTAATACCTTGGTCTGAGCGTGTTTTGCAAGACAAGCAAAAATTTCTTCTGAATTTTGCCTTGATCAATGAACAATGTCTTGCAATACAAGCACTGGAGCAGGTCACATGATCACAAGTGAGCCCGTTGTGGCTTTCTTTATCTCCCTCTGCTGGATTTTGGGTGATTTTCTGAAATATCCATCTCAAGCAAACCTCAAAAGCAGGGTGAGGAGAGAGGCAGGAAGGCCTCCCTTCCACCACCCAGGAATGTTTTCAAAAGAGAGTGCATCTTAGAAGTTTGTTTTAAATTTTCTTTACATATTTATTTAATTTGGTTTCAACAATCTTTCTCATTTTTCAAACTATCTCTAGTCATGGGACAGCTAGTCAAGTGTGTATATGGCTACAAATTGCATTTTACTATTGTCACATTAAAAACACAAAGTGAAATCCAGTTGTTAGTCCCAAGCACAGCAGATTCTGCAGCTAGGTATCTAAACCATGGTGTGGATGTGGACTTCTACCCAACTTTTGTGAGTTTTGGCATTTTGTCTGTACAGTATTTGTGAGACACCAGAATGAATCGTTGTAGTTTCCGTTATTTCTTATGGGGATATTTGCTTTGATAAAGGTGTTTTGGTTTACAAGCATGTTTCCAAAATGGATTATGCTTGAAAACCAAGGTATTAATGTATCATTTCTAGCAGCATTTCTTAGCTTTCCTTCATTCTGTAAACACTCCCCCTCTATTTTTAAAAAAGCCCTAAATCATGTTAAAACTTATCAAGTTGAATTCCTCCAGCTAAAGAGTCCCCTAAGGAGATAAGTTTCCCTGGAGGGGAAACAAAGAAAAGACAGCACCTGCAGACATGAAGGGATTGGCCGTGAACTTTGGTAGAAACAGGAAAATACCTTACCACCCCCTGGGGGAAGACCGACATCATTCTGACCAAAGCACAGCTGTCTGTGCTGGACACTGTAAATTATTTATTTATTTATTTATTGCCTTTCTAGACTGCCCGATTTCCCAAATAGGGACTCTGGGCGGTTTACACAAAAGCAAATGAATCAACAGTTAAAGCTGTTTATATTTGACAGGTCATGAGTAGATCTGCTCCCACCCGCTATTTATCTATGCAAAGCTCCTCCTTGTCTTTATAAAACTTTCTTCAAATAAGCACCAACCATCCTCCACTTCTGGAAGTGGAGCTTAGCGAAGAGGTGAATATTTTGAAAAGATGTACAGAAGAAGTGATTATTTTCACTCTACATTATTGTTTTCCTGCTTTATTGCTTTCCTTTTGATGAAATTAGCTTATGTTTTTCTGCTCTTTGGTATGTGGTGAGTTTAAGATGCAACCTTAAAGGAAATTACTTTATGCTTTTTGTTCTTTTGGTATCTGCTAGAATTAATGATGCAGCTTTAAGAGCAATGTTGGAGAAGCTGTTTGTTAAAGAATACTTTTCGACCTTGAGATAATCTCATGTTTTGAAAACAAAGGCTGAAAGATAGCTATCCTTGCCTCTAGAACTTTAATTCAGTCATCTTCTTCTACACCCCTCCTTTTTGGAAATTAAATGGCAGAAATTATAATTACCCAATGGATTGGAAAAATATTTAAGAAGAAGAATTTGCAAATATACTTTTATCTGCATTACGAAGAATAATAGATATATTGGATCCAACCTCTAAAGATACAGAAATTTCCAATCCTGATAAAGTAACAGAAGGACAGCAGACACTGGACTCCAATCTACATATGACAACAGTAGGATCTATCCAAGCTAGACCCCAACACGAACTCTTGGATAACATTAAATCCCTGGGGGGAAACTGAGATTGGCTTGAATCAAGGGATTGTACCAGAATGAAAGGCAGATCTCAACATGAAAACATGTTTAGCAGGAATGGTGCAGCTGCATCTGTTTTACTCAATATGTGTGCCAAGGAGAGGAATGTTTGGGACTTTTTCAGTGGCAGAGCGGTCATCAGGATTATCAAGATAACACAACAACCCATGAAGTTAATGGATTTGACAAGGGAAAAACAACCTGTGAAGATGAGGGGCTTGGCAGGAAAAGGGAAAATTGAAAAAAAGAATTTCTATCTTAGTGAATTTATTACATTAAAATGTTTTCTGTATTCTGATAGTCTAAGGCTACTGGTTAATTGGTATGATATAGGAAACGGAAAATGAAAATGTGAAGACAAACCTGATATATAAATAAATTTTAATCTGTCAGATTTTTAAAAGAATAGTGGCAGTTAGGTATAGATAAGAATTTCTATGCATAAAGTGAAACATATAGACCAAGAGGTAGTTCTTTTATAATACCTCATAAAGTATTGACTTGAATTAAATGATTGCTGAAATTAGGTGCTCATTGGAAGAATAGGTAAATATACTGTGGATGATATATAGAAGATATATAGTTAGTCAAATCTATCCTAAATTGTTTAGTATTGAAGAGATAAATGGCGAGATTGAATAGATTGCTGAGATTAGATAGGCAATATTCTTTGTATTAAAATAGATGTAAGTAAAGACAGATAGAATATGGATGAGATAGTAAGGAAATTGAGTATGAAAGCATGCACATTTAAGCTGGGAAAGGAGATATGAATTATATTGGGCTCAGTGTTGGGGGGAAATGTGATGGAATCGATACCACGACAGGAGACAACCAATAGATTTGTTTTATGTAATTTGCTGTAGAAAATAAATGAAAAAAAATGTTTAAAAAACAATGTATTATCAATCCCACCACCTTTGTAGGCATGCCTTGTCACAACAAGAGAGATGGTCTTACAGATGGGCACTTCAAGATATGGAACTGTGTTCTGAGGGAGGCTAAACTGGTCTTCTCTTTGATATTCTTATGATTATATAATTTAAGCTGGTTTAAATTGTTTCATTCATTCATTCATTCATTGGATTTATATCTGGCAACAAAGACCACTCTGGGTGGTTTTAAACACTATTAATTGCAAATCCTGTTCCATTCTGGGTAGATGAACATAATTAGGCATATTAAAATAAGGATGTTAGCTGATAATAGTTTTAGATTCTCTTTGCACATCCCTGCTATGTTCATCAGAAGAACCATACTGCCAGTGGTTCTAGTAAAATATAAGTACTAAAAGGACTTTGGTGTGGTGTTAGCTACAGCACCAGACTTCTTTTCCTTCTCTAATCAGAAAACTAAATGATCTCACTTCAAAGGTGCTATTTGAAGAATGCCTACTTGATTACCCAGCGAGTGGAGGAGGGGGACTAATAAAATATTTATGCAGATAGATCCAAGATTCCAGATGTGTTTAACTTTTTCAAAGGTTCAAGGTTATTAAGTCTAAGAAGGCTTGGCTTTGTAGCTCCCCTGCTCCTGTGAAGTATTTGCTGCACATTTCCATGTAGATTAAAAGCCCAATGACTTTATTATAATCGGTGATACAGATTTATCCTTTAGACAAGGTTCAGTTGGCTGCCAGCTGCCAGTTTGTTGCTTTAGAGAACAGCTGGTGTATAGAAAATACTATTAAGAAGCCCCTCCCCCCATATCATTATCTAATTCACTCACAAGTGAAGTGGAGAAAAGAATAGGTATGCAAGTTGGGCACAACTCCTTAAATCTGAATGAGGAAATGAATGACACACACAAGGGTCACATAGACAAATCTCTAGGGAAAGTGGTTTTAAAAATTTGATAAAGTCAGTTTTAGAAGCCTTCTGAGTAAATGCAGTCTCCATCTCTGATGTGACCTACGTATAGCAATCGTACATGGGTTGTGTGAGGATGCACGATCAGGGACTATATCTGACATCTACATCCCAGAGAAGACTGCAATCTTGTTTTTATTAGGGGTATAGCTGAATAATCATTCACTTTCGTTTCACTTTGGGTTCTTTTGTGGTTACTTCTTTCATGTTCATGTTTTTCATGCACTACTCTTTTTATTTAGCACAAAAAGATCACCTCATTTAGTTCCTTTATTTTGTTCTCCCCATTCTTGTTTTCTGACGTTAGTCCAAAAAAATCCCCCAAAACCAAAATTCCCCCAAAAGCAGAGGCTAGGCAACAGAGAAACAACCTACTCCCAAAGTATGGAAGAGTACTACCAACCACCACCACCAAAAAAACAAGTACCAGAGTCTACCAAACCATCAGATCTATTCAGGAACACACACACACACACACACACACACACACACACACACACACACACACACACACACACACACACACACACAGAGAGAGAGAGAGTAGTTGTGTTTTGGCAGAAAATAGTATGTAAAAAATATAAGCAAGCCATTAGTAAAATATAATATTCCAAAAAAATTGCAGCATTCAGCACAAACAGAACTTAATACAGAGAAATGATCAGCATTGGTGTCTGATTGTTTTTTTTTCATCATCTTGTCTGTCTAATCAGATTTCTTTTGCTGTCTCAATTCCTTGCTATGCCCACTTGCTGATTCTAATAGGGCAGAACCGCTTGGCTTAGCAGTCCAACA
Organism: Phrynocephalus guinanensis; assembly: GCA_037367245.1. Taxonomy (NCBI): domain Eukaryota; kingdom Metazoa; phylum Chordata; class Lepidosauria; order Squamata; family Agamidae; genus Phrynocephalus; species Phrynocephalus guinanensis. Next base: position 103,229,633 of record CM074736.1, on the reverse strand, counting down.
TCTCTCATTATCTACTCTTCCTGGAAGTATTTTCTCCCCTTTAAAATGATATTATGAAACAGGTAGCTTAGAACCTGGTCATGTTATTACAAAACTTTTTGGCATTTCTTCTTCTGACATATATTAAGAAAGCCTGCATGAATAGTGAACTTAACTGACTCCAAGGATTGTCATTCCTACTGCTGCACACGGGTTTTAAAAGCCACCCCCGACACACACGCACACACACCTGCTGAAAAATAAGAGGAAGCTGTTCTTCCCATACTAATGTGAGTGCTTAGGAGGTAGCACTTTGCATCTTCAAGGTATTGCATGGGTATTAGCATGCATGGCTCTAATGCCTTGAGAGTTTGCTTAGATTGCTACCTACATGACCTGGACAGGCATCATGTGGTTTCTTGTTATAGGTGTAAAGTGGAGTGACTAGTCTGCAGGAGAGAGAAGTAAATTAGCCACTCAGTCCTATTTACCAGTTCAAGACTTCTTTAAATCCCCTCTCTTCCTTCACCACACTCCTCTCATTCACTTTAACTTAACAATGACTAATGAGGCCAATTTGCTGCCAATTAGTTGCCCTAGGAAAGGACTGTTAATTGTAGCAGGCAAGGTGTCAGCTCCAAAATGCTCAAGGTGTATTTGGTGCATGTGATGGCCAGCATGCCCCTTCCTTTTAATCTTCACCTAGGGGTTGATTAGTTTCTTTGTGTTTGTGGCAAAAAGTTGTTAATTAGGAGCCAGGGACAAGGAAATTACAACCCTCTGAGCTTAATTGGGAGGCTCCTGTGGAGCCTTTTATGGCAATAAACTTCTTTTTCCCCCAGATGAAAATTTAATGGTTTGCTCTTCACCCTTATAGTTGAGTGTTACAAAGTGCAAGATTACCAGTTTCCTTTGTTTTAGAACTGACAGTCTTAAAATATCAAATGGGTGGCAGATAACCAAAACCCCAACATATACTTTGGGTAGGGAACAAGGTGTGACTCACCAGATATTGGCATCGGGAGAAAATTGGTACAAAAACCTTTCTTGATAGCTTACTGCTGAACTAAATGTGAAATGAGTCAGCTAAACCCATATTGGTCTGGTGCTTAAGTGATGCACTAATGTTTTGTGAAAGATCAGCTGGTCTGAGGAACTGGATTTATCCATGAAAGCTCACTTTTAAAATATAGCACTTTGTTTTTAAGATGCCACATGATTTTGTATTATTTATTTGTCAATTTTTTTCATTGCTTTCTTTTGTCTTTGTCTGAAACTCATTGTATTTGAACTGAAAGTTTTTATTGTTATCATCTGGCATATGGTGACTCAGTTGCACAAGCAACTGAACAAGGCCATTATCAAATTCTCTTTAAAAAAAAGCAATGGAATTGTTCAATCAAACATGTGGTGCTACTTTTTACAAGCCAGCTGCTCAGAAAACATAATCTTGAATTAAAATGAATGTGTCCCCAAATAAAACTGCCTCTCCTTTTTCCCCTTTGCTTTCTTTCATCTTACTTTTCTGACACTGCCCGGTCATAGGAAGAAGATGCCTAAAATATCCAGGAGTTGGGTCACGACAATTTATTGTCTTTTCTTATGAGACTGAAATGTTTTGCTCCTCATCCCAGTAGCTTCATCAGTCTGACTGAAGAAGCTGCTTGGATGAGGAGCAAATGTTTATTTCCCAGAAGAAAAGCAGTTGCCATGACTCAACTCCTGGATAACCTCACCTGGATGACTGGAATCTCCACATATGAGATGCCTGAAGGCACCAAAACACAAGTGGAATAGAAAAGGTGAGGGATTGCATGGGTGGATGGAGAGAAAGAGGAGGAATGTAACTCAAAGCATTAAGAGAGGGGACACCATTAAAAGATGAGAGAATTGGAAACTGAAACAGATCAATGTGGACGAAATAAGGAACCAACAGATGAACCAAAGTTTGAAGCATGCTCTTCTTGCAGGGAATCTCTCAAAACCCATTTTGCCAGTCCTGCTGAAGAACAAAGAGTCAAAAGTGCCTCTTAGAACTGATTGTCTTTGTCTAGAAAGGATGTTGTGGAGCAGCTGGTTTGCCTCTCTGAAGTCTTTGAAGATGTTTACTTGCACTCCTTTGTTACAACTGAAGTTGGTGCTTAAGAGATGCACAAATGTTTTGTGAAAACAAATCACTTGCTTTCATCTTGAGTTGATTCCTTGATTGCACTAGGGTATTTTAGTGAGTTTTCATGTCTTATTCCTTTTTATCATTTGCATCCATGTGAGTTGTTCTTGTCATTAAAAACTAGTTTGAAAGATCACCAGGGCTTGATGCGGTACAATGGGAACAGATTATCTTCAAGTTTATACACAGACTTGTCAATGCATTAGAAGCATGTAATTATTACAAATCTTCATTCATTCCATGCCCATTAGTAGCTTATGGTTCAGCTTCTGGGTCAAAGTCCTGACCTGCTTCTTCTACACAAAACCCCAGGCCTACCAGGGATGTTGTCTCCACTGAAGTGTGTAGTATAAGAAACCAATATGGAAGAAGTGGTTGTTTCCTTGGGAAAGTGTATTAAGCATTGCTTATGCTAGGACTTTGTTCCCCATTCCCCATGGGCAAAAGTAGTAGTAGTAGTAGTAGTAGTAGTAGTAGTAGTAGTAGTAGTAGTAGTAGTAGTAGTAGTAGTAGAAGAAGAAGAAGAAGAAGAAGAAGAAGAAGAAGAAGAAGAAGAAGAAGAAGAAGAAGAAGAAACAAAGTGGCCAACAGCCCACTTCTGGTTTTCAAAAATGGCTAATGTGAGTTATAAAGTGGGAAAGTAGGGCTCTGTGTTCAATTACCATTCCTCCCCCCCTTCAGAATTTCTTGGGACAGAGGTATCCAGGGTTTAGGGCCAGAGACTAGAAACATGCACATAGAAACATGCCTTCTATCAAATGGTACCTAGTTTGTAAATAGTGTTGATGCCAGCATGAAAGCCAGAGGTCACATCAAAAGCAAAAAGCCTCCAGTGGGCATTGAAGATGGAAATACAGAGTTACCGGCAAGGCAACACTTTGGTGTGACATGGTATCTGATAGTCAGGAAATGCCTTCCTTTACAGAAATACATTCATGCCAAAGCAGGTCAGGCAGCTATTGGGCAGTAGAATAAGCAAGGCTTTCTATTCACCCAGGAACAACTCAACCTTCAGTGAATTCCTTAGAGCAGTGGTATCTAGCCTCACATAATCCAACTAGTATTGGGCTGCAACTACCGAAACCCTTCAATACTAGCTGTGTTGTCTGGGGTTCTTAGAAGCTGCAGATCAAGAACACCCAGGTTACCTAAGGCAACCACCACGTGAGAGCAAAGTGCAAGCCAAGAGACAAAAGATATACTGTACTACTATATTAGATCAGCCCAGTTCAATTAAACGGTAGTATATCTTGCAGTTTTGGCTATGAAGAGTAGTAGACAGCATGCTGGACATCCTATCTGCTTGCAAGCTGCTCAATAGGAGGTGAGCACTACTCAGTGCTTAATGAATGTAAGGAAAAGGACATCCAGCAGTGCAGAAAGTAATATGAAATGAGATGCAACATAATCACTAGAAAAAGGGATAAATAATGAGATAAATTTGCATAAAACAGCCATGAACCTCTTTATAAATGGAAATTTGGAACAAATTGCTGTAATTATATAGAAGTACAACACATCTTATCATAGCAAGGAAGACTATGACCAGAAGAGCATATACGTGCCTGGCCTGTAGTCCAGATGTGAACTACTGATAGACAGCTTTTTCGATTGAACATTGATGAAAAACTGTTCAAGTACAAATCACCTTCAGCCCAATGTTGGACAGTCACTAAAACAGAGCAAGTTCGATTCCCCACTGTGCCTTATACGAAAAGACCCAGACTGTTGTAGCCCTGGGCAAGTTATATGATACCTAAGGCCCACTAAAATAAGGGTTGACATCTGTTAGAATTGGCTTGATGGCATGTAATTCTGAGCTGGCTAGGTCGTTCAGACCTGACTGGAAAGTTCAGTGAGTTGGGTATTGATTGAGAGTTTGGTTCCCTATTGTACCTCCCAGGAGAAGACCCTATCAGCATAGCCTTGGCCAGGATACATGGCTCCAGAGTAGGCTTTGAAGGTAGATTGGTAAACTGCTTTTGAGTATACCAAGGGTGACCAAAATTTGGAAACAACTTCATAATATGCAATCATTATTGTGCAAAGTAAAGAACATGGTCATCATATAACAGAAAGCAGTAGCCTCAAGAATTAATCTTTGGCAGGGAACACGTGTGTTACAAATATGTCCCTATTTTTAAATTTAAACCATATGATTCCCCACCTCTTTCTCTTTCTCTGCCCCCATCCATTTATTCCATCATTTGACTAGGCCTGGTAATATGCAAAACACTGTGGATCTGTTGGCCTCGCCATGTCATCATCTGCTAGTGGCATATGGCAGGTGGCCAATATTCTGCTTAGAGTAGAATAGTTGGGTTTGGTTTCCTATGTGTTTCCCCCATAGTAGCAGTGTGTGGTTAAGAGTACACCTCTCAGTTTCACATTAACCTTAAAACCAAATACTTTGGAATGACGTACGCTATGGCACAATATTGGGAATTCAGTGTGCTGTCTGCGAAGATTCTCAGCCATCCAGGTGAATTTATCTGGAAGTTGAGTCATAGCAACTGGACTTCTTTTTCTTGAGAGATTGAAATGTTTTGCTGCTCATCTGACTGACGAAGCTGTTTAGATGAGCAGTGAAATGTTTCAGTCTCTCAAGAAAAAGAATTCCGGTTGCCATGAGTCAACTTCCAGATAATTCAGTCTGCTGTTTTTTATCCTCTACGGTTTTTTGGTGAAAAACAAACAGCTTTGAAAACAGAATCTTCTGAATTATTTCTGCCATGCAACCCTGTTTACAGCATCCAGACTTTTATTTTTAACTACTAGACTACTCTGAATTAATAAAGTGTGAAATTCAGACTCATTTTGTAGCCCAGATGTATTCCCAGATTGTTATGTTCATTACATCCCTCCAAGCAAGTGAGTCAGGCTTCCTTAGTGAGCTTGCCAGTAGTATGATTGCCAGTTGGATAACTTGTACCAGCCTGAGGCATTTGGAGGCAATCAGCCTAAAGTATTAGAAAGTTTGTGGGGAAAGGAGAGAAGGTAAACCTGTTTGACAGAGGCATTAGCTCATCTTCAACTCTCTAGAGAGTTACTTACCGTAAATGAAATCCTACCACATATGTTGCTAAAAATCACTTGTACAAGTTGGTTCCTTGGCCAAACTCTGTAGGGTGACACTGGCTCATGATATCACTGTTTATTGCCAATGTAAGGGAATCCATTTGAGGGATGAATAACCTAGAAACTGGGTTTCAAACAGTGTAGCTATGGCATAGAGCACCTACTGTAACATAAGTAATTTCTTTCAGCTGAGATTTTTTTTTTTAAAAAAGGTCTCTGGTGGCTTTTCTTGATATCATAATATAAAAGGGCAGGCCTTTTCAAGTAGTGCAGTACAAGAGGATACTAGAAGATTGTTCCAAATGTATTGTCTCGTTATTTTTTTCAGATCATACACAATATGAAATACAGCCCATATTCAGTCTTAGATCATATGCCCCCTGAAAATGTTGGCTAAACTACCAGCAAAATATACAATAGGCAATATTCCTCTTAAAGTATCTATTATTTGAACTATGAACCCTATAGATCCTTGATTCACACAAGAGATGGGCACGAATCGAAAAAATGGCTTTTTGGTTTTTTGTTTTTCATTGTTTTGGTTTGTTTTTGTTTTTCGTGAATTTTGGGGGGGATCATTTTTGTTGATTCGTTTTTCATTTTTCATTTTTCATTTTTACCCACTTTTGCGCAATTTTTAAAGCATTTCCGTGCGCGGGCATCCCTCAACGCCCCAGACCAGAGGGAAAACACGAAAAAAAAATTATGCTGGCAGAGACACAGTATAGACTAGGTATGCAGGAAGGCTGCAAAAGCAGCAGCGGGCGTTGCCCAGGGTGCAAGGCAGCCACAGAGTGACTGCACTGTGAGGCAGGGGAGGGTACTCACAGAGAGGTACGCATACACGCACAGGGAGGCTGCAGGACTGAAGCTAGAGAGAAATCGGTTCTTTCTCTCCCCTAAGAGCCAGGCTGCAGCCGGCAGGAACACAGAGACACACTCCTGCCTGGCTGGCTTACAGTGAAAATAATGAGTCTCAGAGACAGCAATCCCACCCTAACTCCCACCGGAGACTGCAAGGAGGATGGGGGCTGCCAGAGATTTTTATGCCCTCTGTGGCTGCCAGACCTGACCAGTCTGCAACCTGGGCATGCTATTGGCTGAAGTTGTCCAAGAATTTACATGATCCCATCACATGGCTTGCCTCCATTTTGTGGCTGGCGACATCCATTTTGTCATCCTTAAAGGGAAAAGAAAAATACATCACGATGGGAGAAGACAAAAACAAACATTTTAAGGACCCCCCAGTAGGTATTATCAGACAGTATAAATAATTATCACCGTGTTTTTATGGATGTCCAGGATGTTTTTTAACATTTAAAACAGCTCATTTCATTGTGCGTTGCCATTAACGAAAAACTAAACATAACGAACCTAATTTCCGTGGTTCTGTTCGGTTCGTTCCAATTTCATCACAATGTTCATTATTTGTTTCGTTGCATAACGAAATGAATAATGAATAACAGAAACAAAAAAAGTTCATTTCGTAATTCACACTATCCATTCCTCCAAACGTCTCTTAACAGTACACTACACTTATTTTCAACTAGTAATGTGTGGACTAGTAATAACATTAATGTTTCTATTTTTGCCCCATTCCTAAGCTCTGTTCAGATGTTCATTGTTTCTGATTAAATTCATCTAGCTGCACAGCATAAGTTGAAGGGATTCACACAGCAAAATAGCCTCAAGTTTCTAAGAGTAGACCAACCTTTCCCTTCACTAACTGGCACTTAGTAAGCCACAATGAGACATCTATGATAAAGAATAACAAAGTTTCATTACTTACAGATCAACATCAAACTGACCAACATGGCTTCTTTCAGCAACAGCATTATAACAGAATCAAGAGGGGGAAAGTATTGAGCAGAGATGAAGAACTCTATTTAAATTCAGAGGCAAGAGAAAACTATTGGGTAGTGCTGGATAGATTGATAATCACTCCAGCCCAGAAAAGTTCCATCTACACCTACTAGAGGCAGTGTGAAAAAAAATGTAAAACCTGTGAGAGTTCATGACAGGGTTAATCGGAATGTATTAGCAGAAAGAGCATATTGCCAACTCATTCCTCTTCCTAGATCTCTGTGTGAGGAGAGTTAAATCTCTATACGTGGAGCACCTCTATGTGATCAGGAAGTGTGATTTTTCTCTTCAAAGCCGGCTGGCTCCCTCTCCCTATGCATTTAGATTAACTTGATCCTAACATGACGGCAAATCGCTTTGTTTAATATTTGGATCAAACCCATGTTGCCAAACCTGTTGCTTCCTCAGTCCTTGCTTTTCGAGCATTGTATACAGTAGTTTGTACCATTTCCTTTGGCCACTATACCTCTTTACTGACTGACACACACACACACACACACACACACACACACACACACACACACACACACACACACACACACACACACTCCCGCTGACTCAGGGAAAATTAGACAAGCTCTGCTCTAGGCAGAAACAGAAGCTGAAAGGCTTTGTTTGGCTTGCAGTGTACCAAATATATTTGAGCACAAGATTCAGCTAAGATTTCAGTGCTTAAGATGAGTCAACCTTGTGGTTATTTTAGGCTCCATAGTGAATCAAAGTCATTTGATTTTCTCTGTGATCCTGAGTTCCTGCTGTGTACTGTGGAAGCTGACTCATGGCTCCAGCAAAAGCAAGAGTCAGGCAAAAACTGTATACATTTTCTTTACTCAGCTGTACTTCTGCTGCTAAAGATAGTATTGGCATGACACTCTAAAATTGCTCTGCACTCGGTTCATATTTCCAGAATTATTTATGGAATCACAAGGACACTTTGAAGTGAAAGCTCAGATTCCGAAGCAAAAATATGCATCATACAGGGGATTTCACAGCAAATTAATTTTTCTGTCATGCCAAAGAAGACATAGAAACCATACCGACAAAATTGAAACTGTCGGTATACAGAAAGTGTGAGGTTCCAATGGGTTTGGGGGCTTGGGCTTCACATTTGAGAGAGGCATATAGTAATGCTAAGATCCGTTCTCTTAGAACAGGCATGTCCAAACTTCGGCCCTCCTGATGTTTTGGACCACAACTCCCAGAATTCCAAGCCTGTATTTCCAATGGCAAAGGACTGTTGGAGTTGTGGTCCAAAACATCTGGAGGGCTGAAGTTTGGACATGCCTGTCTTAGAACATGGGCAGAACCAAACACAGAACCAAGCCTTTCCAGTAGACAAGATCACATGACGGCTTGAGATCCCTGAATGAGCCACCTGAAAGGAGAGCAAGTGATTGGTTTTTTTCACTTTATCACAATTGTGTTTTAATTTCCAGGGAGAGCCTCTTGTGAATGGTCTTAGTAAATAAATAAATAAATACTGGGCAAACCTTGAGGGTTGGTATCTTGATGTGGGGAGGTCCTTGACAAACATCAGTGAGGGTATGGGGAGATTTCAAGAAGAGAATCGGCAAAACACTGCACCAAATTGTCACCTGGCGCACTGTCTCCTTCCACTTTGTATATGTATTGTTTTCTTTTTCCAGCTTTCATTTAAACAGCTAAAGTGCCATATAGAAGTAGATTTCTGGGTGGGAAACAGCGGGTGGGATGTGAGCATAACATGTCCACCCACACCCTATATCTCCACTTGAAACAGAACACTTCACTCCTTTAAAATTGTTTGGAAGGTCCATGCCTTCAACAATGGGTTTATACTATTACTTGCATTTTGACTCTAGGAAAATCATGCTATGCACAGCTGCTTGGAAGAAAGCTCATCTGAGCATAGTCTTTAGATAATATCAGTGAACACAAATGAATTTACTCTAATGTGTATTAAAATCCGTGCATAAAAAGTCTTATGTCAAAAGTTAAATGTCAAGCGTTCTCTCTTTGTCTCTGTCTCTTGTATCCTGGTTCAATTTGATTGCATACTTCATTTGACATCTAGTAATAGTGAAGAATGAAATGGACTTTGAAGTAAGAATAAGCTGTCCAAAATATGTGTTATCAGTGACCATAGCAACTCTTTTTTAAAAAAAAATAAAACTTTCATCTTCTTCTTTAAAAATCACTCTTGGTTATTGCATTCAAAAAGGATAATCAGTAAGCCAATGACAGGACTGAGTTCCTCTGAAAAGAAGAGGACTGGCATTTCTGAAATTGACCAATTTTGTTTTGTTCCTGTAGTTCCACCAAAGATCTCCAACATCTCTTCAGACATCACTGTGAACGAAGGGAGCAATGTGACCTTGGTGTGTATGGCAAATGGACGTCCTGAACCTGTCATCACCTGGAGACACCTCACCCCTACAGGTAGGAAGCCTTGGTTTGTATTCACAATGTGTCTCATCTTGTCAGACTTTCCTACATTTTGCTAGAGGATATTTTCTTGTACAAAACAGCCTGGAAAAGATACATTTGTTGGATCAAGCAAATACTGAAGGCATTCTAAAATACTGTACACTGGTACAATGACCTTCCCCAGGACTTTATGTCTTCTTGTTAGCAAAGCTCTTTGTTAGTAGTAAGTAGTTTTTGTCATTGCAAAGACATTACAGGAATAACCAAATCCCATCATTAGTGTCAGATGAAGTGAAAAGGCTTTGACCTTCTCATAATGAATTCAGAGTAAGCCTTTGAAATCACTAAATGACTTCTACAATGGTGTCAATATTCACTTCTTTCCAGCAGCTGTATGTTTGACCATATTACTTCTGTTGGAAATTCAGTAACCAGTTTGTAGATTTTGCTTTTTTCCTCATGTTAAGCTACAAATAAGGTGACATGCAGATAGGAATTTGAAAAATGCATATACCCAGACCTTCATAAGGTTTGGTTTCTTTGGAAATGATACTCAATAGGGAAAGGAAGTGCACTCCCTGAGGATATGTTATTTGAGGATTTATTTTAGATACACAAAAAGCTTACGAGTCTCATTTAAGGCAATGTTAAAGTCGGGTTGACACTGAAGCCCTCAACTGCAGGGCTGCTTCCCATACCATGTAACGGCAAGTCTATGTTTGCTATCAAATGTAAGCTCAGTGGAAGCTACACAGGTGCCCGTTACTGATGGGTTTATTTGATTGATACATGTGTTGATTCAAACAGCTGTATGTAGCATGCATGGTTTACCTTTTGAGAATTATCCTTGTGTTAAAAATATCTGAGAGAGAGACCTAAGCAGAGCCTGACCACCTGTGCTTTGAATGACAGCTCTGTTAAGGATTCTGTTTGCTTTCTTCACATAATTCTGGTTTCACAGTTCTTTAATACCTATTCCTGAGATGGAAAATCATCCATAGAAATGTGTAGATATTTTGCTTCTCTTTAGGAAATGGTTGATTTACCAGTATTTGATGAAGAAGCACTAATAACCTAGTTGTACGTATGTTGAGTTGGTAGTATTCAAAGACCAAGTGTGGGGCACCTCCCCAATTTCCAGGAGACCATCCTGCTAAGTGCATAAAAAAAGGTTTTGTGTTATCCACCTGCTTGCATTTGACATTTTAAAAATGATTTTAAAGAATTACATTAGAAGCATAATAAATTAAAAGTTGTTTAAATTAAGCAATTCTCATTGTTCAGCATAGTACTAATTTCAAAGTCAATATATATGTGGTTGAGGCTACTGAGATGGATATTGACTTAGAGTGTTGACCACACAACAGGAAAATGTGAAGTCATCTACTGTGAAGTCTCATCCAGGAGGTTGAGTTTCCTCAAGTTAATTTTATTTTTCAAATCACAAAGGAACCAGCAGACATAGCAGAGGAAACTGACAATCTGAAGTTAAGGTGACTTTCCTGTAGCCATCCAGATTTACAGAAAGCATAGCTACCATAGAGTTACCTTAACAAGCTGCAAACAAGTGCTGGATGTCAGTTTCTTCTATGCTCACTGTTGCCCTCCCTGGGTCTCTATCTGCTCTTCTGCACCAGCACCAATCTTTTGGGGAGAACTGAAGACAAAGGGATAATTGGTTAAGAAAAAAATGAAACTACTCCAAGTGCCCTTTTTCTCCCTGTCTGTCTCCGCTCCTTAAACAAAGAACCAGGAAGAGCCAGCCCATTGTATCAGCTCAGGCAAGTGTGACTGCATTCGGTTCTTTTTAAAAAGTGGAAGACCTAGCAGCAGAGGAGGGAAAGTACTGATTCAGAGTGGGCTGGCTCTAGGTTGATTCACATTGATTTGTCTATCATGTGGCCAAGGGAAAATAATATGAATCAGACTGTTCCGTTCATGAGCATTTCCCTCATTACTTTACTTTATTGTTGTATGGTCCTGGACCCAAATTTAAAACAAGTACAGCTAAAACAGAGATAAATAATTTACACATTTCAGAAGTTAAAACCAGTTCATTATCTTAATGGAGCATTTTATAAGATCTTACAACCCAGACTGGAAACTTTGCCACTGTCTCTGTGACTATCTGATTTGTACCTGCCAACATAGTCTTTAGATGTTCATTAGGACATATACTGGGATGTTTATTCATAATTTGATGGATAAATTGAATATGTGTGTCCCTATAAAGGATGCATTCTAACATAATATGTATCAGGGTCTCTACTGTGTTCTCACCACAAGGACATAAACGATCCTTATAAGGGATGTTATGAAAGCGCCCTTCCAATACTGCTGAAGGGCAGCAGTTGAATCTAGCCCTAGAGAAAGCATGCCTGTATTTTGGGATGGTGAGTTTGTATAAATATCCTGCAGGCTTTTGGAACTCAAAATTTAGTCCAAAGTGTAGGGGGAAGCAGGATCTCTGTGCATTTGCTAGGGAGTCTTGTAAAGCTATGTCTTTGATTCATTGTTCTATAATTGGTCTAATAGTTGTAAAGTTCTGTCTAGTGAGGAAATCTATAGAAAAACCCAGTAGTGTAACTTGTCTACAAAACCCTTGTGCCAGGAGCGGGTAAACATGTCTTCTTGGGTGCAATGTAAATATCCTCTGGTTGGACTGGTGTAAAACACTTTTAGCCAGAAACAAAATGCAGAGGACCAAGCACTGCACTATTTCCCTCATTATTTATTAATGAAGTTGCACCTTTATTTACATAACATAGGCCCTCTGAAACAATCCTCTTGTTCTAAGTAAGAAGTATCTTACTTAGATGTATCTTACTTAGACCAAGTAAGAAGTATCTTACTTAGGGCAAGAGGATTCAACTGCATATCAACATTAGAACATATCATAAACTAGTGTATATGGTGAGTCACTCAGGAAAATACCGCAATATGATGGTGGCAATTTTACAATGAGGTACTCGAATTGTATGAGAATTATCAACTCAGAAGAACACATACTATTAAAAATGCTCAGAGCAACAACTTTCACCTCATCTCATGCAGCTGTCAAAACTGTTGAAGGAGCCAAATCTTCATTTAACAGGGAGAAGACAAATAGATATATCATAAGAGTCCAAAACCTCTTTTCAACTATAGTACTATTACTCTATATCTGCATTCATAAAACTCTGTTCATGTCCACATTCCTTTCAAATGGTTTTAAATAAAGGTCATCTACTTTTAATTAATAGTTTTTATTGCTCTATCTTTAGCTTTATTCAGGCTAATCGTTTTCTCCAAAATGGTCTGCTCTTAAGAGATATTGCACATATGGCACATTTCAGTCAACAGTTGCCAAGTTTAACTGTCTTTTAAAAATATATCTGATTAGGAGCCCATAGCTAGTCATTCTCTTTTTGGAAATATACACAGAATTGGTTTCTAAATATCTTTTAAACTTTAATTTTTAGAACATTTATGAATAGTTTGCATTACTTCTTAAAGGGAAGTAATTACTGCCAATATTTGACTCGTACTGTATTGTGTTTTAGGAAAGATATTTAACCTTAGTATGTGTGACACATGCACATTCAACTTTGGGTTCTCCCCACCACCACCCCATTTGTACAGTCTAGATTCAGATCAGTTTCAACTAAGCCACAATCTCAGATAGATCCAAAGTATTGGAATACAGTACATCCACTGCTAAGATGTCATTCCCATTAGAGATTCGGGTTAATGGGAAAGGCAGAATCAAATCCATGCAGTGTGTATAGTATCCTAAGAAAAAGAAATTTGACTTATGAGCAGAGGTGTTAGAAGAGATTAATGCTGTCAGGAACTGAAATTTCCAGAACAAGAAATGCTACAAAATTAAACCACAAGCATGGATCAGAAACTGGTGCGGGGGGGGGGGGGAGTGGTAAATGGATGATAGGAATATAAAGTTAGAGTTTAATTTCAGCACCATTATCCTTTACTCAGAACCAAGGCTTCCTGTTTATTCTGGTGACTTGTTGGAAGTCAACCTTCGAGATTTATTTATTTGTTTATTTATTTTATTTTATTTTATTTTATTTTATTTTATTTTATTTCTATACTGCCCATCTTCGAGCAGGAACTCTAGTGGGCGGTTTACAACAGGATTAAAATCGACAATACAATAGAAAACAATATCATGTAAAGCCAAAACAATAAGAGGGAAAACCCTCAGCAAGCGGCATCGGGAGGGCGGAGGAAAAAACAGTGGAATAGATTAGATTAGATTAAATTAAATTAAATTAAATTAAATGTCACCAAATGTCTCCCTAAAAAGCGTGGTTTTGAGCGCTTTTTTGAAGGCGGGCAGGGACTGTGCAAGGCGCAGCTCACTGTGAAGGTGGTTCCACAGAGCAACTTCCGCGCCTCCCTGGGTGTGGCCACTTGGAGTGAGCGCACCTGTGACATTCTGGTGGGCCTGGCCTCAGTTGACCTTAGGGAGATACGCTCCAACAGGTATTCAGGACCCAAGCCGTGGAGGGTTTTGTAAACCAAAACCAGGACCTTGAACCTTATCCGGAGAGCCACGGGCAGCCAATGCAGGCATGCCAGGGTGGGGGTGATTGATCGTATCTATGAGCACCCACCACCAGTCTGGCCACCGCATTCTGCACTCGTTGAAGTCTCTGGACAAGGTTCAAGGGCAACACCACATAGAGGGTGTTGCAGTAATCAGTCCTTGAGATCACGAGGGCCTGCACAACTGTCCTCAGGGAGGCCTCATTGAAGTACAGGCAATCAGTGGCCATTACTTCTGGCCCGTTGGGGTGGCTTTTTGTTTCTTCAAAGATTTTATTATTTGGACCTGAAGAAGAGTTTGTGTGTGTGTGTGTGTGAACAAGGACCTTGTTTGTAAGGTTTTTAATGCTCTGATAAAGCCAAACACAGAATTCAACTTCTTTGTGACATGAAAAAAAAATCAGAGGTTTTCTTTAGCAGTGTGCCAGCATGCAAAGAGAAACTATGCCAGGTATATTTTTTGCCTGTCACGCAGCTGTTAACTGTTTTGAAGCATTTCCCTCCCGCTGATGGAAGAATGTTCTGATAAAGACTCTTTACTCGGAAACACCTTAACACTTTAAAAAGCCATGTTGAAATCATATTTTTCAACACACACACACACACACACACACACACACACACACACACACACACACACACACACACACACACACACACACACACACACACACACACACACAGAGAGAGAGAGAGAGAGAGAGAGAGAGAGAGAGAGAGAGAGAGAGAGAGTACATATTATAATTTTATATACATATAAAATTGAAATGTTCCACTGTGTGGCTCTTTGCAGTTGTAGCAAAAGAGAACTGCTTCTTCATATTGCCACCACTAACACAGAGTAGGCTTTCCAATGAGCTCTAGCCCATGTTTGATCAGATTTCTTCCATGGTTTCTGCCATGGTCATTCTTAGTCTTGGTCCCATTTGTTTCAAGAGCCCCAGTTTGCTAGTACACCCTGGAGCTAATCTGACTGCACTCAGTGGAAGCAAGTCTGTCAATAGCTGGTCATTTCCACATTCCAGAAATCTACTAAGGCCTCAACAAAATTGCCTGCCAAAACAACTGGAAACTCCCATAGAGCTAACAGAAAACCATTTGGATTCAGCAGTCTCTGACGGTGAACATTTTTTAATTGCCTACCGTTCACCCCCAGCCGTACAGAGGCTCAGCACTTTAGCATGCAAAAACACTACCAGGAAATTGTCAGTAGTTCTGTTATCAGATAACAGAACTACTGACAATTTCTCCACATCCAGATCATCACCATCTAGCCCAGCACGATGTGCCCAGCCAGAGGTTGGGAGTTCATTTCCGCACTGTGCTTCCTTGACAGTGTCCTGGACTCAATGATCCATAAGATCTCTCAATTTATGCAGCTCCAAGATTATTATTATTATTATTATTATTATTATTATTATTATTATTATTATTATTATTATTTATTATTATTATTATTATTATTATTATTATTATTATTATTATCCTGCCTAGTAGAGAAAACTGGGTTGATAGAGTGAAAGATTGAGACCAGATATCAGTTGGGACAGTCCCATAGTTGTCATGGTAGCTATGAAGTCCTGAGTCACTCCTGACAAACTTGGACATGGATGTTGAAGTTCCTCAGCACAACAAGCTGAGGTAACTGCAGTGTCACACATGAGGCCAAATCAGCCAATTCAGGTAGGGCACTCTTGTGCCACAGGATGGGCAGTATGCCAACAGAATCCCTATTCTGTCTTAGATACTTACTCTCAGTTACATAAAACCAGACTCAGTAGTGTGTGGGACAGGGTGTCTGATAAAGATGACTGAATCTTGGTGGATGGTTCTAACCTACCCCCTTCCCCCTCCCTGGTCTGCTCTTGCACAGAGAACCAAGGGGGCAAAGCTGAGAAGCACTTAACTCCTCCAAAAGTCATCCAACCTGGCCTCTGTAATGCAAGCCAGGTCAGCATGTTCATCCAGGCTGTGTTATCATTCACTGACCTGTCATTTAGCAAGAGCACCTTCAATCTAACGTGGTTCCAGTCTGTTGTTGTTGTTGTTGTTGTTGTTGTTGTTGATGATGATGATGATGATAATGATGATGGTGGTGGTGGTGGTGATGGTGATGGTGATGGTGATGGTGATGATGAATCATCTAGTATTCTGCCAATCTTGTGTTGGTGTTGCTATCATAGTAATAGATGTAATAGTAGTAAAAACAGGGAACCCTGTCTTGGAGAAGCGTACAATAAGAGCAAGAATGGAACATGCTGCCAAGAAGAAAAATGATAGAATAAGGGAAATAAGCCAATGAAAGAACTTTGAACAGAGCCAGCAGAATGTTATCCACTGAATTTCAAATTGTGTAACTGCTCTCTTCTGTTATCAGTGGTGTGCCAGCCATTGAGGTATACTGTACTTGGAATGTTTTCTATATTTTTTTACTCTTAATTAAGTTGTATAATTTCAATCTTTTAACTCCTTAGATGTAATTTTGATGTGAGGGGTGTAAACTATTGATTGCATTTCTCGCTGGAATTTCAGTTTTCACCTTCACCACCACCTAGTAATTTCTCCTAATAGCATCAAAGAGGTTATCTTACATCATCAATGCATATTACAGGAGTTAAAGGATGCTGTATGACATGAGCAGTAGGCAGGTTGTGGGCTCACTGACGTCCTTATTAGTGGCTCTAATTTCCAATATCCCCTCTGCTTCTAACATAAATGCAACTGTATATCTTCATTTTGCCCTCTTAGTTTGCAGGCGTGACACAGTAATTTTTTTAAGCATGCAGTTGGACACAAGACATGCACTTAAAAAAGTCTAGCTGGAAATTGATTGATCTGTGGTTGAAGAAACAGAGAAAGCATTAAGCAACTTAAGCAATTGTAAGTTTTAGTAAGGCAAGCTACCTAGAACAATACCATTGCAATAAATTATGGAAAATAAATTCTAACTAAACTGCTGCTGTTTAGCTGCAAATAGCACAACCTCACTTATAACACAGGATCAAGTTCTAGTGCTTTTTCTATGTTTTAATCTGGTATAATGGTATGCAGAGAGCTTAGCACGCTGTTGACAGGTGGCAACATATTAGGGTGTGCAGGCAGGACATCACAATTTAATTTAATTTAATTTAATTTAAATTTTCTTTCAAACACATTACTTTGCAGAAACAGGTTTTCTATTAGACTATGCTATCTGATACTAGTGCCCAGTATTAAGTATAATGCACCAATACACATGTGGTTGTTATGTGCCTGTCAGGTCACTTCTAAGTTATGATGGCCCTAACAATTTATGACACCCAAAAGGTCTTATTCTTTATTTAGTTAACCTATCCTTTCCTCTTACTATTGTCTACTGTTGTAATACCTACTGTTGTTGGTATTATTGTATTTTCCAGTGAGCCTCATCTTATGTGTATCTAATTTTATATCCAAATACAATATAGTTCAGTGGAATCTGTTTAGGTTTTAGTGAGAGTTCATGTTTCACTTGATTTGGAACGCACTTCTTTTCTGGCAATTGGACTTCTTTTCTTGAGATCAAAAAGTTTCACTGCTCATCCAATCAGTTTCGTCAGTTTGATGTAGTATACCTGCTACTTACAAGGCAGTGATTTCAACAATACCCAGACAAATAAAAAATACTTCACACCTCCACCACCAAGGCCATAGCTAACAACCCATACTTTATGGGTTTCAGCACCTTAGATCATTGTTCACATTATGGCTTATTGAGCCCCCTAATGAGCCTATTCAGGCCGTTGCTCATCTTTTGAGCCTATTTCAAACCAGGGTGACATGAAGTCAAAGTGAAGTATAAAAACAGAGGACTCAAAACTAGCTTTCCTCAGACTCACAAAGCTGTTTGAATGAGCAGAGAAATGATTCTAGTCCAGTTGCCATGACTCAACTTTCAGATAAACTCACCTGGATGACTGAAAATCTTCATAGACAGTTATGGCATGTTGCTGCTGCTGCTGCTGTTGTTGTTGTTGTTGTTGTTGTTGTTGTTGTTGTTGTCAGCATTGCTTGTACATGTAGCAGGCAAATCAGTGATCTTGGGGTTTCAGAAAGCAAATTAGCAGCCATTGACAATTGTTTCAAATTGGTAACCAAAGATTTTGGAACCACTGCAGTTGCTCTAGTTAATATATGGGTGAGGATGACCTGCCCATGTTTCCATATTCTTTTAGTTTCTCGTTTTGATGTTTGGTATTTTTACTTCTTGTATTTTTGCTTGACAGAGCTCCAATTTCTATCAAGTATGTTTTTCTTTGTTGTTTATCCAGAAGTGTAATATCTGGCTTATTGAAGTAAACTGTTTATCCATGATAATTTGCTTGCCCCAGCTACATTATTATGGTTTCAATTTCAAAATCTGGAGGCAGCTGTTATTTATGATATGGAGGAGGAAATGTAATTAATATATATAATTTAGCCAACTGCTTAAAATACAGTAATGTTTGCAATTTGGTAATGTCTGCCCATATAATCTGTTGGTGCCCATGATGTGATTAACTGTTTTTTTGAATTCATGACATGCCCTACATATACCCCTTACACCTTGCTTCCTAATTATTAAAACAACTGAGATGCTGTCCATGGAACAATCTCTCAGGCCATGCATCCCTGTGTGGTGGGTCTTTCATAAAAGGGAGATTGGTTCTCACTTGCAATACTATTTGTAATACTATTAGTCCTTGATCAGTTTCTACTCTCATCTGATGAAGGGGGAACCGTCTCCCATGGATGTAGTTTTGAATTTTGATTATTTGGCCCATACAGACATTCTAGGGATAAGCAAATCCACACCTGACCGTGCTCCATGGCAAATAAAGGTGCGCTGTCTCTACGGGCCTTTAGATGATGGCACCAGTAATTCGACAGAGGTCTTCATTTTTCCTATTTAAATCATCATGGGTGGCTATTATACTTCTAGTCTGTAAATTGAAAAGAATGTTAGTACCGGGCTTGCCCAGCTATTCATAGCAGTAATTGTTCCTTTTGCGTCATATTCTGTTTTGATTACCACCCTCATTCTGTCAGTATGTTTGTTACTGAATAACACTTGAAGTTCCTTGTGGTTTATATTGAGATTTTTGTGTATGACTAGATATTTATAGGTTTTCTGCCCTTCTAATAATTGAATATACAGTATTTGTTTGTGAGCCCATAGCTATGGCCTCTGAAAATGTGCCTCTTTTGAGGTGGATAATAGTGTATTATTTTCAACAACAACAATTGTGTTCATAAAGTAATTAGAGAGGAAGAGAATGATATTTATTATTTACCCTTATAAACTGCACCAACTTTCCCATAGGGAACTCTGGGTGGTTAACAACAAAGTAAAATAAACAAAACAGATAAAAACAATAAACAACATAAGTTAAAAACACAAATATAGTCAACAAAGGCACAGGGGCAGCAAATAACCAGACAAGGATAACTAAGGGTAACTAAACCAAATGCATTAGCCATCACCAAAATGTTCTCTAAATAGTCAAAATTTTAAGGCTCTCTTAAATGCTGGCAATGACTCAGCTAGCCGAAGCTCTCTCAGTGGTTTATTCCAAAGTGCTGGGCCAGCCACCAAGGCCCAACTTTGGGTAGATACCGTACTTTTCCATCTATAAGATGCCCCATGTATAAAACAACCCCCACTTTCCCAAGCCAAAATTACACTTTTGCAACCACACGATTCTCTCATCAGGTCTGTATAAGACGATTCTCAATTTTTAGGGGGGGAAATATAATCCTATACACAGAAAATACTGTACCTTGCAGGCTTCCCTAGGGGTGGCCACCCAGAGAGAGAGGGCCAGCAAAGCTCTGGTGAGCTGGGATGAAGCTGACCTTTGGGAGATACGCTCTGGCAGTTACTCAGATCCCAAGCCATGGAGGATTTTGTAAACCAAAGTCGATACCCCGAACCTTATTCAGGAGACAATGGGTAGCCAATGCAGGAGAGCCAATATTGGGTTGATGCAGTCAAATCTGCCTACACCAACTACCAGCCTGGCTGCCGCATTCCACACCAGCTGCAGTCGCTGAATAAGGATCAAGGGAAGCCCAATGTAGAAAGTGTTATAATAATCTATCCTCGAGATGACTAGTACTGCACTACCATCCTCAGGGAGTCCTCATCAAGGTATGGGTGAATCTGGGTGATAAGCCTAAGTTGATAGAAGGCTGACTTGGAAACTTTTGGAAAAGCTGGCATTTTCCCTGGAATATTAGGGAAAATGCCGGATCCAAGACAATTCCCAGAATCCTCATTCCATCAACCATCTGAACGTCCCTACCACCCAGACTGGGAAGAAGGCCACTGTACTTGTTCACTTGCCCTGCCCTCCCCCTAGGAACAGAACGTTGGTCTTCTATGGGTTGAGCTTGAGCCCGTTAGTGCTGGTCCTGGAATATAAGTAGCACTTGGTCCTAGCATGCATATCATTAGCCCTAACTGCACCTACTGTTGACCCTCATCTACCCACAGTTGGCTGTAGTTTTGTTTGCCTATGGCCATGAGAGGTCATAGCTTAAATTCTCTTGTCACTTCACTAAACCTGATAGTAGCCACTTTTGCTGGCACTTCTAAAGCTGTGTTGGGCAAAATTTCTCCCCTTAAAAAGCACACTGTTCTGTTTGCCCCCTGTAAGATGAAAGTGTGTGTGTGTGTGTGTGTGTGTGTGTGTGTGTGTGTGTGTGTGTGTGTGTGTGTGTGTGTGTGTGTGTGTGTGTGTGTGTTGATATAGGTACACACAGAGAGATTCATTTTAATGCAATGCAACGGATAAGGTTTTGCTCTTATCCTTTGGAACCTTTTTGTGTGACTTGGTAGTTAATTATGAATCCTGTGCAGTTATTAATTATTATCGAGTCATCATAATTGCTCAGATCTTCTGCAAAGTGACTCCTTTCTCACTTTGATATGTTTCCAGATCATAAAACCTTCCCCACAGCTCCACTTTTCCTCCTAAAATTATGTGCTAAATTCATTTCCCAATATTTAGGTCATTGTTGCTAGCAATTTACTAAAGAACCATTTATTTCACTGGTATGTAAAGACTATTTTGTTGTTGTTTGGTTCAGTCATTAAGTCGTGTCTGACTCTTCATGACCCCATGGACTAGAGCACGCCAGGCAGTCCTGTCTTCCACTGCCTCCCAGAGTTTGGTCAAATCCATGTTGGTTGCATTGATGACACCGTCCAACCATCTCATTCTCTGCCCTCCTCTTTTCCTTTTGCCTTCAATCTTTCCCAACATCAGGGATGTTTCCAAGGAATCCTCTCTCCTCATGAGGTGGCCAAAGTACTGGAGCATCAGTTTCAAAATCTGTCCTTCCAGTGAACATTCAGGGTTGATTTCTTTCAGGATGGATAGGTTTGATCTCCTTGCAGTCCAGGGGACTCTCAAGAGTCTCCTCCAGCACCACAGCTCAAAAGCGTCAATTCTGTGGCATACATTACTACTGGAAAAAGCATAGGTTTGACTATCCTGACCTTAGTTGGCAAAGTGATGTCTCTACTCTTTAGGATGCTATCTAGGTTTGCCACTGCTTTCCTCCCAAGAAGCAGGCATCTTTTTTATTTCGTTGCTGCAGTCGCCATCTGCAGTGATCAAGGAGCCCAAGAAATAAACTCTGTCATTGCCTCCATTTCTTCCCCTTCTATTTGCCAGGAGGTGATGGGATTGGTGCCCATGATCTCAGGTTTTTTTTATGTTGAGGTTCAGCCCATTTTTCCCGCTCTCCTCTTTCACCCTCATAAAGAGGTTCTTTTATTCCTCCTCACTTTCTGCTATCAGAGTAGTATCATATATAATTAATATTGTTGATATTTCTTCCGGCAATCTAAATTCCAGTTTGTGATTCATCCAGTCTTTTCGCATGACGTGCTCTGCATATAAGTTAAATAGGCAAGGTGACAGTATACAGCCTTGTTGTAATCCTTTCCCAATTTTAAAACATATCCATATCCAGTTATGACTGTTGCTGCTTATCCCACATATAGATTTCTTAG
The DNA here is from genome assembly GCA_037367245.1 of Phrynocephalus guinanensis. Classification (NCBI taxonomy): domain Eukaryota; kingdom Metazoa; phylum Chordata; class Lepidosauria; order Squamata; family Agamidae; genus Phrynocephalus; species Phrynocephalus guinanensis. The sequence continues at coordinate 103,207,569 of CM074736.1, read as the reverse complement.
GAGACAGATAAGGTGGTCAGGCACTCCCATTTCTTTAAGAACTTGACATAGTTTGTTGTGGTCCACACAGTCAAAGGCTTTGGCATAGTCAATGAAGTAGAAGTAGATATTTTACTGGAACTCTCCAGCTTTCTCCATAATCCAGTGCATGTTGGCATTTGATCTCTAGTTCCTCTTCCCCTTCGAAATCCAGCTTGCACTTCTTGGAGTTCTCTGTTTTAAGATTTTAAATACTGTAGTTCAACTGGAATGCCATCACCTCCACTGGCCTTGCTGTTTGCAATGCTTTATAAGGCCCACTTGACCTCATTTTCCAGGATGTCTCATTCGAGGTCATCAACGACACTATTTTGGTTATCAGGGACATCCAGATCTTTCTGATATAATTTCTCTGTATATTCCTGCCATATTTTCTTGATGTCTTCTGCTTCTGTTGGGTCCCTACCATTTTTTCCTTTATCATAGCCATCTTTGTCATTGTTGTTTTTTTAGCTGGAAACTGCCCTGAGTTCCTTTATTGAAAAAGGAGTGGTATAAAGGTGTTCCAAACAAATAAATAATAAATAAATAAATCTTTGCATGAAATGTCTCTTTAATATCTCCAATTTTTATTAATAGATCTCTGGTTTTTCCTTTTCTGTTGTTTTCCTCTGTTTGTTTGCCCTGTTCATTCAAGAAGGCTGCCCTGTCTCTCCTTGCTATTCTTTGGAAGTCTGCATTCAATTTCCTGTATCTTTCCCTTCATCCCTTGCATTTTGCCTCCCTTCTCTCCTCCACTATTTGTAGGGCCTTGTTGGACAGCCACTTTGCTTTGTTGCATTTTCTTTTCTTTAGAATGGTTTTTGTTGCTGCTTCCTGTACAATGTAAAGACCATAATGGCCTAAAAACAATTGTAGTGCTGCAGTTGATCTTGGTAATGCCACGCTGCTGTCATGGAAAAGGTGATCCACCTCACTTGTCTTGAATGACAAATGCTCTGTTGTGTCCAGGGCAAGGGTAAATTGCCTCAGGTGGTGGAGGTCTTGAGAGCCCAGTTGTGTTGAAGAAGTAGCTGAAAATCTGGCACATTTCATGGCACAGGATCCCTCCCCCCCTTTTTTTTTTTTGGTCACTCACCCCATGGTACCTGAAGGACATCAGAGTCACGCATTATTCAAATAGCCAGCTGGCTTCTGAAAGCATCCACACTATTTAAGGATCAAAAGGAGGAATGTGGCTGAGGTGGCACAGCAGAGAATGGTAGTCAGAGGAACACTGTATGGAGCTAGATGCTTTGCCTCAACCCTCATACTGGGGGAGAGTTTGTGCCGCATCAGTCACCCTCTTCACAGTGGTCAGCCCATTTATAATATACCCTACAGCTTAAAAATAAATCATAGCTCAAGTGGACTGTGTCACACGCAGATCCTTCTGCAGAAAATAATAAAGAGGTGTGCTTATGTTCTTCAGTTAATGAGTCTATGCTCATTTTTAGAATTTCAAATTGCTATTAATACTTGGCAACCAGGAGGCTCCTGGCGCTTCACTTCATGCTATATTTTTTTTTATTCTGCCATCAATTGCAAGACAGATGAGAGAAGGTAAAAGCAACCTTTTGCTTTTCTCTCTTGCCTTCTGTTCTCCTAGATATGCAGAAATATTGGACACACACACACCCGTCGCATCAGCCATCGGTTCCAAAGCCTGTGAGCAGTCTGTAGCAAGCCCATTTCTTCCCCAGTGAGTTGGCTGAATTGTCATAGTTGCTGTCAAGGATAGCACTGAAGCCTGGGGAACGGGGGGAGGGAGATGAGGTACGGGGAAAGAAGCCCTTTAATAATTCAGATGGCAAATATCAATGCAAATCAGCTTTAATTCTTGGAGGTATTCTGGTAATGAAAGCTGAAATGCCATTTCTTTGAATGACATCAGCCCCTGATTCATTCTTCTTGAGTGTTCTGCCACTGTTGTACAGTGAACAGATGGGTTTGAGATGAGCAGGCAGAGAGAAAAACCAACCTGACCGTCTCAGCAGCATTGCTGCCCTCTTTCTAATCCTAGCTGGCAAACAGCTAAGCTGCTTGACCATCTTTTGTAGCATGTTCAGCATTTCAGGCACAGGGATGATCAAACCCTATCTCACCCTTTTTAATAAGGTGAGGCAGCAAACCACTCCTGCCAGGACTTATAAAATATAGCTTCCTGGCACGTTTGAGGAACGGACGGCAACTCTGTTCTTACAGATGAAGAGCAACTAGAGACAAAAAGCTCAAGAAGAGGGGAACAGAGAGAGGCCGTCATGTTAACTAGTGATAAGAGTAGTTTCTGGACAGATGTTCCTTCCCAAATCTTCATATAGTAATGACAAAATCCTGTTGTGCAACTTTTATTATGTGCCATCAAGTTGAAACCAAATTATAGATATTTCAAGTAGAGATGGGCACAAAACGAACAATTTTTCATTTCCGTTTTCATTTTTTCGTTTCGTTATGCAACGAAATGACAAACGAATTTTGTCTCCAAAATGAAACAAAATGAACAGAAACACCGGAAATTTTGTCATGCATTTTGTTTTCGTTACGGCAATACAGTGAACTGCTTTAAATGCTAAAAAAAAATCACAAAAAATGAAATAAATGGTAACAAAATGGTAACAAACGAACGAGAATGAAAACGATTTTTTGCAAAAATACGCGAAAAATGGAAACGAACTGAAACGGACCCCCTAAATGACAAACGACAAACGAAACACCATTTTTTAAATTCATGCCCATCTCTAATTTCAAGGTAAGAGAGGTATTTAAGAAGTGGCATTGCCAGATTCACTCCCCCAGTGAGTTTCCATGGCTTAGTGAAGATTCATCACTATCCTCTACCAAAGTGTGCAGCTACACACACACAAGGTTCTGGCTGTGCCTGTGGTAGTTGCACAAGTGCTGATCCAGACACCAAAGCCCATCTTCCAGTGCATTGTGCAATTGCTCATTCCAAGAATCACAACCAACTACACTGTTGCACAATGCAATTCCTTGTTGCTGGTCATAATGTGCAGCACATTTACACCTTAGCAGGATACAGGCCACTATGTTTGCCTACACTTTTTGCTGGAAGTCCAGATTGTTTAGCAAGGCCCACACGCTTATGAGTTCTTGCGTACTCTCAGTCCTGTGGCTAGATTCCCCCCCCCCAGAGCAGAGTATGTTGAGGACTGGAATGGGAGCACTTCATCACACTAAGCTGTGGAAAGTGTTCCACCTGGTCCAGCCAAGAGCCACCCATTGTTTGAGCTTGTATAAACAAACAGCCATAATTTATACCATCAGACACTCTTCATATTTTGGAAGCATGATTTGTGTGACCAAGGTTTTCTGAAAAAAGTACGTCCCATTTTAGTTGTCCATATGAGTTCAGTGTTGTTGACGATTATGCTATGCCTCTCCATTTTAATGTAGTGTATATGTAGAAACCCAGCAATGGATGGTGAGGTGAAGAGTAGTGTGCATTAAGGATTACAGGAATGGAACTGCCAACTGCCTTTTGAATGCCCATTTGGGATGCTGGGAACGGAATTGGATGGCAACTCTTTAATGTTTCAGAAAACCCATTTGGAACACAAGGGTGCCTTGCTTGAGTTGCAAATCAATGTGCAAAACTGATAGTTTGTCATTTCTCACAACGTCTCTCGTAAGGATTTGCCTCAATGGCTATATTGCAAAATCACAACCATATCCAGCTCTTTAAAGCCACAGGTGAGAAGTACGGTACCTTGAATGGATGTTTAACAAGCACAGGAGATTCTTTCTTCCTTAGCCCTGTGTGCATTCTCCCAAAGGAATGAGTAGACCATGAATACAGTTCGGTATGAAAGGGGAAACTGCAGGGAAACTGCTCAGTCTCCACAAGCTCTGCCCACACTTCTGCAAGCTGATTTAGGATCTACCCTAACAAGAATGCTTTGATATTTATTACCAATTTGTATTTGTAGGCCCTTCAGCTTTGTGTCATACAAGTCCACTGCCTTTTCTGTTTCTAAAGGGGGCTGTTTCTAGGGACGCTAAGCTGAAGCATGTCTACATTTCCCTGTTAGCTACTTGAGGACCTTCCTGAATCTTCAACCATAGTCATATATATACCTCTAGTGTGTCTTGCAAAACTTCTGCTACTGTTCTTTCCTTATGCACATGGGCCCCCCATTCTGCAGGAGAAGTCATTCACAGTACTTCAGATCTTGATTTCACAGAATCTTGATTGCGTAAGGTCTACTGCATGAGGCAAAAGAATATGGTGAAAATGGCCTTATGTACTCTTGCAGCATCATGATTGCTTTTGAGTAGCATGGTTGTTGTGTATTTGAATGGGTTTTGTAGACATTTCCCTTGTACTCCGGATCTATTGAGGAAAACCCGTTTCTCCAGCTTTTCTGTTTCCATTTTGCAAGATGTTTGTTTATGTGTACAGAATACACATGCACACCATCTGTACATGCACTGTTTTTGCATAGAGGGGACACTGATTCCCATATTCCAAAAAGACATGCAGCTCTTTAAAAAAGGACAACAGAAGGACACAAATTAGAAGCCATAAGTGCAGCCAGGGCCGGCGCTAGGATTTTTTGTGCCCTAGGCGAGGGGCGGGGCGGTGGGGTGGGTGGTGGTGGGCGGGGCGGTGGCAGCAGGGTGGCAGGCGGGCGGCGGGGGCAGATGACGGGGGACACGACGGGCATGGGGGGTGGGCGGCAACAGGCACGGGGGGTGGGCAGCAATGGGCGCAGGGGGCGGCGGGCGGACAGCGACAGGCCGGGGGGGGACAGGTGGCGGTGGCCAGCAGGGGGGCAGGGGGGGCAGCAGGCTGGCCAGCGCCCCTCTCCATTTTGGTGCCCTAGGCAACTGCCTAGTTCGCCTTAATGGTCATGCCGACCCTGAGTGCAGCACAAGTAGGAATCTCAATAGAGTGTGCAAGAGTGTGAACTGGTGTATGTCTGCTTCATCTTGTGTCCAAATGCTAGATGTGGACTGACAGCTCCAGAATCCCAGATCTCCTTCTTTATGATTCTTTATCTTTATAACAGTCTTGAACTGGACAGCTCTTGAAATAGAAGACTGCTTCCAAAATTGGGGGGGGGGTGGCGGCCTTGTGACATGTCATGAAATGGAAGGTTGCCCTATGTAAACTATGGCCCATGGTACTTAAAATCATAGAAGCTTGGACTTGAAACCGCAATCTTGCTGCCCAACAAACATCTCTGTTCACTGTAGAAAGGCACAGGCCATCCACAATGGGAGTTGGAAGGAAATGTGTGTTCAAAACAGGGATTAGACCTCAGACACCATCTGTGGTGCAGTGGTTAAATGCCTGTACTGCAGGTAAAACTGTGCTCATGACCTGGGGTTCAATCTCAGGTAGCAGGCTCATGGTTAACTCAGCCTTCCATCCTTCTGAGGTCCGTAAAATGAGTACCCAGCTTGCTGGAGGGGAAATGTGTAGCCTGCATACTGTAATTAAACTGTAAACCACCCAGAGACTACTTGAAGTGGAATGGGGCAGTATGTAAACAGAACACTTTGTTTTTGCTTTTGCTCTGTCTGACAACCTAAACAACTATAAGGGGCCATAATATGCCTGCCCTCTTAAAGTTTGTTTGTGTGTGTGTGTGTGTGTGTGTGTGTGTGCAGGATCCTAGACTAGCATTCTCTGTTATGGCCCAGATTTGTTATATGGCACATAAAATGTATTCCTTTTTAATCGCCTGCCATATAAAGCAGCAGGGGTCAAATTAAGAAAGGAAAACATGTCCTCTCTATTTAACACCTTCAATTTAAGCATATTTCCATGACTTCCCATAAAATTAAATGGAAAGTGTGCCTTTGCTCTCCTTCCCACTCTGTAGCTCTAACATGTATTCTCCTTTGCTTGAACTTAGCAGGGTTTCTTCTCGCAGCAGGAAGAAGATGAGCCTTAGTTACAATATGAAGGAAGGCTTTAGAAAAGGGGCTCCAGGCTCATTTTAAAGAGTTTCTTTTAAAAAAGTAATCATTTAATTTCCCCCCTCCTGCGTCTTTGATTAATTCTCTCCGTAACAAAGCAGGGGGCGGCTCATCTAGGCCTCTTCTCTTTCTCAGGCAGAAGGGAAGGCAATGCCTGCTTTGTCCCAGCAAGTGTCAACACAGGTGCCTTCCTGAAAACAGCACTTGGAACATTTATTTGTTTATTTAGGACTACTGTTCCCAATGGCTGTTCTGGCAAGGGCTAAAAGTTGTAAGTGACTTTTCCAACAAGAAGCCCCATTAATGCATTATAATCATCACCATCATCTTGGGGGGAAATACCTTTTGAGGGAACAACTCGCTGTGGCAACAGTGGCTACAAATGTGGGGAACCTGTGGTCCAAAAAATAACTTTTCCACATTGCAGCTAAAGAGTTTCACACATAGCCCTAAAATTTCTGCATCCGTATTGCTCCATGCAATATCTTTTCTCTACCACCAGACACACCCCATGGTGTAAAAGTACATATACTGGTGCCTTCCCTGCTTTTCTGGCCAAAGATTCAGTGATGGCTAGAAACACACTGACAGAGGATTCTATTGTTGTTGCTGAACACTTGGAGAATTTAGAAATAATTGAGCTGGACTCTGAAATCTCTGAGGTGCAGAGAGTTGCAGGAGGGAGGAGACAGAAAGATTAATTCCCTTTCTATTGGAGATGTAAGGTGGTGTGCTGATTTATGATCTGCAGGCTTCCCAATCCCATTCTCAACTATGCTCTTAAATATGCCCTCATTTCAGGATGCTACAGTGTGTTATATGAAATAATGAGAAATAGAACTTTATTTGTCACATAGGTCGGCTTGCAGAAGCCTGGAGAGATGAAACGGCACATTCTTTTCTGTTACCGAGACCTTCATCAGAAAAATACTTCCAACCCTGACTGATCTGGGGCACATTTGCACAGACATCTGAGCCAGAGCAAACCATATGGATCAAGTCAGTTGCTTCAGTCACTATGGCTTATTGAACAGTTAGTTTGTAAAACAGACTGAAGGAAGACGTCAGGGTGATATGCCTATCTATTTCAAGTATACCAATAAACAATTCAACAGGCCATTGCCATAGAACATAGAACAAACAAATGATGTGTATAGAGATAATTCTCTGCTACAATGTATATAAAGCAGAGATATCTGGGATTGACATAAAATATCTGGGATTCACTAAGACATAGAAACGTCCTTGGCATGCTCTGTGTAGTAAGTTGCTAACAATCTTCCAAAAGATACTTGCAGAACAAGAGCTCATCCTTGGACTTAAAGAAGCAAGGCAGGATTTGTGTTTGGAGGAAATGGATAACAAGCATTTTGTGTATATTTATTCCTGGAACATTAAAAATATATGTTATAGTAATATTCTCTTTCCATTGCTCCCACACCACAAGGGCTAGGAGTTGGTTAAATGCGAAAACCTGTAATTATAGTGTTTTGAGAAGGAGGCATTGCTCAGTAGTGGAGCAAAGAGTTAAGAACATAAGAACATAAGAGCCTTGCTGGAACAGGCCACAGCCCATCCAGTCCAGCACTCTGTCTCACATGGTGGCTGACAATTTGCTTCAGGGTATTCCCAAGCAGATGTTTTCACCTACTTATGATTTCCTGCAAATGGAGAAGAAAATACTGTAAAAAGAAGAAAACTGCAGTATTTCAGACACATAATGCGCAATAAGAACTACCATCTGCTGCAAGTTACCCTTCAAGGAAAAATACATGGAAAGTATGGTCCAGGGCTTAAGAACTTAAGCCAATGGTCCACAGTGAGCACAACTGCTCTGTTTAGAATAGCTTTAGATAGAAACCAATTGAGGATATGGATCCAACATTCTATGAGGATATGGCACTTGAAGAAAAAGAAAAATCCCAGATGTTCTGTCTGGTATCTCCGGTAAGTCAGAGCTTCAAACCTTGTTGGCAACTCAAGAAAAAGCTGAAATTGAAACTCCACTGCCATCAGTGGAGACATTAGCTAAATGGACCTAAGGCAGTGATGGCGAACCTTTTAGAGACTGAGTGCCCAAACTGCAATTCAAAATCCACTGATTTTCTCGCAAAGTGCCAATACAGCAATTTAACCTGAATACAGGTGCCTGAGAAGGGGAGATATCGGGTGCCCACAGAAAGGGCTCCGAGTACCACCTTTGGCACCCGTGCCATAGGTTCGCCAACACTGACCTAAGGTCTGACAGAGTATAGATTATTGCCATAGGTTCTTCTGATATGAAGTGAAATCTGGATTTGTCTTGTTTCAAGCCATTGAACATCACCACCTCCCAACCAATGTTCCATGCTTTTATGATAGATAGCCCTGCCAAGAGGTCTGCTTGAAAGGTGTGCCCTCTTTAATGAAAGCTCCTTATTGTTCTCAGCCACAATTCATTTGCCTCCTTGTTTTCTGCTTATTTAAGCACATAGAATCATAGTCTCTCCTTGGCACCACCAGCATAGTGTTTTGGGTTTCTGCTAAAACCCACACAATTTCACTGTCCATTGAGAAACACTAGTTTTTCCCATACAAACTTGCCCATTTATTCAGACCTGCCAGAGAGGCCTTTTTTTAAATTCTTGGAACTTGGAACATTATTTTAAAATTGTAATTCATTCCATCACTCAGTTTGGGCCCCAGCAGGAAAACTCACTGCTGTTACCATTCTGAGCATTTTTAAAGTATTGAATTACATTTCCGCTACTCAGTTCCCGTGTTTGAAAAGGGAACATTGATACTGACACATACTGTACATATAAGAGGGGTTTCTCATGTTCTATATTTTAGATTTCCAATAATGATCTGGTTAACTTTTATGGGAATAAAGAACTAGCTAAAGCCACTGGAGGAATAAAAGGAACATTTGACTGTAGTGTTCTTGGGAAGCAGCATAATCAAGATGTTTTGTTAATACAGGTAATGGTGACGTTGGAAAGGCTAATCTATTGATCATGAGTGATTTTAATTATTCTGCTATTGACCAGATTCAAAGGACAGTGGTTGGGAAAGGCAAAAGGATCCTAGAGGCAAAACTTTCACCTTTCCTGTACTTGTTTTTCTGGTGTTTTGATTTTGCAAAATCAATTTCATGTCCTGCATTTTCTTCCTGGGTCACAAGCGAAGGAGAGGCAAGTAAGACAGAAGCATATACGAGAGAAAAGGAAAGCCAAGCAGATGCCTTAAGTGATAAGAAAGATTGTTTTAAGGTCCCTGTGCATAAGGCATCACAGGATATACCCTTGTACTCATCCCTCATTAGATTCCTAAAGAGGTTTGGAGTGCCACCATACTTTGACAATGTATTCCAGGACCAACGCATGAGACAATTTTGACCCACTGAAAACAGGATTTAGGTTCTAATTAGATTAGTTAATTTAGAGAGATGAAAAACAGGTACAATTATAACGGAAAAGACATCAATCCTTGTACAAATGAGAGACAGAGCAGGTACTGTAGTCATATCACTTCAAACAGAAGGAACAAGGAACTAGGATCTTTTATAGAACAGCTACTATGGAATATTACTAGGAAAATACACTGTAGGCTTCTCACTGGCCTCTAGTTCACTTTTAAGGGGCTGGGGGCTGAACAAGATCAGCCTTTGTTTTGATGATGACAAATCTCATCACTTCTGAGCTCATATATTTGAATAGAGATGGGCACGACCAGGAAAAATGACGTTTCGAGTTGTCATGTGTCGGAGCCGGCCCGTTTCAGCTCGTTTCCGTTTGTTGCGAAATTTTTCAAAAATTTGTTGTTTCGTTTGTCGTCTGTCGTTAGTACTGGTTTAGGGGGATAGGGTAGCGGGCTCCTGGAGGCACCTCTCTGGGGTGGGTGCCTCCTCTGGCCCGCTACGAAGGGAAGGCATTTAGCAGGCTCCTGTAGGCACCTCTCTGGGGTGGATGCCTCCTCTGGCCCGCTACAAAGAGAAAAGGAAGGGTACATGACCGTGTAGCCATTGCGTACCAAGTGGCACTGGCAGAGGCACCTCTCTTTTGGGTGCCTCTAGCTCACTAACAAGGACAGCATACTGGCATACAGGTTTGGAGTTTTTTGGAACTTTGGACTGGTGAGCGAGGTGAGAGAAGAATGCCTCTGCTGGGCACCCTCTGGCTCACTAAGAAGGGAAGTATACTTGCATGTAGTGCAAAGCGAGTACAGATCTGGCTTAGGGTTGGGGTTAGGGCAAGGGCTAGGCTTAGGGTTATTATGGGTAACGTTAGGGTGAGTTAGTGGGCTGCACCTCTGGGTGCCTCTGACCCACTAAGAAGGACAGTGTACTGGTGTATGGGTTAGGGTTAGGGTTAGGGTTAGGGCTAGGGTTATAGTGGGCATTTTATGTCCGACTGGAACATCCCAGAAGTCTCAGTCAAAACCTGGCCAAGTGGCCATGCGATTGGTGGAATGGCTCCAAAAATTTGCATGGTCCCATCCCATGGCCAGCCCATCATTGCACAGGTGTAAAAAAATAAAAATAAAAATAAAATAAAATAAAATCAATGGGATTGGAGACAGACGTTTATTGCAAGAAAAACCCACTGCTGCTACTGTAAAAATTCAGGCAGTTAAAATACCTAATTTTCGCATGTTTCTGTGTGGTGCTTTGGTGGGTTTTTGGACCACGATTTCAAAAAAAAATATTGCGGTCGCCATTTTGGATCCCCCCACACCGCATGGCATGGCGAGACGACGAGGATGCCCCCTACCAGAGCAGCCCAGGACAGGAGAGGGGGGGAGGCTGGGGACCCCCCCCCAGAAACCACCCCTCTGGTAGGTGCCCTCACTCAGGCAAGCATATTTTCGCCTGCTTTTTTGGCTGGGAATCGGGTTTTTTTTAACTTTTTTTCTGTGCCACTTGGCATCGTGCGATCGCTGCGATGCCATGAACGACAATGACAAATCAGACCCAATTTTTCTTTTATCGGTTCTAGTTCGAGTTCTGACATCTTAATTGTCGTTACCGTTTCCGTTGCGTAATGGAAACGAGGAACGGAAATGGAAACGAGAATTTCGCCAAGTCGTGCCCATGTCTATATTTGAATTTGCCAATGGTTTCTTAGGGAAGGGTACGCAGCTAGTGGTGAAGCCTTCTGAAAGTTTTAGTCCAAGAACATCTGGGGATCCAAGGTTGTGAAGCACTGCCTTAGGAGAGCAAACCATCACTCAATAGGCTTTGGAGAAGATAATCCCCGTTTTCAAAGTGTCCTGCACTTCATTATGTGCCTGTTCAAATTCCAATTTAAAGATGTAGTGCATAAGAAGCAAGGAGACCTCGAGGTTCCAGGACCAGACCAGGCAAACACACAAGTCACCCAATACTGATGTGGCTTAAGGATAATGGCACCATCAACTTCAATGCTTCTTCCGCAACTGACACTTTCCAGTTAGTCTACTGAAGATCTTACCCATCACAGCAATGGTCAGAAGTTAAAGACCTCTTCCACCCTGCATCCCCCCCAGTGGCTTCTCCAAAATCAAAGGAATTAAAAGGAGCCTTGGAATCTTTGGAAGTTAAAATCAGAAATGTTTAATTTCTCAGAATGCGCTGGAGATGATGATATCATCAGCTTCAAATGGTGTAAATTACACTGCTGGATTTTAGGAATTGTCCCTTCTTGAAAGAGAGGCATATGTAAATCTGATTTTTAAAATCATTTCTAATTTCACATCTCATCAATTCTCTCTTCCCTCTCTCTCTGCACACATATATGCATACTAGGTATATGTCTGTATCTATATTTACACATATCTCTCTCTCTCTCTCTCTCTCTCTCTCTCTCTCTCTCTCTCTCTCTCTCTCTCTCTCTCTATCTCTATCTATCTATCTATCTATCTATCTATCTATCTATCTATCTATCTATTAATCTTAACCTACATAATTCTCAGACATGGCTTTAAAAGTGTATGTCCAAATCTTCAGTGGCTAGAACACATGAACTAGTTGGAAATGGTTTATTATTATTATTATTCACATAGTAGGATGAGAAGAAAATGGAAAAAAATCAAACATTCACCACTCATTTTTAATCAACCCCTTGTGTCTTGTTACGTGCCGGTCTCCATCTGCTCTGAGCTCATACAATAATGCAGTTAGGGCAAGACAAAAATATAGAGAAAAGTTATCTGAACTGAACTGGAAGATCCAAACATCCTGAGCAAAAGACAGACAGCTCCAGTAGGCAAATGTAATTAACAGAAGGAGGGGGGAATTAGTGAGCAGCTGACATCAAGGGAGCTTCTTAATTACCAGTGAAAGGAGTGAGTTTTCCCCCCCTCCATGTGTGCCAACTCCTTGAGGAAATGAAGAATAGGAACAAAAGAATGTTCTTCCATTTTAGGATGTAGCAAGGGAACTGGAGGTTAATATAGCCAAGCAAACGTCTGAAGTATCAAATCCTCTATCTGATGTTATTTGAGAATAAGGTGAAATAATGGATTCAGTGATCAGAAACCTGTCAGTTTAGGAATAAAGCTAAAACAGGCTCATGCTGGCTGAAGTGCCACAAAGCCAGGAAATTAGAAGCTAAGCCTGATGCCTTCACAGGCATGGCGGGATGGAATTCTGTAAGCTGTCTGTGCATAAAAAAAACCTTTGTTGCACCGATTTGTGCAGCGCATACCAGTGTGTAGCCATCCCTGTCACTCCCAGAGGCATATCTACAGTGGAATGGGTCCCAGACTTATATATATATATATATATATATATATATATATATATATATATATATATATATATATATATATATATATATATATATATATATATATATGTATATATATATATATATATATATATATATATATATATATATATATATATATATATATATATATATATATATATATATATATATATATATATATATAAACTAAAAATGAAGGTGCATCTTCTGTGTTTACAGACTGCTAGTTCTTATGATGACTTTGACAACTTCCGGTAACAAAGTTATAACTCAATAGCAAATCATGAGCTGAAGGCACTTCAGTACTAGCAGTCCATCGTTACTGTGCCTTCTGGGCTGGTATTGGGCTAGCTGGTCATCTTTGAAAATGAAGGATAAACCATATAATTACCTATTTTTTCTAGGGAGTGGATTCAATAAATCAGACAGACCAGAAAATAAGAGGTGATTTAATGGGATAAGTAAACAAGGATGTTTGCAGCCACTCTAGGAATGACATAAAAGACCCTGATTCAAAATGCTGTTATCCACGTTTCTGTATCTACCAGATCAGCAGTTGGCCTGCAAAGCCTCTGCAGTATTATGTGCCTTCCTTTTGTGAATATTATTTGGTAACTGTGCTGGTAGAGGACAGTGGCACAGGGATTCTTGAAAATAATCATTCTAGATAATGATAATAAGGTAAATGGGACCCATGTTCCTTTGTTTGAAGGACGGGGGTGTGACTTAAGAAACAGTCTTTTACAACTGCCCTGCTTGCCTCCAACAAGAATCCTGTCCTGCTGGCTACAACAACATCTAGCCATGGATTTTAAGAAGATCATCTAAATAAGGACTTTAAAAGTAACCTCCTGATGAAGAACATATTTCACCGTGTCTGAACTTCTGGGACCTGCTTTGAAGAAGGGTGATTGACTGCACTCGAAAGCTTGCAATTTCCTTTTTTATTTTTAATAATAGCCTATGAAGGTATTGCCTGTAATCTATTTTTGCAATTGTGTTTATGATGGCCACGTGGCTCAACTCCTTTTTGCCTTGATCTATTAACTCAAGAAACCCATTTCGGGATAAGGAAGGCTCTGAGTTTGGGAGGGGTCATATCTTCTCAATAGAATACATGGTTTGTTTGTATTAAGAAGTTCTCACATTCATTCCCCAACATATCTAGGCTGGGGAAGGAGACACTCCTGCCCAAAACTCTAAAGAGCAACTACTAGTCAGAGTTCACAGTACTGAGGTCAGGCAAATTCTCCAGGTTAAAGCTGACCTGTGGAATCTTAGAGATAGGTTTGTTCATGTTAAGACTAATGGGTACAATATCGTGCAATGTTTCATTTAGATGTAGGCACGGGGCACAATGCAAAAATTTTACAGCCTGAAAGGGTGTAATTAGGGAAAATCATAGCTATTAATTGAGGGTTAGGTTAAAGATTTATTTATTTATTTATTTATTTATTTATTTATTTATTTATTTATTTTATTTAAATTAATTTTGAGGGGGTCCTTTGGCCTGATATAAGGGGCTCAGTGGGAGAAAGGGAGCATGCTATATGTAACACCCTTTCCCTGGTGGGTAGTGCAAGTGTTAAATTTAAGTCAGGTGAAATTTATTGAACAATATTCCCTAATTCCCTCGATATGAATTAGGAAATAGAGTAAGAAATTAGGAACATTAGGTATTAGGTATAAATAGGTTCAAAGATTAGGAAGGAGGGCTGCCCAGGCTGCAGGTTTTGGAAGGCACTGAACAAGTGGGCAACACCCTTCTAATAATAATAGGAATCATTAACTGATCCACTTGCACTACATTCTGCCCCCCCCCCTAGTTTAAGGGATGTTTAACAGTTGTACTGCGCAAGACCTACTTCAGGAAGAAAGGTATTTTATCTTGGAATTTGCACATTTGCAAGACTTATAGACTTTGACATGCAAACATCTACAGTGAATATATTTTGTAGGGGGAAATGGCTAAAATACATCCTAGTCAATGGGGGTTATGTAAATTAGGTAAAATATGTACATAAAAGCACATATCAGGGAAAAATTATGGATAAATGTGCACATTAGAAAACAGCACAAAACGTATATGAATTTCAGTGGAGTAATCAAATCAAACCTAATAGAAAAAGTGGTAGTAAGAAAAACTGAGTGGGATTCATTGATATTCAACAAAAATGAAAAAATGTTCATATTCCTAGCAGAAAGTGGAATCCGGGCTGCTAACTATGCAACTGACAACCTGTATAGCAAGCCAGAGAACTACAGTGAGTGGTTGTTTGACGTTGGGTATCAGGGATTGTGTGAATTAGTTAATGAGGGAAGCACGTTTATATCTTAGCTTCAGTCATCCCATCAACACTACTGGGAGAATAAGACCCTTCTGCTTTGTCGCACTTCTGTAATATTGATTTACATGCAGCATATATGAAGTATGGCAAGTACTCCTAATGATTAAATAACTGCTTGGTGTTCTCATTTATGCTGCTCACTTCTCTATTAGGATTCATATTTAATGGAATCCTTTTGTGGGCGTCTACAGGCGTTGGAAGACAACATGGGCATTACTGATTTCCGTCTAGAAGAAATAGAAGCTACAATGGAATCCACCAACAGATCGGTTCTCATGCAAGAAATAGAATCATCCTCCAAAATTTTAAGGATTCAAAATCTCATTGTTGATAAAGACGAGAATCTCTATACCATAGTTGGAGAAGGCTTGGCCACCTTGCTTGAGGCACCCGTAGAAGAATTCCTTCGTGAAGTAGACGTGATCTACCGCCAACCTACAGCCTATACTAGAAAAAATAAACTCCCTCCGGAGGTAATAGTCAAACTTGTCAGAAGATACACCCGAGATTGTATCCTCAAGGCTATTCGAGATAAAGAGGTGGAAATCAATAAATCCAAAGTGACAATACTGAAAGATGTCCCATGGGACTTCTGCTTAAGCATGATATAAGATACAAGTAGATCTACCCCCAAGGTTTGACCTTCCAATGGGAAGGGAAAACACAGAAAATTGAATCCCACAAGAAAGCTAGAATCTTCGCTGAGAAAAATGCAGGGAAGTTGGGTTTCTCCCCCTCTTCCTCTTCATCATCCCTCTCCGAAGGTGATGATACAATCGATATCCAAACCGCTACTAAAGATGATAGCCGAGACAACCAGACTCCCCAACAAGGGACTTCCAAGCAAGATCAAGACTCCGGTGCAGTGGGAGGCGCCAGGCCAAAACAATATCTTAGGCCAAAACCAGGGAGGAAACACCATTGGAAATAAAACAAGATGGCTCAGATAATCCTAACATGGAATATCAATGGATTGAACTCCCCACAGAAGCGCCACAAGACATTTAATCTCCTCCAAAAACAACAATGTGCAATTATCTGTTTACAGGAAACCCACGTATTGAGAGAGCGTGAACAATACTTAACCCAAAATAGATTGGGGAACCTGTTTTCCACTTCAAACAAAGAAAAGAAGCAAAATGGGGTGGCATTATATATCAAACCAGAACTCTCTCCAGCTCTTTTAGAAAAAGATCAACTAGGCAGATGGATCCTGGTCCAGGCAAATATCCAATCCAAAGAAACAATTATTGTTGGTATATATGCCCCCAACGACAACCATGGAAGACAAGCTTTCTTTGAAGAATTGACTCAGAAGCTCTTGCAATATGAAAATCACCAGTTAATAATATTGGAAGATTTCAATGTTGTACATATTCCATCTGTGGACAGGAAATTACCAAAAGGGAAAAAAACCAAGACTTCGTCTTCCATACTGCCAAAATCGTTTCTCGACATGTCTGACATTTTAGAACTTCAAGATATTTGGAGAAGGAAAAACCCACTAAAAGGTGGTTTCACTTTTCACTCAAGACAACACACCTCTTTCTCCTGCATTGATATGTGCTGGGCCTCACCTGATCTTTTACTCAATACAAGGGACATAGAAGTCCTACCCCGAACAATTTCCGATCATAATGCTATCTTGTGGACATTGAAATCTTCGGGTAAGCCCAGACACTGGAAAATCAACTCAGCTTTGTGGACTGACAAAGAATTTATTCTGGAGGCTGCCAAAGATTTGAATTTATACTTTGAACTGAACCTGAACAAGGGTACCCCATTGAAAACTGTGTGGGATGCCTCAAAGCCCTACTTTAGAGGGTTTGTCATCCAATACATGGCAAGACGGAACAAAGAAAGAAAAAAGAGATCTGAATCTATCCTCAATATGATGAAAAGGCTTGAAAAGGACTTAATTCATGACCCACGCAACAAGCAGCTGAACAAAGACCTAGCTTCCTGTAGGCATGAACTTAATTTGATCCTGACAGCAGATATAGCCCATAAAATTAAACTGGCCAAGCTGAACTTTGTTGAAAATGCAAATAAACCAGGTAGATGGTTAGCCTATAGGCTAAAAAAGGTACAATCTCAAAAACTTATTTTAGCACTTAAAGATAAAACTGGGGAAAACCAGACAGAGCAGCTACAAATTCAAAAAATTATAGAGGCATATTACCAGAACTTGTTCAAGCCGGAGACAATAGATAAAGATGCCATCTTTCAATACCTTGAACAAGCCAACTTTCCAAAACTTACTGAAGAACAGAGAGCTTCGACGAACGCTCCTATAACAATGATGGAAATAACAGAGGCTATTAATCACCAAAAAATGAACAAGGCCCCTGGACCTGACTCGATACCGGCACAATTCTACAAAAAAATTTCTGAGATAGTCTCTGGAAATATGAAAAATCTTTTTACATCTATTTTAGAGGGTGGAGACATACCAGATTTATGGAAAATATCTCATACAACGCTGATTCCTAAAGAAGGGAAATCCAAAGACCTGATACAGAATTACAGGCCAATTGCTCTCCTAAATGTGGATTACAAAATATTTGCAACTATTTTGGCAAACAGATGGCAGACGATCCTACCCTCTTTGATATCCCAAGATCAAACTGGCTTCCTTCCGAAAAGGCACCTTCAATCCAACATTAGAACTTTCCTCAATGCGTTGGAATATTATGAGTGCCACCCTGAGAAGCAAGTAGCCTTCGCATTCATCGACGCTGAGAAAGCATTCGATAATGTATCCTGGTCTTTACTCAAAACTCAGTTAGATTATCTACAGTGTGGATACAGAATGCTACAAGCAATTGAACAAATTTACTCCGCCCAAAACACTAGGATTGTAGTCAATGGCTACCTTACAGACAAAGTCAAGATACACAAAGGTACCATGCAAGGATGCCCTCTCTCCCCTCTGCTGTTTATATTAACTTTAGAGGTGCTACTCCATGTTATAAGAAACACCCCAGGTATCCAAGGCCTACAAAGCAAAGGAGAAGTTTATAAGGTGCAAGCCTTTGCGGACGATCTGTTGGTTATTATGGAGGACCCTCAGACCTCCACTCCAGAACTACTAAAGATTTTGGAGGCCTACTCCAAAATTTCAGGACTAAAGGTAAACAGAGAAAAAACACTGTTGCTTACTAAAAATATGACTCCACCTATGACCGAAAAATTGGTAAACATATCGGGTTTCCAACATGCTAGTAAGGTAAAATATTTGGGTATTACCGTATCTAACCGTTGTAATACTTTACTTAAAGATAATTATCTTAATGGTATAAAAGCAATCAAAGCTGATTTGGAAACCTGGTCAAGACTTCAATTATCCTTAATGGGCAGAATTGCTGCAGTTAAAATGAATGTCTTACCTAAACTGCTCTTTTTATTTCAATCCCTACCTATATTACCTAACTTTAAGATCATTTCAGACCTGGAAAAAAGTATACGTGTATTTATATGGCAAAAAAAAGCAAGGATTAGAAATGTTTATCTACAGGACAGAACTAAAACTGGTGGCTTTGCCCTGCCCAATTTGGTGTTATACTACAAGGCCGCTACCATGACTAATGACTGGATTTTGATGACAAATAATAGAATACTGCAGCTTGAGAGCCACGGCTTGGATAAGGGTTGGCATCATTATATATGGTATAAGGGTAATATACCTACCCTTTTTAAAAAGCACTGGATAAGGAATGCCTTAGTTAAAATATGGTTACCGATCAAAAAACAATTTTACCCCAAAGCACCATTGTTGTTATCTCCGTTGGGAGCGGTTATTAGCCCCCACATAATTGTAACCCCAAAATTTTTAACTTACAGACACCTTCTAAACCCTGACCTTTCTTTGAAATCATTAGAAAAATTAGTATCAGAAGGTTATAAGTTAGACTGGTGGAAGTACCAACAAATATACTCACACTTCAAAGATCTTACTAAAGAGGGGGGATTTATGACTAACGATACTCCACTTGACAAAATACTATCCTCTGGTGACTCAAAGCTCCTTAGTAAATTTTATAGTATGTTGTTAAATGAAAAAATGATTGATACACTGGTTAAAGACACTATGATAAGATGGGCAGAAAATTTTGGTTATTCTATTCACCTAAACAAATGGGACTCCTTGTGGAACACAGTCAAAATCTTCAAATCTATAGCCTTTAAGGAAAATTGTTATAAGATGTTCTATAGATGGCATTTCTCACCACCCCGTTTATCTAAGATGTATAATTGCTCACCTAAATGTTGGAAATGTAAACATGACTGTGGTACCTTTTACCATATGTGGTGGACATGTAAAGAGGCAAGGGCATACTGGATAATGGTGAAATTATTTTTGGAAAGATATTTGAAGATTAAGTTAGAGCTTAGATCAGAATTTTTTTTATTAAATATAGTAGATATTAATATTCCCTATGACCAGAGATATGTACTTCACCATGTAATTGTTGCTGCAAGGATATTGTATGCGAAATCTTGGAAACAACCAGATGTGCCAACAGAGAGAAATTTTCACGAAAAGATAAGAGAATGCATTGAAATCGACAGACTCTCCGGCTTTCTAAAGGGAGACTACGATGAGATTTCTCGGAAAAGATGGCAAGAAGTAAAAAACCTACTAGCATTGTGATATTATTTGGTGATTTGTTAATAGGTTAAATCGTTATTTTTGGCTTGATATATTCAATGTAATTTTTAAACTGTATTCCTTTCCCCCCATACCCCTCCCCCTTGTCCCCCCCCTAAAAAACCCAATAAAATTACTTAATTGGGAAAAAAAGGATTCATATTTAATGACTGGAAGGAAAAGATTGTACTATTACAAATTATACCAATCCCAGAAATATTTGTTTTTTAACTAATACAAAATGTTCAAGAATTTCAGAAATAGTAAACAAGGAATGCTGATCTGGAATTTGAAGTCAGCAATAAATAAATACAGTTGGAGGTAGACACAAGGAGAACCTTTCCAGACTGGAACACTTTATAGCTGGAAGTTAACACTGATGAGACTATTATTATTATTATTATTATTATTATTATTATTATTATTATTATTATTATTATTATTATTATTATTATTATTATTATTATTATTATTATTAATCCATGGGATGTCACACCCTTCTGATGACCTGTGTACAGCAAAGTCAGGTAAATGCTTTCCTTGGAGATCTCTAGAATCAATAAATGGAGTTTGTTTTACAAGAATGAGCTTGGTGCAGGAGGTTTTGCAGCTTGTGCTAATGAGAGGCTGCCTATCAAACTTAACTGGCATCAAGTGGCTCAAAACAAGGGCTCTTGGGTGTTAAATGGTTCCTACCAAATACCAAACCCATTAACGTGATTGGCTGTTATGGCACTCTAAACAGCAATAGTGATTAAATTGGTCCTTATGAAACCCTGAAGATGCAAAATTATGAAAAATAAGGCTTGAGTGTGAGCATATTTTCATCTCTCAGCTGCTTTCTGTCTCAAAGAGGAAGACATGCCAGGATGTTTCAAAAGCACAAGTTGTTTTATTCAGACATTCAAGGATCAGAAAATTCCTACCACCCCTTCATCAGCCCAAGGAGGTTTGCCAAGCGGAAGGAAATGCACATGTTCAAGAAATATTCATAGCCACAGGTCATCTTCTAATGGACATTGATTTCACTGTCATACACTTATGCCTCCAGTACTTCTCTCATGGCCATTCATGAGTACCTTATTCCTCTCCTGCTCGAGCTATTTATATGTTTCTGCCTTCCCTGTGGTGAGCTCAACACAATACAGTGGGGTTGCCATTCTTTCCTGCAAATTTCAGCAATCTCATTGCATTATGTGGATAACAAAAGAGTTAACAAGATTGTGTTTTTCCATATGAATAGCAAGAGCCCCCTAGAGTCCCAGTTGGCACCACAGGTGTAGAATATAAGTTTATAGATAAAAGGTTGCTTCATATTGACTCAGACCATTGGACTCTTTTGCCTAATATTGTTCACAGTGGCTTGATAGTGGTTCTCTATGATTTAAGACCAGGGATGCTCATGGCAAAAACTTGGCTTTTGTTTCTTTTTAGGTTCTTTTGGGAGAGGGCTCTTCATTTTATTATCTTTTGTTTATCAGTCTGTTCCTTTAACAAAAAAAGGAATAGCCTTATTCAGTTCATTTTGTTTTGTTCCCCCCCCCATTCCTGTTTATTGACACTAGTTATTCAGAGACCTTATAAAGCCCTATGAAACTGCTCCATAATTTCAGAGGCAGGGCAGGTAACAACGAATCAAACTGCTCTAGAAGCAGACAGTAGTACATGAGAAGAGGAGGTTGTCAGACCTATGCAGGGACCCCCATAGCCAAGTAGTAGAAAGAAAGATTGAATGAAAGATGGAAACAGGAACGAATATGAAATTTTTCATGTACTATACTGCTCTTTCATTAAATCAAAACACTTGTGTTTAAGAGGCTCTGTTTTGGGAATTAGCAAAAAGAACATTAGACGTCTGTGCTTGTTATCATTTGTTTTTGTGCCTCTTGTCGATTACTTGTTTGTTGTTCTTCAAAGCAGGTCCCAGAAGTTCAGACATGGTAAAAGATGTGCTGGGTTAAGGACTAAGGGTGATATATGATCCATGTTCCTTTGTTTGAAGAATGGGGGTGTGACTTAAGAAGCAGGTTCTTACAACTGCCCACATTGCCTCCAACAAGAATCATGCCCTGGCTGAAACATCACCTAGCCAAGGACTTTAAGAACAACATCTAACTAAGGACTTTAAAAGTAAACTCCTGGTAAAGCACATCTTTTACCATGTCTGAACTTCTGGGACTTGCTTTGAAGAAGGGTGATTTCCTGCACTCAAAAGCTTGCAATGTTCTT